>SJRY01000062.1:0-396467 GCA_011319805.1 Macrocybe gigantea | reverse complement strand
CAGGCACGATGTGATGGGCAGGAGAATCGAGCAGCGAAACTGAAAGGGAGGACTGAGAAATACACTGCGTCGTTCGACAAAAAGGAGAGGTAAGTACAATCTGAACGGTCCAAATGTCTGTGAGCTACAAATACAAGTAATCTGATGCAAACTATGTGCTACAAAAGGCCGTGCTGTAACTAGAAAGGCCGTGCCAAATGTGAGGTGACCATAATCCTCACATCATCCCCCTTTTGGGGTGAACGAATGGGATTTGATGAGGTCACGTTCAAATTGGCGGGTCCAAACGTTTCGGCGGTCGGCTACTCGCCAAAACGAGTGGTTGTTTGGGTTGGAGGACATACTCAGATCTCAATCTCTGACGTATGGCGAGTGGGGAGGCAGGGCGCGGAGCGGCAGGAGGAGGGATGGCAGCGGAGCGAGGCACGGTAGGCAGCGGACAGGACCTGAGAAGCAGAAGGAGGAGTGTCAAATAGTACATGCACAGGGGTCATAGTGTCCGAAGGAGAAAGAGAAATAGAAAAATTTTTATTCAAATCAAAAAGATGAGGGCGAGGGGCTCGGGGATGACGACGATGAAAACGTTCAATAATTTCATTGAAGAAGAGTGGAATGTCAGAGAGGGGAATCCAAGAGTCTTCGGATGAAGAAGGTTCTTCCACTGCACGAGATATTCATATCGATGGCCGATTTTGCGACAATCCAGAATGGAATGAATTTGAAAGGCAGGGTCATCATCGAGGGAGAAGGGTTGGGATCAGCATGAGGATGAAATTCTGATGGGTCAGAGTAGGGTTCAAGGAGCGAGACATTGAAGACAGGGTGAAGGCGAGAGAGGTAGGAAGGAAGAAGTTGGAGGAGATAGGCATTGTTATGAATTTTGGATATGACACGGTAAGGGCCTAGACGACGATGGTCAAGTTTGAAGGATGGGCGTGTGTTTTTATATTGCGTCGAATGAGCCAGACAAGTTGATCAGGTTTGAACTCTGGTGGTGGCAAGGCATGACGATCATGGTATTTCATCTGTAGTTGCTGAGCATGAAGAAGTTCAGCACGAAGCTCCTGGTGGATGATATCCAGACGGCTTGCAAGATCTGCAGCAGCTGGGACAGAGGAGCGTTCTGTGATCTTCGGCTCAAATGTCGGGTGAAAGGCATAGTTGGCAAAGAAAGGAGATTGTTTGGTAGAGGCATTGTCAAGGTTATTGAAGGCAAATTCACCGAGTGGCAGATAGTCCACCCAGTCATCCTGCTGATAAGAGCAATATGCACGTAAGTATGTCTCAATAGTTGATTTGTGCGTTCCGTGAGACCGTCAGTCTCTGGATGATACGCAGTCGCCATTCGAGCATCAATTTGGAGGAGGGTAAGAAGCTGAGACCAAAATTTTGAAATAAAAAGAGAACCACGGTCTGAAATAATAGAATCTGGAAGACCGTGATAACGAAAAATTCGATCCAAAAACATCCATGCCAATTGAGATGCATCAATTGTCTCATTGCATGGAATAAAGGTGGGCGTAACGTGTGAAGCGGTCACATACAACCCAAATAGAATCATAGCCATGAGAAAGAGGCAACTTAACAATAAAATCCATCGAGATGGATCTCCATGGGCATTCAGGAATTTCGAGAGGTTAAGTAAGCCATAAGGTTTGTGACGAGGAGACTTGATTCGAGGGCAGGTGTCGCATGCTTGGACATAGCGGCGGACAAAAGTTTGCATGCCTGGCCAAGAGTAATCCCTTGAGATGAAGGCCAAAGTCCTTGCTCGTCCAGGGTGACCTGAAATGCAAGAATCATGACGGGAAAAAGAATATCAGTGCGCAATGAGTTGGGAACGAAGAGTTTTCCTTTGTGAAATACCAAACCACCCTCAGTTGTGAAGTTAGAATCTCCATGAACTAAGGCTTCACGCCACTCGGTATCTTCCTGAAAGGCAGTCTTGAAGCGTTTGAGGAGAGTAGAATTGTCAACTACAAGTGTTGTGAGTGCACTTAGCGAGCAAGAGCAGTTAGTGGATTGATCAGAGGAAGGGAACAGTGATTTTGTGTGAGAGGAAGTCAAAATGAGGCGGCGTTGAGCCGAAAAATTTCATCCCCCTTTTAGGAATGAAATCTGAGCGGCGAGACGGGCCATCAGCCACATTGTCAATGCCAGGACCCCAAATAAGCTGGAAATCAAATTCGGAAAGGAACATCGCCCAACGTGCCTGACGGCGGTTGAGGATCTGAGCCTTCATGAAATATACCAAATTGTGGTGGTCCGATATGATGGAGATGGTGTGGGGGGAACCTAGTAACCATGCACGCATATCTCGCAAGGAGTCGACGATGCCGAGTAGTTCTTTGTCATGGACATCGTAGTTGATTTCGGCTGGGCTAAACTTGCGGGAATAAAAGGCCACAGGATGGAGGTCCCCGTTGTCATCAGGTTGCTGGAGAATACCAGAGAGGGCAAAGTCGGAGGCATCCGTTGATAAGTGCAAGGTCGTTGTGGATCGAAATGACGGAGAACCGGTGCGGATTCAAAACGGTTTTTCAAATCCTGAAAAGCAGAACGAACAGAATCTGAAAATTCAAAAACAACCCTTTACGAGTCAGGTTAGTCAACGGCAAGGAAAGACGTGAGTAACTGTCAATGAAACGACGGTAAAAATTAGTAAACCCAAGAAAGATTGAATATCTTTAGTAGAGTGAGGCTCGGGCCATGATAGAAGTGTCGAGCTTCTTGGGATTCATCTTGATGCCGTTGGCGCCAATGACATAGCCGAGATACTCCACCTCAGACCTGTCCCATTCACACTTCGCAGGATTGGCACAAAGGTGATGGTCACGGAGTCGGTCGAGTACAAGTTGAACATGATGATCGTGCTCGGATTGTGTCCTAGAAAAGATGAGTATATCATCAAGGTAGACCACAACGAAAATGTCAAGATAATCGCGCAGAACATCCTGAATGAAAGCCTGCCAAGCTGCGGGGGCATTGGTGAGTCCATAAGGCACCACGAGATGTTCAAACAGTCCGAGATGAGTGCGGAAAGCAGTTTTCCACTCATCTCCCTCGCGATACGTAGATTGACTATAGGCAGATTTAAGGTCAATAACAGAGAAAAGCTTACAACCCTGGACACGATCGAGAAGATCATTGACCAGAGGCATCGGAAAACGATTTTTCTTCGTAATAGCATTCAGTCCGCGAAAATCAACGCACAGCCGAATTTCACCAGTTTTCTTACGGATGAAAAGAACTGGTGCCCCAGCGGATGAAGTGGATTGACGAATGTGGCCGCGCTTAAGATTTGTAGTAATATATTCGGCGACAGCTTCACGTTCCGCAGGAGTGAGTCGGTAGATTGGTCCGAATGGAGGTGTCTTGCCATCCTCCAGCTCAATATCAATGTCATAAGGTCGGTGTTCGGGAAGGCGGTCAAATTCCTGAGGATTGAAACTGTTTCTGCCCAAGGTCGATATTTGAAGGGCAGATTTAGTGGAGGAGGTTCTGGAGGAGGCAAATCACTAGAAATGTCGTCAACGGAATCTAGTGCAGCTGAGGCAGTTGCGCGAATATAAGCCGAGAGCCCACTGGATGAAAACGAATGAGAGAAATATTCTCAGGGCTATTGCGCGCCGCTCTGCGAAATTTAGAATGGCTAACAAGCCGAATATTTGGAGAGGAAGGAGAAGGGACAGAAGTCGAACTCAGACCATAGCCATGGGTTCGAATAAAGGCAGATAAGAAGCTGGTACCAGGAGACAGTGCAGACTCAAAGGTCTCGGCTGAATTTGCCGGAGCCAGGTCTGGGGAAGGAGGAGGGGCCGGAGGAGGCGGAAGAGACGGAGAAAGAGATTTCCGAATAAAAGAAGTGGTGTCGGATAGACCAAAGCCTAAGCCAACAGAAGAAATGGAGTTAAGGGTAGAAGAAGCCACCTGTGGCATGAGACCGAAGCCTCTGGCCGTGACAGTGACAGGATGAGATTGAGGGAGTCCGCAACAATCGAGGGTGAGGTTAGCCTCTGCCCAATCGATCTTGGGATTATGATGTCGCAGCCAATCCAATCCAAGGATGATTGGATAGCCAACTGTGACGACATTGAGTGCACGGACCTCTGAATGAAGCCCGACAGAGATATTGGCAATAACGTCATGGGTGATCAGTCCCGACGCAATTGGACGGTCATCAACCGCCACAATGGGAATATCGACGTCCTTCAGACGTCGAGATAGGGAATGTCGCGTGGCGAAGCGCTCCGAAATGCAGGAGATTGTTGCACCACAATCAACAAGAGCATAAGTATGAATCGGAGAACGTGAAGGAAAAGAAAGACGAACAGAGATGAAAAAATGAGAAGGAGAATAGAGAGTTGGAGCGGAAGAGGAAAAAATAAACTGAGGGGAAGATTTGAAATTCGCTGCCCACGATCCATCCGTCAGATGGACGTGGGAGGGCAATGGCGCACCATGATGTGCTCGATGTGTCCCCGCATCAACCGATTGCCCCGGGACTAGAGGGCAATCGGCTAAACTTTTCCCGACACGGCAGAAGAAGCCTTGCGAGCAGCAAGGTTCTTCTTTGCACGTTCGGACATGTTAGGGCACTCATCAATTGAGTGTATGCCCCCACAATATGCACAGAGGCCATCGCGACGACGGCGTTCACGTTCCTCCTTGGTGAACGGGCCACGAGGTTGACTGGTCTTCGTTGCATCAATTTGCATCGGACTGCCCGGCGGAAGGGCTGGAGTAGGGGCAACCGGAGTGCGTGCTTGAGTTAAAGACGGTGTCGCAGATAAAGAAGTGCCTGCAGTGATATGCTTGTTAGTGGTAGACGGAACAATGGAGGACTTAATCGATTTCTTTTCACGTTCGCGACGATGGAGAGCGTTATCGAGTGATACACACAAATCGACGTATTCATCGAAATTGGTTGGGATGTCGCGTGGTTTGATGTATGCCAACGCATCCTGAAGAGTGTCTTTCAAACGGCGGCGGAAGTAGTCGATTTTGAGGGGTTCGTTGATCTCCAGGTCGACGAGAATCTCGCGAAAGCGAGATGCGAAAGCGGCACAGGATCCCGTTTGACGGAGGCTATCCATTTCTGCTGAGGCAGTGCTGTGACGGTCGGAGTCGCCGAAATGGGAGCGGAAGGCGGCTAGTAGTTCCGGCCAGTTGTCTAGGAGAGGGCGGCGAGCAGGAGTGTTTTTGATTCCATAGTACCATGATTTAGGGCTACCGTCCTTGAGATAGCCAGCGAGGTATAGGGCTTTATCATAATCAGTGACGAGAGCATGCCGCTGAAGGTGAACGGCGCTCTCAATTTCGTCCAAAAAGGGGCGCACAGATTTGACCTTTCCGTCGAATACGCGGGGTTCACGGAACTTGAGACCGCCTTTCGGGGATGGTCTGGAAGGATCACCGTTAATGGCTTGAAGTAGCGCGCCAACTGTGGCAGCATGGGTTTCAACGTCGTGTCGTTGATGGCGGCCCAAAGCTACCACCGCAGCCCACAATGCGGCTGGGTCATTGAGGTTGGGTTCAGGAGAATGAGAGGGAGGGGGTTGCTCAGGGGTAGTGGAGCAGTGGAGTCGTCAGTTGGGACGACAGGTGGCACGTCCACGTGTGGTTGGTTGCGTTGCGCCATTTAGGGTAGGACGTCGAAGCAGAGGTTCCAAATAGGGGTGGTTGGTGATGGGGTTGAAAAATCGCGGAGGGTGCAAGAAAGAGTGGAGAGAGAGGAAGGAATGGAGTTAAAAAGAAAATTGCTGGTCGAACGAAACTGTGATGGGCAGGAGAATCGAGCAGCGAAACTGAAAGGGAGGACTGAGAAATACACTGCGTTCGTTCGACAAAAAGGAGAGGTAAGTACAATCTGAACGGTCCAAATGTCTGTGAGCTACAAATACAAGTAATCTGATGCAAACTATGTGCTACAAAAGGCCGTGCTGTAACTAGAAAGGCCGTGCCAAATGTGAGGTGACCATAATCCTCACACACGAGCGGGTATATAAACCTGCTTTCTGCTACCCCAACACACAGGACATTTCTTTTTCCCTAACCATCATCATCGCCCATTTCTCTCACCGTTGCAACACTTTTCATTCGCCACGTCCTCGTCTCGCTTTATCTCGACCACGCCCTCAACCAAGGCCTGCCGCCTTTCACTCATGGCCACCTTTCAATTTCCGTCGCCCAATACCAATCAAGGATATAACCTTTCCTTCTCTAGGCGAGGTCCAATCCCGGTCGCAGGATCCCAGAGTACAGCCCACAATACATGGGGGCTGGCCAGGTTCAGCCGTCGTGTATACGATCGAGTTGCGAGTCTCGTGAGGGGAGCAGTAGTATGATCACTCACTTCCCCGGGTGTGTTGAGTGGGACCTGTAAAATGTGCGGGCAGTCATTCAGGTGCATGCCACCGTCTCCCTGTTTGAACAACATTGCCCGCGCGCCCTGGATCGTATTCCAGGTTGGGTCGCCGTTCGGGATGGGTAAAGCCCTACCACCATTCCGCCAGGTGGGACCCGTAAAAAGCCAATGCGTGAGGACATTCAGGTGCATGCCATCGTCGCCCTGTCTGATGAATATTTGCCGCGCGTCCTGGATTATATTCCAGGTTGGGTCTCCGCTCGCACAGTGCTCTGGGTGATTGTGACTTGGGCTCTTGGAACTCGCGAGAAGAGGCGTGGACGTGGACAGGGATGGTACGGGACACATCACTCGTCGTGGGTCGCCTTGGCCTTTCTGACGACCTGCATTTTGACAGCCGTTTATTAGCCCACTCATGACACATAACAACGCTGTCATGTCTCGGTCGCGCTCCGTGCAGAGGGGTGGCAACGACCTTCCTCTCCGCGATGTTGCTTGGGTCCTTATTTTCTCTCTGGGCCTGTGTTCACGATTTTTCTTATCAGCTTATACCACTCATGCTCAATACTATCCATCCCCGCCAATGTAACTTAGGTCATGAACTGCATCGCTAGGGTGAGCAATCCAGCTGTGATTCGTTGTGAACCTTCTTATTGATTCGAAGCTGATCCTTGCTAGTCAATATCGTATCGAATAGACGCAGTTTCCTGTAAAAAGCATCACAATTTCATGTTGCCATTGTGTCTTGATGTAACAATCTACCAATTTAATTTCTTTTTTTTTCCTCCAAAGTCTGTGGCACTATAAGCCGCATGGCGGTTTGTCCTGTTAGCTTTGCCTTTAAGGAAAGTGCACGAAACCGAGGTGTAAACTTGTAAACTACTCAATGCATTGCCAACATTAGCAGCAGCAAGGGAACGCGCTTACGCTCAGTGCCACATGGCCGCGCAAAAATTCCGTATTGTTGTCCAAATACAGTGTTCCCACGGTCCTTTATACACCCATGCTCCTTTATACAGCGGCCTCTAGCTTCCTCATTTCTCCACGGTTTGGAATCCTTAAATGCACAAATTAAAGCCCTATACCAGCTCTATTATTCGCGTATTGCTCATGAGAATAATCTCTTTTTTCTCTCCTGTGGAACAGGTTTATTTGTAAATTTTGTAAATATTTGCAATTTTACATCAATGTCGCACGAATAAGCATCACTGCAGCATGATTTTTATGGAAGGATTGAGGGTATTCTACTTGAGGAACATATTGGGACTTATGATTGTCATTTTCTTTCCTTATATCCCACGAAGAATGCCAGAATGGCTATGTAGCGTGATGTATACAAGTAACACCTGGTCGTCCACCTGCCATACCATGAGAAAATGTACAAGACAGTGTAAAAGTTAATATAGATACTTTTTAAGTGCTATACTTGACATTCCAATCCTCATCTCAGTCTGCGATGTCACTGGGAAGAGATGGCACGCGCTGCTTTTCTGTATAAAGGACTGTCTTTTGCCATTTTAGGAACCCTGTCAGAAATTGTCGACCACGAATTTATTTTTCCATATTTCTCCTAGATCATGGCATGGAAAGCTAGGCAAATAGCTTATCTACGAAATGATACCACCCTTATGTTCATAGCTTTTGACTATCTCAAGATATTCAGTGCGGAGTAAATGCTGTATAAAGGACCGTGGGAACACTGTACTATGAGGGCTGGAATGCTAACGGCCAGCGACGGATCGGCTTACCTTGTATGCACAAATACGCCGAGTTCGGCGAGGAAGTTCCTCAGCCGGTCTCGAGATCTCGCCTCTTTTTTCTCATTGCCTCTTCAACCACAGAGCAATATCGCCTTGCACCCTCGTCCCTACAAAAGACGTATGCGTCTCTTTCTCATCGCTTCGTCCGTCTACCTTGATCATTGCTATGGCAGCGCACTCTGGTGACAATCGCCACTTAGAACGGTCCATCGGAAACAAATGTGCAGTGATATCAAATGCACAACCTCAATTGATATTCAAGCTACTCTAAACTCTATCGAGTCCGAAGACAAGCGTATACTGTACACATCAAAATGGTAACAAACGGTCAAACATCCATATTTCGGACTTCCAGGTCGACTAGAATTCTAGTCTACAAGTTCAACTGGCAATCCTCGCGCCAGTGAGAGGCCGCATTCTTCTCCAGAGCCTTGTCCAGGACCATAAATACGCCGATATGTGCCTCCGACAGAACAGAGTGGCATTCGATTTTTCCTTCAAGTTTCCTGGACGACACATAGCTTGCGAGTTCGGTGAAAAGCTTCACGCGGTCGCTGTCCTTGATAACGCGCCTTTTATATTCAAAGTAATGGTAGAATCGCAGCGCCTCAAGGTATGAAGTTGACGGCTTTTCCACGTCGAATTCGACATCAGGATGCCGGTGGTAGTCCGATGTATCCAAAGGCCAGGCGTATTGGCTCATTACGAGGTGGTAAAAACCATAGTCACTATGACTATGGAGGAAGTCGTTCTGCGAGCTTGATACGGTCGTCTCGGGTCTTGAATTTTTTACCAGTTCAAGGACAGAATTAAAGACGTCTGAGTGTCTGCACACGGGAACACGGGATACGACAGGTGGACATGAACAATGATGCTCATCCGCGATAGGTTAAGACTTACTTGCATCGGATGTGCTCCATGAAACTCCGAGCCCAGACGCTCTGTCTGCAATGGATGCAGTCGAATGACATATCCGATATATTCCGGGACGTGCGGGTCCAACAACGAATGGCACGACATACCTCGACAACACCCGCCTGGTCATCGTCGAGTTCAACGATGGAAACAGCACCGCGCTTGCGCAAATCGCAGTTCTCCATCACATGGTGAACCTGGAGCAGAAAGTACGCAAGTGAAGTCAGCATGTCTGCGCTAGGAGAGCAAAAAAAAAATCCTCTAACAAGATTTGTCCATTTCATTAACGTGTAGCAGTTCTGCTCCCTTGAACAGGCGGTACATCTGAATTCCAGATTTATAACGCTTTGGAAGGTCTCCTTATCGGGATCCCGCCCGCAGTCGGTCAAAAGCTGCCTTGCGACATCAAAGGCTTGGTGGTAGAACATGCATGTATGCCGAATATCCAATGGCCACATCCCAGTGGATGAGAAGAATCTGTTTTCCTCGTCGGGGAAGGGATCGCGCAGTCTTCGAACCCACGATTGCGTGAACATATAGGACCATTTATGCGAACCTGAATACGCTCGCGCTCCATTGGAAGCAAGGGCAAAGAACGTTGTTGCCAACTCGAGCACTGAGTGATCGGCGGCAACACTGACAGTGGATTTCGAGCCCGCGGCATCCCCATCAGATGCGTTTGACGGGGAAAGTGCCTCTCGTACGAGGGCGATTAACTCCTCGATTCTTTCTTGACGCCACTCATCAATCACTGGAGCCAGCTCGCGCACGGCTTCTTCAAACTGAGCCGAAGCCGACTCGTCGAGGAGGGAGATATCGTTGAAGTCTTTGACTTGTTCCATGAATACAATATCGGAGGCGGCTGGGAGAATCGCGTCCAGAGGCTGCGACAGCGCATAGCTATCCAGCAGTTTAGAGAGTATACGGTGGCGTTGGGTTATCAAAGGGCGTCGTTCGTTCCATACCCATTCCCGCTTGTGTTCTTCAATAAACTCGACAAGCGTGGGGGAGATGACTTTCCACGCTTGTAAACGCATCAGGATGAGAAACGCGTCCCTCGACGTCTCGACTTCACTTACCATGCTCAGTCAATTTCTTCGTTTGCCAGACCAGTCGGTGAAGGCTGATATCCTTACGCATGCCCATTTTCTCGATGTCTTCGCCCCAACCTTGTTCGGAGGAAAAAAAAAAGTCAACTAAGATGAAATCACTCAACTATATCACATACCCATGTCGGTCAGTCTCTGTAAAATTCTAGTGAAACGAAGACAAGAAATTCAGCATCGATGATCTGAGACAGAGATTGAACTCACGTTTCGACTCTTTCAGATCGTGTTTTATTCTTTTCCTTGGCATTTTCATCGCACCACTCTTTATACCATCTTTCGCAGAGATCAGCATGCTGTTGACAAAGCCCATGCAAGAAATCGATAGGTTTTCAAGTTGCCAGATACTTCGGAACTACTAACCTCGCTTATTTCCGTAGCCTCCTCTTTCTTTTGCTCGACCAAAGCATCCCATTCACTCGCCTTTAGCCTGCGCCTTTCGTTTTCCAGCCAATGCACAGTCTGCATCGGGTAGAACAGCGAGCCATACCCTACGGTTATGCTCAAACTTCGGGACAAGTATGATCGTTGCGTAAATGTGCACACGCACTGACGTCAGTTGCTCTCAGCGGGAGTACAATATTGAGAGGCATATTGTAATTGACGAATTCCGAGTGTTTCATGAAGCTAAACAAGAAGTCAACGTCGATTATACATCGTTGAGATGAAGAAGACTTCACTTTCGTCTTCTGCATGCTTTGCAGCATCTCGCGCGAACATACCAATGAATAATCGAAGCGCGTGTTTTCAAGCAAAACTAGACATGGGAGGATGAGGAAGCACTGACAGGGGATTGAAAGAGAAGATTTACGTGACAGTAAGGGTAAAACACTAGGTTCGCGTATTGCGGCTCCGAAAGATCTCTCGGACATTCAGGCAGTTCCTTAATATTTTCGCGCGCGTGTCTCCACAAAGGCAGAGCGGACTTATGCATCAAAGTATTCCGCAGAGTCTTCGTCGTCCTTGCCAGATTCAGCAGATCCATCGGATCCAACTGGCTAAATATCTGCCAATGAAAACTATGACTTGGTGGAGATGATAAAGTCACGCTTCGCTCGTGCGTACCTCCATGAGCACATCGTAAGGCAGCTCCATCATGCCCGCGAGTTTTCCGCGACGACCTCGTACGGTGGCATCGGACCGGCCCCGCGTTGCTTGAGTGGTCGTTCTCCGTCGCTTCTTAGGCCGTGGCGATGGTGAACGTCGAGAGCCTGACGGCTCCGAAGTTCGTACTACCGACGGTCTGGTTTCTCCTGTGCACGAGATCGTCCGAGACATGCCGTCCGGAGCGGCTTTCTCTGCTGAAGTAGACATGCGAGATCGCGTTGAGAAGGATTATTCTGCGATGGCGCGCCTTGACCGTAAGCTTTTAATAGGAGAGAACGGGGTCACGTGAGACCTCTGACTCAGACGCGACCAAATGTCTGTGGGAAGCCGACACGCATTGTTCGACCAAAATTGATCAATGGCCGGTGGCCAATTTTAGGGGGGCTTCGAAGGGCGTGGACGAGTTACGCGACATCAAAAGAAGCTTCGCAGCTACTGTACTATTCGAGGTCAGTACTCAATGTCTGATTTGGTGGGATGAGGAAATGAAGGAATTCAAAGATAAGTAGACAGTTGCTTATCGGGCAGCAAATGCTTCTATAGCTCCTCAGGTATTGCATGCAGCATTGCCATTGGGCGAAAATTTGCATGAGGTACCACGACCACTGCTCTTCTTAGAATTTCGTGACATCTACGAATCAGGATACACCATCAACATTGAATATTGCTAACATGCTCTTTGATATCAGCCCACACAGGCCCACATGCACAACATCATCTGTGGCTGTGGTTAAGCATTTTGACGAAATTTTGGGTATGTCACGCCCTGACCGGCCTGACCCCGGAGATGCCGAAATGGAAATTTCGTCTGACATGCCACGCATCAACCCCCCTGCCGAATTGAATCGAATAGTACAGTAATCTGTTTCACAAGATACCGCGACGCAAATTTATCACCTTGATTTTCATGTTTTTTTTTGCACTGCCTATAAGCTTGTTAGTTTGAAGAATTCTTCACATATGTATTTCCCCAAAGTCTACAGGTGAATTGATTGAACGCAGAAACAAAAGAACGAAAGATTAAAATGGAAAACAGAAGAAAAACAATGGATAAGCTACCCACAGAAGCAAAATCATTTCGTGCGCCAGCGACGTCCTAGTTCGCTTCCCCGAGCTTTATCAAGCAGCATGAAGACCCCACACCAAATAACAGAGCTCCGATCCGAATTTGATGATGCATGATCAGCCAAGTCAGCGAGGTCTATCAAAAGGTCGCCGCTAAAAGTGAAGCCGGACATGAAAAATCCGGCCAGATGCAGAGCGTTGACGTAGGTGACATCTAGCCTTTGCGCGTTGAATCTGATACTATGATACTTTGACCAGTCTGTCGTCTCTGAGGAGAAGGTGTATTGCCTCATTACGGAATGATAAAGATTGTAGTTGTCGTGGCTTCGCAAAAATGCATGTTGTAATCCATTGGGGATAGCGTCACAGGCAGCGAGAGAGGCGTTGATTGAGTCATTTATATCTGGATGTCTGTTGAAGAGAAGAATGCAATATGACATGAGCAATCGAGTCCAGCGCAGGTGACTGAAAACTCACTCGTTGAGCAGATGTTGTCTGTAATTCAAGATTCCGACGACGCCTTTGCAATGGATGCAGACGGAGAAACAGTGCTCCAAGCGACAGAGTTCCTTCGCCCAATATCCTATCGCTCTGCATATTTCCAACGCACTTGTGGTATTGTTGTCGAACTCGACAATAGCAGCGGTTTTGAGCGTTTTAGGCGATTTGCATTCTTTAAGGACATGCTGAACCTGACAGAAATTCGAGTCAATGTCTGTACTCAGGAAATAGATGGCAATGATTCTGACCAGGATGGGCCATTTCATGACGAGTTTTCCTCGTTTTTCGTTAGAACAAGCACAGCACTCGAATTCCAGATCCATCACACTCTGCATTGTCGCCGAATCGGGATCTAGGCCGCAATCCACCAACAGCCGCCTCGCGACATCGAAGGCCTCGCGGTGGAATACGGTAGAGCCTCTGATGTCAAGCGGGTATGCGTTGCGATACAAGCTATATCTATCTTGATATTCAAACACAGGATCGTTTTCAACTCGCGCTCTTGAGGAGAAGAGAACAAAGTGCCATCGGAGCACGTCCCGCGTAGCACACAGATATTTGAATTTGAAGAAAGTTGTCGCCAATTCGAGGAAGGATTCCTCCAAAGCGTCGATTGAGACGAATTCCAAACCTGCTGCTGTTTCACCCAAAGAGCTCGACAACGGGGTCGAAGACAGGGATTCTTGCATAAGCGCAATTAGTTCTTTCTTCTTCGATTGACGCCACTTCTCTGCCGTGATGTCGAGGTCGCCGATAGCCTCCTGAAAGTGAGCTTGAGTCACTTCCTCTGTGACAGGGAGATTTTGGATGACGTGTCTGATAGACGCCACGGGTAAGAGATCAACGGCCTTAGGGAGTATCGAATGCACTGGCTGTGAGGACGCATAATTCTTCAGGATCGTCGAGAGCATATCGAAGCGTTTGAGATACGTAGGACAATTCTCCTTCCAGATTCGCTCTTTCTTGCGTTCCGTCAGGATACTAATTAACGTAGGCATGATAACTTCCCAAGCTGGTGATGCCGGTTAAGCCCGCTATACTGTTTCAAGATAATAATCTACGCTTACATCGTTCAGTCAGTTTTTTGGGCTGAGAAACTAACTTGTGACATGTGAGATCCTCTTGGTTTTCCATTTTGTCTATTTCGTCCTGCCAGCCTAGGTAAAACGAAACGTATAAATCAGAGAAGATATCTAGGCGCATATGCAACGCACCCATTTCAGCCAATTTTTGCAAGATTCTGAGAGGCGATACAGTTAGAACACTGTATGTCATACTCAAGAAACAAAGCCGGTTTACGTTTTGACCCTTTCTGCTCGTACCCTAGTTTTCTCTTCCGAGCGTTCATTACACCAGCGTTCATACCAATGCGCGTAATTATTAGCATCCTGGGGCAAAACCAAGTCAATGGACTAGAAAGTGGTAGCTGGACGGGACCAACCTCCTGTCTTTGTCTGCGTTCTTCTCGTTTCCTCTTCAACCAGTCATCCCTTTGATCAGCCTGTATTTTGCTCATCTCGTCCCCTAGCAACTTCACAGTCCGAGTGGAAAACCAGACGGTGCCTCTGGCATCGTGTCTCCTCATTTCTGTGAGATGCAAAGAGTGAGAAAAATGCGGCTTGAAAAGAAATGGAAAGCATGTACGGCTTGGATTCATCTCCACTGGCGGGATAATGTCGGTGGGAACACGATATGAAAACACTTCTCCACGATGCAGACAGCTTAAAGGAACGGGGTATCAATCAAGACCTAGGCCACGATAGAAACTTGGAAAATTACTTGTCACGGAAACAGTGCTTGCAACATCTCAGCCGGGCAACCCAATGAACAGTTGGGGCGTATGTTGTAACGCAAAACTTCAAAAAAGATTTGAAAGGTCAGACAGCAAAGAGACTGATCGTAGCATACATGGCAATAAGGATGGAATGCGAGATTCGCGTATTGCGGCTCAGACAGGTCGCTAGGGCATTCAGGCATGTCCTTGACATTTTCCCGAGCTCGTTTCCAGACGAATGCGGATGCCTTTTGCATCAAGAAGCCTCGCAAGGATTTGCTCGTCCTTGCCAGGTTCAAGATGTCCATCGGGTTGAGATGGTGGAATACCTGAAGCGGAGAAGCGTACGTTCAGCTCACTTGGCTCTCTGGACAAAAGTGCGCCACACCGCACACCAACTCACCTCCAGCAGCACATCGTAGGGCAAGTCTATGAAGCCTGCGACCTGATCGTGATGTCTGCGTGTACTGGTTTTAGAGGAAGCTTGTGTTGTCCGAGCGCCTGCTCTCCGCCGCTTCTTGGGTGGCGGCGAAGGTGAACATCGGGAAGTTCCCGAAGATTGCACTTCCAATGGTGCTGCTTTCCTTGGGCGCAAAGACATCCCGGAGGAGCCTGCCGCAGCCGTGGACGTCGATCGTTTCTTCTTCAAGGTGGGCATCTGGAAAACCCTTGAACAGGGGTGTCACAAAAAAAAATAGAACATATTTATAGGCGATTAGAAACAACAAACAATAGCTATGGAGACCCAGGGTAGAGCCGAACACAAGAATTCGGAAACAAAAGAACCCAAAAACCATTCCAAGGACAAGGAAAGTGGTTCAACGTTCGACCTGAATGGAAAGTCATCCATCTCGACACAACTCACAACTCAAGTGTCCACATGTCAGCTAGATTTACAGCAATACATATGCTAGATCCATGCAGGGCCGCTTCACGTTTCTCTCTGCCGCCACTTTCTCCACCATCGTCCTGGTCACGACCACTGTGTCGCCCTCCGCCACATCAGAGAGCCGACGCATGAGGAGCCCGCACTCGTTCAACGCAAAAGCGGCGTCCTCGACGCGCAGATTCGTAGCGCGTGCAATGTCGCCCAGCGTGCACCGCATACTGACGTGCGTCTCCGCGCCGCCGTCCTCCCGATGTCGCGTCTCGAACATGCGCTGTGTCGTAAACAAAGGGTCTAAAGCGGACACCCACGTGGGGGCAAGAGTCAAATGCGCCCCTCATGGCCCACAAAAAAAATTGCAGCATACCATCCATGACGCTCAGCGGTATCATCTCCAAGCTCGGATCCGCCTCTCCGTCCCACCCTTTCATTTTCTTCCTCCGCCTCAGTGTAGTCCCGTTTTCTTCCCCATTCTCGGAAGACGCTCGATGCAGATCTGGGAAAGTGCCGATGGACGACATCATTGATCGCTCTGGAGGCAAGACAGAGAGCGCACGCCTGCAGACCGTTAGATGCTCAGCCGCAGTGCTTAGGGTTAAGAGGGACTCGCTGATGTTCACCTGAAAAACCGTATTAGAGTTGATACCCAGTAAGTAAGGTAACTTCGGAGGCCCAAGTCCGACAACGGCCGCTCTGGCGTTCCAATCTTGCCTGCCCGACGCGAAGTTCATAGCCTGGATGAGCACATCTCGTGAACACTTCAAAACGAAAAGCAGTCGAAAAATCTTTCACTAACTGAATTCAATCATTAGCATCCCGTAGCCTTTTCTTTGATAAGGAGGTAGAGTCATGATACAAGCGAGATTATAATCGTCGTATGACACTTTCTCCTAGACAAGGCGAAGCCGTCAGGGATCCTGTGGAAAGTCGGACGACCAACTCACTTTCGAGAAGAAGCCAAGCATGTGATCGTGCGTCGAACTCGCGTCGGTCAGTATATAAAATAGGACTGCAGAAGATTACGACTTGACACCGGACGGAAGCAGTCGAGATAACTCACAATTGTCGCAATCAAAGAATAGAGTTTTTACATCGATAAATAGTTTGCCGAACAGCGACAGATTTTGACAATACAGCTGTGGAACAGAATGAAAACTCGTCCGATGAGCGGAAGTGTCATGGCGAACGAACCTTCTCCTTAGCGCCATCAACCTCCCATATCGTGTGTGCGCCGCGCTGATAGACCTTTCTCTCCCCGGGCGGACGTTTCACCGCGCAATTACGCTAAAAAAAGAAAACAACGAAAAACCCTTGAAAATTCCAGGACTTGCGCCACACCGCGAGAAGAAAGAAAACCGTACCTTGTGCAGTTCGTAGGAAGCCGGGTCGGACATGTACTTGAAACACATGTCGCAGACCCAGAGCAACGACCTCTCCCCTCCATGGGTCCTTCCGAGGCCGCCCGCGAGGAGGTCCGACGTGCGGCCGTGAGAGCGTGCACTCGTCCTGTGAACTCCGGGTATCTTGAACGAGTGCGACGACTGCGACGATGCCGCCTTTTCAGAGAGCGTGAGCTCGTCTGCCTCGGCTTCCGTCAGAGGATAAGGCGAAAAGTACCTAAAAACGAGCACGGTAACGGTGCGTGTTAGCGTTACGAAAAATCCGCAGCAAGATAGAAAAAAACGAAAGAAATAGAATAGAAAACAGAGAAACAGCGCAACGTGGCCAGCTCACCAGGTCTTGATCTGCCACTCTCCGAAATGCACCTTATCAAAGTTGCGCTGGGCGGTGATCTTCTTGTGGTGTTCGATGTCAAAGTCCTCTTCCGTCATCGTGATCTCTCCGGGCGCAGTGGCAGCGCGGCGGTCGTACGGATGCGCCTCGAGAGCCAGTCCCCCAGTGAAGGCGCAGGAGACGCAGCGGTCGCGGCGGCAGAGGTCATTGCACGACCGGCGCCCCTCTTTCTCTTCCTGCCCCAGTGCCCGTACCCGCGCTTCCTGCCACGCTGTCACCAACCGGCTTCCCGTCCCTGACTGCCTGCTTGCAGCTCTCTTTCGGCACCCACTCGTCGAGCCGCTTGTCCAGGTTTAGGTAATGCACGTAGACCTCGTCGTCGCGCCGCTGCAAGATCTGAACCGGCTCTGGTCAACGGACCGAGAACGATTTAAAAAAAAAAAGATGAGATAGAAAGTGGACCGCGTATCAGCTTCGAAGACGAAATGAAAAGTGAAATGAAGGCAGGCTACACGCACCTTCCATGCCGTTCTTCATGACGGTATAGGCCGGCAGATCGGCAGGGACTGCGACGACATGTGTCGCTGGCATAGATATCAAGAGTTGTTGAAGCAAGCGTTTCGTCAATAGATGCGTCAGTGACTGAGTCGGTCGATATTAGAGGGCAATCAGCGGGTCCTTAGACCACAATGCACGACGACGACGTCGGGCCGAACAATGTCTTGAAATTTGACCATCCGTCAAGGCCCCTTCATCGAGCTCCCACGCATTGATACAGGGTCTCAAGATGGCCTTCATCATTCATGCAAGACTCTGAAGAATTGTTGGCATTGGCAGTTAAACATACAGGCCACACTGCCAGACCAACTTCGCGCAACGTCATGAGGCATGGTCCTGGCATACAATTCGCAAGCATGCAGCGCATAATAAAATGTAGGTAGTGCAGGCAGAGGCGTAAGCATAACAAATTGGATAGTAGGCAAACCAACGGGACAGCGACAGTCAAAAGCCCATGACAACATTGATTTACTCCTTGGCGGCCTCGTGCTCGACCTCTAGGATCGCCTGTCGCTTCTCTTGGAGACGGGCAGCGCGGCGCTCGCGGATTGCCTGCGTGACGTATGAGCCGATTTGAAGGTGATCCCAATCGCTTCTTACGTACCTTGTTCTTGAGGCGGCGAGCCTCCATCTGGTCGGTGAGAACCTTCGTGCGGGTCTTCTCAGCCTTGGCCTTGTGGATGTATTCCATCAAGACACGCTTGTTCTTGAAAACGTTACCCTTCGATTTTTGGTAAAGCGAGTGGTAGCTACAGCATCAGCAAACCCATCAGCAAAGAATGTCCAGATGCAAAACATGAACAGGAAACAACGCACAGGTGCTTGTCGATCTTGCCAGCTTCCCTGTATTTCCTCAACAGCCTCCTGAGAACCCGCTGTCTTCTCATCCAGAGCACTTTGGACGGCATTCTGGCCTCCGCAGTACCCTTCCTTTTACCCGTGCCAGTGTGCCTGCCCTTTCGCTTCGCGGCCAAGAGGTCCCGTGTCCGTGCGCGCGAGTGCACAGTGGTGGGCTTGATGATGATGCGCCCATCCTTGATGAGCTTTTTAACGTGGGTGCGCGAGTTGGCGTTGCCGATCTCGGCCTGCTCGGCGGGGTCGAGCCAGATCTTGCGTTTGCCGACGCCTGCAACGCTCGCGGCGAGGCGCTTTTGAGACCGCAAATTCACTGGTTCAGGACAGGCGCAGTTGTTCAAATCGGGGTTGTTTCTCTACAAGGATGCATCGAATATGAGCTTACCCATCTGTACTTCCGGGTCTGTAGGTGCAACAGGGCAGAATCAGCGATGATCGTTGCGCACGGCGGCGAAGACACTCACCTTGAGTCTTGAGGATAACGTCCTTGCAACAGCAGCCTTGGGAAACCAAGGCCTCTTCCTATATTACGTAATTCAGCCACCCGAACTTTATTTGCTTCGACTATACAGCTACTCGGCCGGTCTCGGTTGCAACAGACCTCTTGCTCTCGTTCGACCATTCTGGTCTTGACGAGTCCGCAAGCGCAGTCTGTTGCTGAATAGCAACGCCGTGATATTCGTCCCATTTTTCTCTGGATGTAGAGGGAAAGCCGCCGGCTCTCACTTGTCCAGATGCCTTCGCCCTTTTCACGCGATCTTACGACACTTCAATCCTAACCAAGTCATAATCAATGCTACTGTTATCTCACATCACCTCTTATCAAGCCGATGGTTTCAAAATTCACGGTGACTGGTTATCACAACACCTTTCGAGTGGCACACATCTCCGCTCTAGCTCCGCAAAGGAAGGGTTGCTCGCTCCGATGCTCGTATGTTACATGCTATCCTGGCCTAAACAATATTCGTGGCGTTTGTGCTATCCCCTGATGAAGGCCTCAGGATGAGATCGCTTTCTGCAAATCGTGGTCCTATCGTCTTCGCCACGCTCCATGCCTCTGTATGGAATATACTAGCCCGGGCATTGGCTTCCCTCACAACTCGAACGAGAACGCCGTTTCACCTGCCTTTTCTGTGGACGACAGATTGAGGCTTCTCGATCATGTGTCGCTGGAGCTCGTGCATCGCCTGCCCCAGATATCCACTGTTTGCATGTCTGTACAACTATACAATGCATTGCATCGTTCCCACACCATGTGGACTGTTCTTTTTTTTTTTTTTCAGAAAGAAAGGACCAACCAAGCATCTCGTCCCATCTATCCTGCACAACATCAAACTAGCCTCAGGAACCAGGTTCTATGGTTGCGCCATAATTAGTACCCGCGAGCCTCAACAAGCCAAGACGAATCTGTCTCAATCGACCAGACCTATCTGTGGCTTCAATAGTCAGCTACTCACAGGTCCCCGAGAACGTAATGCCCCCTCGTGATCCATTCGCGCTACGACTGTTTCAAATCAAAGAGGACCTGCGGCGCGGTAACAGCTGGGCGAGTCCTCGTGACTGTGTGCGATTACCGTTGTTCGGAAGTATCTCAATTTTAGTTTCGCCGACATCTGGCAGCGCCCCCCTTGTGCTGCTCTGATGTTCACAATAGAGAATGACGTGATGATTTTGATTTGTGAAACGTAGTTATCCGTGCATCGCGGCTTGCAGGTCTTCAACGCTTTGGCTATCAACGTTCGAGAGACGCTGGATAAAATTACCACAATCAAGTACAAGATTATGTCTTGCATTCTGGTTGCGCAATGTCATGAGTCACGCCTAAGAAGCTCTCTCATCAAACACCTCCAATCTGGTTAGTTGCACCCGATTCGTACGGGCAACCATATGCGGAGTCTGTCCAACTTGCATGCAACAGCGGTCCCGCAGAGATTGCATTTTGCGCGAGTCAAAAAGGGTGCGATAGCGTTAACATCCCTGCTTCTCAGCAGTGCCTTTATCATGGCCGCTTGGAGAAAGAAGACGTAGAGAAGATGGAAACTTTGCCGGGAGCAGGGAGAGTGCTAAAAATAGCCGAAACGCAAGGCTGAATTGGAAGTTTTATCTACAGTACGCCGCGTATGATAGCCCGTCGCGCTGTATTATCTGCTAGTGCTGCAACAGATTTCGGACAAGAATAAACTGGTAACGATCACATATTTCGCGGTTAGCGATGCGCAGCACCCGAAGTGCGATAGGTTGTCCTTTAATGAGGTACAAGAGGCGACGCTGAGAGACGAGGTTCCCTTTGGAGCATATGCATGTTTGACGTGCGATGTTGGGGAAGCATAGCCAAGCCGTAAGATGGTCATACATTGGTTCGTCTTCGCATCCCTTCAGATCTAAACTGCGAAGAGAAGGACCCTGGTGAGACCGCTGATGGGGGGATCATGCGTTGGGGAGGATCGCCGCTGTACTTTGAGAAAGAGTCCTTTTTCTGGAGAGTGCTCTCAATGTGGAGTCGGCCCATGGATGACTGCGGTCCCTGGCCACGGCAAATGGGCGTTCATGTATAGAATATGTAGGCACTCTACGATGGCGTCAGAAAAGCACGAACGCGAATAGCAAACGCCCGAAATGCGGGCTTTGTGAACGGGTGCCTTCATCTTCCCTTTGTCCCTGTCATGAGCGTTCGGCGATGATGCAGTTGGTGAAATTTCATTTTTCAGAGTCACGCAGTTCATGAATAAGGTTGGAGACAGGCGTTCTTCAGACCTGTCGGCGGCAGCAAAGACCCGATATGCTCGATGGCGCAGCTCGCGGTTGCTTTGCTAGCAAACGCACACTAGTACTGGGCGCTGCTGGTCACATGCAGTGGATCTGTTGTCTGTACCTCTGGTCCAGCCCGGAATCCGGATCGAAGGCAACTATGTATCAAGTCTGGGATCCCAAGTTATTTATGTCAGTTGGACGAAGCTGGTCATGAGATTTATCGTATATGGGTGGTCGGCTGTTGCGCTATCTTGCGCCGCATCTTGACGGTCGTTGACGCGCTGACGGCATAGGCACGACGTGCTAGGATGTGAGAGATGTGAGAGGGGGGGTGTGAGATCCTGCAGGGAAAAGCAAGTGAGACGTGCCAGGGTAATACCACATACCTTCCATGATGAAAAGTCTTTTCCAGAAGAAAATGTAATGTTCGAATTCCGCATTGGACGCCGGCCGTGAACAAAAATGAACTGATGCTGCAGGACACACGGCCGGCGTCAGAAAATGCCGCTCGAAGGGAGGGAGAGGCCCGAGTTGGAATATGACACCGTGTTGTTTTAAACGAGTTCGATCAAGCGCGATTTACGCCGTTCGACTGTTCTGTGGGTCGAGGCATTCGGCCGGCCGTAGCGGAGGATCGTTGCGCCTGCTTTTTTTTTTTTTTCCATTTTCCCTCAGTTTCTTTTTTTTTTTTCCCTTTTTCTCCAAGGTAGGCTATTGTGTGAATCAGAGACAAGCTGGCTTGAAATCACGGGAAAGGGAGAATATATTAGATCAGGACAACGACATTCCGTTCTACGCAGGAAAGGCAGCTTGGACCCGGTGAAACCTGATAGTGCATCAGGCATCATGGATTACCGCGGGCAAGCCGTTGTTCCCTCCATCTGCGCGCCATGTTTGTCGCTGGTCGGGAAGGCTATTCTTAGGCACTACGACTACAAGCCGGGTATGGCGAAATTTAATTTCCTTTCACAATAAATGTTGACATCAAAGAAAAAAACAATTGGTGGGGAGGTCGCTGGCTGTGTGCTAGTCGATGCCATGTTGGGTTGAGAGGAGCACATCGGGGGAGTGCAGAAGTGAGGAAAAAGGAGTGAAGGCGCAAAATATTACACAATCATTAGCTTACGTCAGAAATTGACCCAAAAACACAAAATTTCGATAAATTGTCGTTTGGATTCTCCCATCATCTCGTCTGCTCGCCCAATCTCCTCTCTGCGTCTACCCAGTTCTCCTTCGCTCACTGTCAGCGACAGCGAGCTCGTAGGAGCCATCTCAGTCTCGCTTGTTCGGCTCGCTTATTTTTCCACCAACAGGCTTCCCTCAGTCGATTTCACTTGGAGGGATCCACGCCATGTCATTGTCCCTGTAGGATCAAACTCGCTTCGCTCTCCTCGACTTTGTCGTCCGGCTCTATTTCTCTTCTGTCTCTCATACCCATCTGTACAAGTATCGAAAAACCACTCGAGATCAAACAACGCACCGTAGAAAGCTTACATTCATCATGGCCATGCTCAATTCATCCGATGAAACCAACGTCACTGAAAGCGAAGGTCCCGACGGCTCCGACTGTTCGCCACATGGCAAAACTCTATTGTCCTCAAACGAAGCATCCAAGGTTATGAATACCGCTAGCAGCATTCACGAACCCAAAGCGGCCAGTCAGCAGCCCACTGGAGCCACATCGCCAAATCCGGCTGAGCTGTCATTGTCTACCGTCCCCCTCCCGCCACCGGAGACGGGTGCGTACGATAAACAACCTGGCCACACTCGCAGCTCGCTACAAAAGCTCACCATTGCTCCGTCCCCTCACGACCGCTCCACTGAAACTAACACTGCCCCCTTCGCCACGAACAACAACGGCAACAAGAAGTCGGCGCCCTCCTCCGGATCATCTCCGACCGCACAGACAGCGACTGGGGCAACACCCCCCCTTCGACTGTGCCACCAAGCAGAAACCCCAGTCAGCCCCCCAGTCGAGCCCCAAGCATGTCTTCCGGCGCCATCGGGGGCAAACCTGTGACAGCTGGAGTCTCCCAAAAGAACGGAAATGCAACTCTTGCCCGCGATACCAGCACAGCCTCTTCATCACGGTGACTCCTAATCATAACAACTCTCAAGCAACCGTACCCAGTCCTCCAAAGCACCATCGGTCCATTCCGAGTCTGGCCTCACACAAGTTCAACCTCAAAGACTTGCTTAACACGGGTCCTAAACTGCCTCGGAGATCCTCGCAGCGCTCCACCGCCTCGAGATCGTCGAGGCGATCCGACTCTGATGGTGGCAGCGATGGAGGCAAAGCAGGTGGAAAGACAAAGAGTACGGCGGGCGAGAGTACGACTAGTCTGTCGAAGAAATACGGGGTTTGCCAGAAGGTGCTATTGGAAAGGGAGCCACCAGCGTTGTCAGGCTGGCGCATAAGTGGGATCGCTCAGAGGAGAAACTTTATGCTGTCAAAGTGAGGATCAATGAAGCCGCCATGTTTGTGCGCGATTACTCATCACTCAACACTCACCCTCAGGAATTCAGAAAGCGTCGCAAGAACGAGTCTGAAAAAGAGTACGTCAAGAAGCTGACGGCTGAATTCTGCATTTCTTCCACACTCCACCACATCAACGTCGTCGAGACCGTTGACCTAGTTCAGGATGAGAGTTTACATTGGTGCGAGGTCATGGAATTTTGTCCCGGCGGCGATCTGTATGCGGCAATCAAGAAAGGGTGCGTCTTACTTCGTGGTGATCAATGAATTTTTAGCTAACCGACTCGATCGCTAGCGGGATGAGCCCGAGTGAAGTCGAATGTTGCTTTAAGCAGATTCTGTCTGGTGTCGAATACCTACATAGCCAAGGCGTCGCTCACCGTGACATCAAACCCGAGAACTTATTTTTTGATGCGAAGGGCCATCTCAAGGTATGAGCCTCTCCCACATGACACCTTGTCCGACTGACACTCGTCGTAAACTAGATTGGAGATTACGGTGCGTCGACGGTGTATAGACTTCCATGGGAGGCAACCGTGCACATGTCTACTGGGCTTTGCGGTAGCGAGCCCTACATTGCCCCGGAACAATTCCTAGGCAAACGTCAGTCATCTTGTCTTCACCCCCTTTCTCGGCTAACAGATGTGCTCTCTGCTTGTCTGTTTTATTGCCTTTTCCCACTCTTCGCCATCAAATGAACAACATCTTATCCTGCGCTCTGATTTTTTTCAACACGCCCCACCGATTCGTGGTGGGATCCACAGCATATGATGCCCGACTAGTCGATATTTGGGCATGCGGTATAGTCTACTATTGCCTCCACTTCCAAGAACTGCCTTGGCGGGCTGCCCAACCCTCTCAGGACAGCCTTTATGCCGCCTACGCTACCGCCTGCGCGAATCCGTCCCCCGCCGTGTCGGCCTGTCCCCCAACAATTAATAACCTCAGCCCTCGTGCTTGCAGGAGCATCATTCGGCGCATGTTAGAGCCCGACCCAAGGCACCGAGCGACAATCGAAGAAGTGATCGCACACCCTTGGGTGAAGAGCATCGAAGTTTGCTATGAAGTCAAAGAGCCGAAGCATGTCCATGTAAGCGCGAGGGCAATGGCCGCACATTTGATCCCGGTATCGTAAAAGACGGATGAGGGAAAGGGATCGGGATGTTTTTTTTTTGTTTTTTCCCAGCTTTTTTTCTTACGTTTAACTGCGCTCTTTTTTCTTTTGTTGCGCTCATCTTTTTGTCCCTTCCTTTTGAGGTCGTTTGCCTTTCCCGTCGCTCCCTTTCTTCTCATCCCTTCCCCATCCGCCCTACGATCGAAGGATAGTAATGACGACGACGATCATGATATAGCTTTGTCCTTTCCTATTCTGCCCTTTTGTGTACGTACAACTTGATTCAGTGCTTTTTTTGTCTACTTCAAAACACATATATTTGACTATTGCTAGCTTCATTTTGTGTTTCATGTCTCGCTTTTTTCCTGGCTGGCTTTTTTCGTTTTGCAGAGCTGCTATTTAACAACCTTTCATCTTCGATGCATATACTCTTTTCGACGCGGGACATTGCCATCATCTGTGCCTCTTCGTTCTCGATGTTCATCACGTTTCCGCTCCGTTATGGCATCGGATGCTACGTCTCCCTGGGTTTTGCAATCGTTCTTTTTCCTTGGCAAGAAGGTCAATCTACGAGAAGACAAGTGGCCATTCTTCGAGGCTTTGTGTAACTCAAAATTCCTCTTCTATGTTTCCCGATCGAACTCTGCCTCTTAGGTAACTTAGCTGTACATAATCTTCGCTTTTGTGTAGTTAACCTTTTCGGTTTCCCCATTTTCTTTCCCCCGCTCTCTTTCCTCGTTCTGCATGCATGTTCTTCTGTAGTCATTGCTTATACACTTGCCTTTCTTTTTTCCTTCACTTTTTCTGTGCCTCGTGTAGTCCATACTGTCGTGTACAATTCGATAATTTATTTGGATAGACTCCGTGATCATGATGGTTTCTCCATCGCCGTTGAAGTGATCTTCGTACGGCAGTTGGAAAAGTCGTCTCCACACAGCCGACCATTAGGTCGGTTAGGGACTCAGCTGAGATAAGGCGAAACACGAGAACAAAGGCTAATACCAGAAGGATGTGGCTAGGCGAGTCGAATCGGCACAAACGCGTCGGTTGCGTCGGCATGTGATTCGGTTTCCCCACATTCACTCTTTAGGTAGGCATCTGGTAGACTTTGTGGGCCGTTTTATGCTCTTTAAGCCGGACTCGCGTTTTTTTCTTGTGTTGCTATTTGGCTTAGGCGTCTGTTCAAGTTGGTCCTCACGGAACGTTCCTTTCCTGTTCATATGTTATTACTTTGCTCTGACTATGTTACAAAGTGGCGATTCGTGTACTGTGTGAAAAGTCTTTCATGCTTTTTGCGCCATCGCGAAGATCATTATCGAACACCATGACGCCCAGCTGATCGCGAGCATGACCGTATTGGTAATTCACCTGCCTTGGTGCTTCTCACGGATTTTCTTGATGTCATGCGTAATTCCGAGGCAGTGATCTCAAGGAAGCGCATATGTGTACATCTCAGGCGATCTGCTGGGCACTGCATGGAGAGGAAGATATACGAGGAGGGGCTGCCGCAAGCTGTGGCCCACGCACAGTACTGCCATGTGTGTTCGGCCTGGAGGCTTGTTCTCTGACGCCAGTCGTCATACTGAGTGGGCGGCTATGTCACCAGACGTCACAATGACTCTTCATGATGTTTCAAAGACGTCAGAGATGTCGCTGCCAGGGTATGTATGTGATAAATATATTGCATTGTAAGAGGGTATTTTCACAAAATGAGGATAATTATGTGTATGGAACAAATGCGAGAATGGTCTAGATGAGTCGGAACGGAAGGATCATGCTGCGTGTCATACCCATCCTGCGTCTTTGAGCAAGCGGCGGACGTGCACACTATCTGGTTTTATCTCGCCGTTCAGAGGGGCGAAATACTTGCGCAGCTTTTGGTCAAAGAGGACGGGGTAGAAAAGGCCTTCTTTCTGAGAGCGCGGGGTCGACGTTGAGTCGGGAGCCTATGTTTAGCAAGATGAGGAAATGGCTCACCTCTCTCGTTTGACCTTTTCGCGTGGTTTGGCCGGTGACCTTACCCTGAAGCCAGTTGCCACCTACGGTTCTTACCCACACAATATCTCCGGCCTTGAATGGGGACGGAGAGCTGAATGAGCTTGTGTGGTAGGGAAAAAGTGTGATTTTGATTTGACACGTACCCGGAATGTGTAAGGCCACGGATCGTCAAGATCGTCGGGCTGTGGGTCGGAGAGCGTGGCGTCACTGTCACCATCACTCCATGCTTCAAGTTCCTCTGGTGATACAGCACGCAGCGGAGTTCTCACGCGCTGAGAATGACCTAGGGTCGTCGATCGATAACTCGGCATAGCGTTGGGACTGGGGAAGAATGGGAATCCGTAAGATCAGATTGTAATCCGGGGACTGAGAGGTTTGAGAAAGGAGGCTTTGAGAACCTTTCAAGGGTACTTATAGACGCTTGGTGGCGATGTGACCACATGTTGAGAACAGGATCTTTGTTGTGTCTAAAAGCGGCCAGGTCAAAGTGGGTTATTGTGCTGAAACGGGCGAGGACAGGGCGTCTCTGGTGAACGCTGGGTAACAATTGATCAATCTCTGCCAAAGAGGGCATCATCGTGTCAAGACGCCTGTTGGCACTGCTATGATGAGCATTGACATTGATGTGCCCAAGGCGTGTAAAAAAGATGTAATATTTGATTGTCGGCATGGTTGACTCGAGGCCGCCGAGCTGGACCACACGCGCTCTCGGCAACAAAAGGTCCTTCTACTGCATTCGACTGCCCACCCCTTACTGGAACAAGAATTGTATGAAGGAAACGCATAATTGGATGTCAGTTGTTGACTTGGATCTTTGATGGTCATCTCTATGGCGGTGTAGGTTAGTTGGTGTTTATGATGACTGCTCCGTCTGATGATAATATGTACAAACAACCTCTGTTGATGTTCCCCATCAGACCATCTGTTTCCGGTAGAACAGTCGAGCACGGCCATGGCCAACACCTCAAATTTGGACGTTCGTATCTCGCGTTGTCGCTAAAAAAATCGTTGGTTTATGCACCTCTACAGCGCGCCATTGAAATCGTGCAACGCGCGATCGATGACGATACGAAACACAACTATGCCGAGGCATACAAGAACTATCAAAACGCCCTGGACTATTTCATGCTCGCTTTGAAATGTGCGTGGCTCAAGAACACTCAAGACCTCTCTTCATGATTGACTTATTTATTTATTATCGCCACAGACGAGCGAAACGAAAAGTCGAAGGTGTTGATTCGAACAAAGATCAACGAGTATCTCGGTCGTGCGGAAACCCTAAAGTCTCATCTTGCGAACGCGAAGAACGGGAAGAATGCAGTGGGTCTTACCGGCGGAGGAGGGGAGAAAAAGTACGTCCCGCTCTGTCTTTCTTTGTCCGACTTTTCTCGCTCAACCGTTGCCACGCAGAAAAGAGGACGAAGACGATCAGGACCCTGAAGTCAAAAAGCTTCGGGCCGGTCTGGCTGGGGCTATCTTGTCGGAAAAGCCAAACGTGAAATGGGATGATGTGGCGGACTTGAGGGAGCCAAGGCCTCGCTGAAAGAAGCCGTCATTCTGCCGATCAAATTTCCTCATCTCTTTACTGGCAAGCGCACGCCGTGGAAGGGCATATTGCTGTATGGTCCGCCCGGAACTGGAAAGTCTTACCTTGCCAAGGCGGTCGCCACCGAAGCCAAAAGCACGTTTTTCAGCGTCAGCTCAAGCGACTTGGTCAGCAAGTGGCAGGGAGACTCTGAACGGTAGACTCGCTTCCTTGTTCGGAGGTGCGCAGCAGCTGACATGTTCTATTGAGATTGGTAAAACAACTATTCGAGCTGGCTCGAGAATCAAAACCCGCTATCATTTTCATCGACGAAATCGACTCACTCGCCGGAACGCGTAACGAAGCCGAATCGGAAGGTTCTCGCCGGATCAAAACTGAGTTCTTGGTCCAGATGAATGGCGTTGGTCATGACGATACTGGTGTTCTCGTCCTCGGTGCCACGAACATTCCCTGGCAACTCGATAACGCTATCAAACGGAGGTGGGTCTGTCGTTACGGACGTCTAGACAGTTCTTTGATTAACGCTCGATCCGACAAGGTTTGAGAAGCGCATATATATACCACTGCCTGGACCGGAGGCTCGACGTCGCATGTTTCAAATCCACATCGGTGACACGCCCTGTCAACTTTCACAAAAGGACTACCGGCAATTGGCCGAAAGGACGGAAGGTTATTCCGGATCGGATATCTCCATCGTCGTGCGAGATGCGCTTATGCAGCCCGTGCGTAAAGTCATCTCCGCTACGCACTTCAAGCGCGTCATGGATCCTGAGACGGAGAAGGAGAAGTGGACACCTTGTTCGCCTGGTGACCCAAACGCGAAGGAGATGGCATGGTCTGACATGAATCGGACGAGCTGCTGGAGCCCCCATTGCGGATCAATGATTTTCTAAAGTCGCTGTCGAACACCAGGCCGACTGTCACCGAAGCCGATATCAAGCGGCACGACGAGTGGACGAAGCAGTCTGGTACGTAAGTAGACCAGCTAGCTTGGTTGACGAGGCTGACTTCGGTTTAGGGAATGATGGTGCATGATTTTCCTTCTGTTGTGCAGAGCTCAACATTCTCTCCTCATTGTCGTACTGCTCCGTCGCATCACGATGGACCTCTATTTTTGCGGAATCTTCTTCAGCTGGGTTTTATCTCTTGCCTTTCCGTCATCATATTTGTGTGCAATCTCATGTTCATTTTACACGTATTCTTAATCAGCCCTCGTAAGTCGTCATCTTCGTCAATACACGCCTATGGCTGATCACGATGTCCCCTAGATATATCCTCATTACCTGTCTTTGCTATCACAATGATTATTCCCCTGTATTCTTGTTCCAGACACATATTAGAACTCCCTGGATCCGCGATGTGCGAGGCAAACCATCTCCTCGCTTCATTTTTCTCGATTAAAATGTTGGGGACGGTAGATCCGGCATTGTCTGTCTTTTGATTCCAAAACGGTGTTCTAGACGCCATACCTCGATATGGCTGCGTCTACGCCTGTCCCCCTCGATATTCTTCCCCCGCCACACCAACTCGATGAGAACCATTGCCGTCATCGCGCCCCATCTTCCAACATGAACATCGCATGAGTATCACTCTGCCGCGACACTGATCTTAAAGATTTCATTGTTCGAGAAATGCATATATCAATCTGGTCCATTCCACATCTCTGAGGGACAACCAGCATGATCCTACTTTCCAGCTGCCATTTCGTCACTCGGATCAGGCAGGTGCTTGATATCTAACGGGCTCTTGTCTGAAAGGGTGTCACGGAGGCTATCCGTGCTCAGACGAAGGTCTGCTCATCATGATCTATATGACTTGTTCATTGACGCATTGATCATGGCGGCCATGGCGGTTGCATTGCTCAGCATATGTCGGGTCCTTCATCTTCTTAAGCGCCGTATTCCAGCTAAGCGCTTCTTCTGTCCAGACCGCTGGCACTGACCGTAGCGAACGGTGGAAACTAAAAAAACGGACCTAGACGTAAAGAAGCTTTGAGCAGGTCTTTCGAAAGCCATAAATTATGATGGGGAAGGGCTAAAGTCGAACGAGACGCGGCGCGGCGGTGAAGCGCACATGCAGCTCCTGTGACTTGCGGAATTATCAGCTGGTTGTTATCGCCTTACAATCGTCCAGGCACATGGAAAAATCGCATCTGATTGACGATGGAGCCAAAGATAATTTCTTGATATCAGTCTGGGCCATTTGGTGGATCGATTCGTTTGCACAGAAAGCGTCCCAAAACGTACCCGTGAGCCTCGGCCCTTGCATGGATCGTAAACGCGTCATCTGAGAGGGCGTCACGGAGCTATCTGGCAATTATTGTGAATGTCTGGATACTTCACAACACCTAGTCTGGCATTAAACCGGGGCATGCCGAGCAACAAATTTGGTGGTTGCACTTCACTCGTATCCTATATCGGATAAGGACATATAAATGAATCCTGGGCCCATCGTCGTCAGATTTCTGTACAAGGAGCACATCTCTCTGACTGATACCTAGGATTAAGAGTGAGTAGCCGCTATCAGTTCGGGGGATTCCAAATCGTCCGACGACAAAACGACGTCAACGTCCCAGAGGATGCCAGTAGATTCCAATCGTTGATCCAGCAAACTCGTCCAAACGAGCAGCTTTTTCTTCTGCTGGCGGGCTTTGGCCTCAACGAAGTATGTGACTGCGTGGTGTCCACAAACCATATCGAGAACATCGCAAGGAAGGCCGTCAATCGTTGCCGTTGTGAGTTTTGATCTTTCTTTTCCTCGAAGGGCAGTATTCATCATTCGCAATTTACGAAGACTGATATCATGAATGTAAAGTAAAAGCAAAACCGATTTCCCCTCCATATGTGTGATGCTGGCCACCAGCAGCCTGTGGCCTATATCCGGTAAATCATGAGAGCCTTCCTTGGTCTACTTCGTAGGTCCGGAGCGACGGTGGACAGAACAACAATTGACCCCGAGGTTTCGTCCCAAGAAATATCGTGCACTTCATAAGTAACATGCTTGGGGGCGAGTTTGAGCTGAATGGAGGTTGTACTCGTGACAAATTCGGCTTTCGAACCTCGAATCCTTTCGATTCCCTGTCTTCCTTTTCCGAGCCGAAGAAATGTTGTGACATATAAGAAGATGTATGGGTCAAAAACATTCAATTTCGAATATGGTGGGTGAGCGTGGACACGAAGCACACGTCGGGATCCCATGACTGATACACAGGATGAGGATTGCTGGGTCATGCCTGCGCGTAGAAGACGGCAGCTATCCGCCTGTGACGACGGGGCAAGGAGGAAGAGAGACGAGCCGGTCATGAGGGATACCAATCCAACATGTTGTCCTCCTGGAGCATTGCAGACGACGGGCCCGATATCTGGTGAGGGACTCGATGGGGTCGAAAGCTTGATGTTGCTTGTCCAAAATGGGGTAATATATTCCGAATTCGAACTCCATTCCGGTATGGAAAATAAGGAAATGCCAGTGAAATTCGCCAACATGAAAATCTTGGGCGAGAGAACGGCCAAGGCTGACTGGTATGTAGCCTTGGAAAGATTAAGAGAGTCGAAGATGCAAAGTCTGGGCAAGTGCTCACCATCTGATCCTTATGTTCCCATTGAAGGTCATGGACCTTTGTCCTCCGAAGTCGCCGTCGAGGCGCCAGATGCAAAATTCGTGTACATGGCCGTTTAGGTGTGAGAAAGCATACAAGATGAAGTCACCATCCACAGCAAAATGGCAAATCGATCTGTCCAAGAGTATAGATGCGAGACAGGATGCAATGCGCGCAGCACAGTCGATTTTGTACGAAAACAAGAAGCGCTCATTTGTTCTTGTATGATCAGATTGTAATGTGAACACTCACAGGTCGTTTCACTTACAGGATTGAAATGATAGCCTTATGCGAAGACGACAAAGATATCTTCATAGCTGTTGTCCTTTGAATCCCATGTCCCAACTGGCACGGTGGCAGGACAATCAGCGGCGGAATGTTCAAATAATTGCTCCTGTGGACGTGTATTTCCCCGCTTTCATACAAAATTGCGACGTGTTGCCCACCAGGGAGGAGCTGAGATTTGACAGGTTCATTGAATTCATTCTGTAATGGCGCCGAGAAAGTTGCATGGCGTCTAGGCTGTGATGCCAGAGTGAGTCCAAGCTGACATTGTCAGCGGCCAGCTTCAACAGCTGCGTTGAAGAAAGCATTGAGAGCATCTCCCTGTCACATAGTATAGGCGAGATGACCGATACATTTTGCATGGCACGATGCCAGATGCTCCGGTCGGACATCCGAACATTGATGCTTTTGCTGACCTATGAAGCCATTGCAATGCCTTTAGGTTTTACACGTGGAGAGAACATACCCTTCTTAACCTAAACAGAGACTCGAGGGGTAAGAAGTCGCAGATAGTATACCACGCATCATAGTAGAGGTCGTCAACTTTGGCCATAAGAAACCAGATCGCAGTTTTGTTCAAGGAAGCTTCAATGTATAAGATGTGGGGCGCTGCGTTGTTACACCGCTCTTCGAGACCTGTCATGCTCATTGATCCTCACGTCAAGCGATAAAGAAGATGCATTCACTGTCAGAAATACGACATGGAGTCTCACGCCTTGTTCTTGGCTAGATGGTCGTGCCACATGTAGTGCGTGCCAATTTGATATTTCTTGACTACCGCGAACATAATTAAAGCTGCAGCGTAGGCATCTGTGCCAAGCGTTTGCCATCAAATAACGAAAGATATTCCCTGCACTAAATTCCTGCAATGCCGAAGTCTTCATCACATTGAGATACACATCGAAAATGTTACCTCTGGCCCTGCAATCACCACCAGACGGTGTGCATACTATATGCGGTACAACATTAGTACCTTCTTCGCCTTGATTCCTACAGGGTCCCAAGCAACCGTAGACAGTGCAGCAATGTACCCCGAGGACTCATCCCAAGACAGGTCATGGATCGCTTGAGCAAAATGTTTCGGACCAAGTCTGAGCTCGATGGAGGTAGTGCGGATAGCAAAATCGTCACTTGACTTGCGAGTCCGTTCAATTCCTCCTCTTCCCTTACAAAGGCGGAAGAATGTGGCGATCTGCAAAGGAATGTGTGGGTTTGAGATGCTCCATTTTGAATACAGTGGGTCAGAAGCTGTCCACAATGTGCGTCGGGATCCTGTGGCTGACACGCAGCACGAGGGGTGTGTGGCATATTGGCACGCAAAAGACGACACTTTTCCGGGCAAAGAGAGGGAGAGAGAAGGACGGTAGACGAGTCACTTCTTATGGAAATCAGTCCCACATGTTGTCCACCAGGACCATTCCACACCACGGGCCCAATTTTGGGAACCCGGCCCCAAGAAAACCCACACTTGCTCGTCCAAAAGGGAGCAATTGATTTTTGATTCGAGCTCCACTCAGGTATAGAGAACAGTGAGATGCCTGTGAAATTGGCAAGCATGAATATTTTGGGCGAGAGAATGGCCAAAGCCGACGGGTATGTATTCTTGAGGCGAATGAGACAGCTGAACATGCAGAACGTTGAGTGATTGCTCACCGCTTTCTTCTCATGCTCCCATTGAAGAATCATAGATCTTTTCCTAACAGAACTGTCATCGACGTGTTGAACGAAAAATTCTTGGAGACGGCCGTAAGGATGCCAGAAGTCATGTAACAGAAAGTCGCCGTCCACTGCAAAATGGCAGATCGTTCGGTCTGAACGTATGGACGTGATTTGCGCCGCGCTCGAAGAGGCACAATTAATTTTGTATGCATACAAGAAGCGCTCATTCGTTCTGTATACCGTAATTAATAATTAAGACTTGACATGAGTTGAAAACGCTTGCCCGACTCACAATGTGGAAATGATAGGCTCATGAGAAGACGACAAAGAAATCTTCATAGTGGTCATCCTCGCCATTCCAGGTGCCAGAGGGCATGGTGGTAAGACAATCAACGGTGCTGCCTTGATAGCTTTGCTCCTATGAATGTGTATTTCTCCGGTGTTATATAGGATCGCGATGTGTTGTCCTCCTGGGAGAAACTGCGCCTTGAGAGGTACTAAGTCTAAGTTGAAATCGCGGCGAGCAAACTGCGTTGCATCCAGATTCCGGTGCCAAAGCGAGTCCAAGCGAATGCTTTCTGCAGCCAGATTCAATAGCTGAGTCGAAGAAAGCGCTGAGAGTTTCTGGTCATAGCGCATAATCGGCGAGATGAGAGACGCATTCTGCACAGCACGGTGCCAGATGCTTCGATCCGAGACTAAAAAGTTGACGTTTTTGCAAACCTGAGGTTAAATTATTAGAAAGGCGTTGAGCATTTCCGTCCGATGTTACGTACCCTTCTAAGACTAAAGAGAGATGCGAGGGGCAAGAGGTCGCAGATGATGTACCACAGGTCATGAGGGAGGTCGTCGAGCTTGGCCATAAGTCGAAGAGAGAACTCGGAGAGCGTGCAGACTTTTTTGGTTGAAAGGTCGGTATGGCGTATCGTGGGTGGGTTGATATACGTGGTAGAGAAGCGGCGGCGCATCGCTAGTGCCTGAACATCTGACTCACTGCCAGAGTGGTCAGAGTCATGTCGTAACGCCCAATTGTCAGTTTTAGAGTGACTCGGTTGCGCTGGTGGCGGTGCCAGGGCAACATGGCCGCCCAGTGGCCAAGTCATCGGGCATTGAGTTATGTATGTCGTTTCCGTTCTCTAGCATGACGCTAAAATGATAGGTGCGGTGAAAGCTGGTGGTGACAGACACGTTGCTTGGTTTGAGGCTATCCGGATTATGACAGTCACATTTGGCAGCTCTCGCCATCTGTAGGATCGTCAATCAACCGTCGGATCGCCTGGTACTGACTTCCGTGCTACAAGTACTTGGACGATGCCAGGAAAATACTTGCGTAGGGGTTGAAGTCCAAGCTTCAATCAGCGACACATGGCTGGGAAGGGGACCAGTACCTTGCATAGGCGACTCAAACGTTGTCAAATAATGACACATGAGCGGATGGGATCCAAAGAACTGACGGACCTCGAAAAATTCGAATTTGGAATCGTTGAGCGGATTTGCCAACGTTGCAATTCATGGAGACGTGAATTTGAGAACTACAGAAGGTGAACGGAGAAACGTGGCCACATACAATGGAAACGTACTATGCGCCTGATTTGGCAATCATCCAGTTTGCTCAAGTGACAAGGATGAACACGGTCGCGTACATCCAGCATGGTAAGCTTTATGCGATTGAGGGACAGCTAATTAACTGAAGAACTGCTAATTATGAAGAACACTAGTCTGAGCAACTGAGGCGGCATGGTATCCATTGTGTCCATCGTCGGGTACACAGACTGGATTGAGACTACTCGCCGCCTGCCATAGCGTATGGTACAATAACTACAAAGTACGGAGTAAGACGCCATTACTTTTACTTATGGGGGTTAGGGGTCGGGAGTCATCACTATCTATATCTTTGCCCTTGGAACTACTTCGCGTCGTCGTCGCTTTCTCCGTCCTCAATCTCTCCATGAGTATCACCTGGCGTCGCCGACTTGGAGCTTTTCCCTGACTTGCTCGGAGTCGTCTTTGAATCAGCTTGTTTTCTTTTTGTGCCAGTGGTTGCGGATTCAGGTCGGTGGAATACCCGGCTCATGTCATCGTCTGGCCAAGTCTTTTTCTTTTCGTCCAAGGAGTTTGTCATGATCTCGAAAGCTTCTCGGCATTGACATATGGTAGATGGTTTGCTGCTTTGCGGAAGATGGGATTGTGGTGCGTGAAGTTGTCCCTCATTTCCTGTACCAACTCGCTCAAAGCCCGATTGTCTCTGATTGCGAAGTCATTCCCTGGCGAGAACCACGAAACTTTCGTTGACAAAATGTCGTCAACATCAAAGAGCTTGCTGGCCGCGTCTGCCCCATTGCGATGGGTGTGGTCACTGTGACGGAGAAGGCACCACATCGCAACCCAGAATACTGATTCTAGATCATGGTGTGGAGCATGGGGTTCCCTCATATTGTCAGACTCAAGAATGCCCATTGCCATGAATGGACGTGTACCCTGCATGTAAGCACAACATTAGAAGTGGTGTAATTTAGCGTCTCACGGATATCTTACAGTCATGTCCTTTAAATGCTTGGAGACACGATCTTCAAATTTGGGATCAGGCGGGTCGGCAGCGCAAGCGATACAGGTGCTATAGTCGAGGTCGTGAAGAAAACCGCCCGTAATCTCTTTGGTGTCGTTGAGAAGGATGTTGCCGGAGCTCACATCGCGGTGCATAATGCCGCAAATTTTGAGGAACTCGAGTCCTGTATATCCAAGGTGAGAAATCGATCAGACTGGTGTCGGAAGACATACCCTTCACGGCATCCGTAAGGGCCATCACAAGCTCCTTCGTGCATCGGAACGTCGTCAATGGTCTGCCAATATTCATCATTATCGAGCGAATCCGGTTACGGTCGAACAGCGAGGGTTCAGTATCGGGATCAACATCAATCCTTCCCCGCATATACAACCGAGCCGACTGGGTGACGAGTCCGAATGTCTCAGCACCTTCGCAGTACGACATGTTGAAAGTGCCAATGTGATTGGCCAATCCAGTCTTTGCCATTGCGTCGGGTGCGGTCATGTCCAGCTTTAAGACAGGTGAAGCCATCAGTTCTTCTTGGACCTTTGGATTCCTGGCATTCGCCTTGACTCTCTTGTACATCATCCCTTCGTGGTCTCGTGTCCGTTGCTGCCAGGCATCTTTGAGGGTGCAGATCTGATCCTCGGAAGGCTCACTTCCTAGAATCAGAATTTTGAAGACGTGGGTCGCTCTTCCAACGACAGTCGTTGCATCATGCAAAGCTTCGAATGCAAAACATTTCACGGGACATATCGTTGCACCATCTAACGCATGGTGAGGATGACATGTCTCCACGCACCAAACCAGCCGCATTACACGTACCTTGCAATATATATTCGGATGACGGAACATTTTTGAGGAGAACTAGGTATTGAGACAATGAGAAAACTGTTTAAGCCTGCCAAGTTCGCAACGTACCCTTTGCACCATCCGCATCGTCCACATCAATGCCAGCATCGATTAGAAGAGCTTCACCTCGGATGTTAACCCTTTCCGATGCCAGCTCTGGACATTTCCTGATCAAGCGGTCGAAGTAATGCTCAAATTCTTCATCTGATGGGCGGAGTATTGTAGGATCGGCGCCAACTATCGTGCCGGCTGGGGCTGGACGATCATTGTATGGGAGAGGGTTAGCAAGCCGCCATAAAAATGCTTGCGTATACTGCGGCGATGTCGTATAATTGAATGCATCTGAAGCGATAATCCCGGAATGGTCGAAACGATAAAATCGCATCATTGGACCATACGCTCCGACGACGAATACGAAACAGCTGAGGTGTGCCATGAAAAGGTTACGTGCCACTTTATAAAGTTGAGCGCGAGTGCTCGTGTAGTCTTCTCCCTCTTTGATGTTCCCTTTCGAGTCGATAGGGTCATCTTTCGCCTTGAGTTTGAGCTCCCATACAAGAGCGGCTTCATTCCATGACCATTTGGCAGGTTTATCATCACCAGGAAGGGCAGATGTCAGGTCGGGCTGCGTCGTATGATGTGTCGAATGTAACGCAGAGAAGACGACGTTCGCAGTGGTGAAGGAAGCAATCCTTTTTTCCTGGGGAATGACGCAACAAGTCGTTGAAGTCCATTCATCTGCAATGAGAGGGTAGATAGCATCAGATGATGTTGGAAGACTTAATCATAAAAACATACGAAAGGAGGATACATTTGTTCTTCCTTTGATGCCTGATTGACGCCGTTGAATACGCCAGCAATACCATCAGCTGTAGGCATGCTATCGTCGCGGGAAGGTATGTACTTGGTTAGGAATTCGTCGACACCGCAAACAGTGAGATGCTTTTTGAATTCCTCGTCGATCTTGTTGTTATTAACCCTATCGTTCGCGTACGCTTTCGCGCTCGAGCTGTATATCTCCCCGTTCCCGACCTTGGTCTTCCTCGGCGTCTCAGTTAATTTGGGGACCGACTTTCTCGACGAGGCAACATCCTCTCCCGTAACGTTCCGCGCCGCGTTCCGTCTAGCTTTCTTGTTCAATGCCGAGGCCATGTTATTTTCTGCCGAATGTGTGGGTTGGGCCGCGTCTGGTTGTTCAATCCGTTGCCGTTTTCGAGGGCGGTGGGAGGCTCTGGAGCCAGATCGACGTATACGAATATTTCGAGCGAGAACTTTCGTAGCCATCGTGTTCTTATAATTGCTTGAAATCGGGCCACAGATGGACGTTGTAAGTGGACAATGGAAAGAACGGACACGGTTCGCGCGAACTTGAACGATCACGTGACCACTACAGACTCCGCGACGCGATATTCGTTGCCTTTCATGGTAATTCCGCTGGCCACATCCACCGTCCGTGCTTCCTGACTCACTTTGTCTCATATTTTTGAAAGGATGCACATGGTCAGAATCAATTCCACGCGAGCGCCAAAAAAAATACTAGCAAACCCGTCTCGGATGTCCCGGTGATAGTGTGAAGCACGGAAGAAGCCAAAGAACGGCAGCCGACAAGGTAGGCAGAAGATCGCTGAGTTTGCAAACGCAGTGTTCTGTCTAGACGAGGAAGTAGGGCCTCGATATTTACCATCGAGACAGGCTCTTCCTGACGTTTCGGCGGCCATTCACTCGCTCATTGCTGAAGGTGCATGCTAATGGGGACTGCTCCCCACCTGTCTCGAAATGTAGGCTGTCTGGTTTATGCATCCTTGAAGTCCAAGAACGTGCGAGCTCGTCAGCCTCCTCCATGTGATAATCAGGCGCGAGCGGGTATATAAAACTGCCTTCTGCTACCCCAACACAGGGGACATTTCCTTTTCCCTAACCATCATCACCGCCGACATTTCTCTCACCGTTGCAACACTTTTCATTCGCCACGTCCTCGTCTCGCTTTATCTTGACCACGCCCTCAGCCATGGCATGCCGCCCTTCACTCATGGCCACCTTTCAATTTGCATCTCGCCCAATACCAATCACTGATATAATGCTCATCTCTCTAGGCGAGGTCCAATCCCAGTCACAGGATCCCAGAGTACAGCCCACAATACATGGGGTTGGCCAGTTTCAGCCGTCATGTATACGATCGAGTCGCGAGTCTCGTGAGGGGGAGCAGTCACTTCCCCGGGTGTGTGGAGCGGGACCTGTAAAATGCGCGGGCAGTCATTCAGGTGCATGCCATCGTCGCCCTGTTGAACAACATGCCCGCACTCCTGGATCGTATTCCAGGTTGGGTCGCCGTTCGGGAAGGGTAAAGTCCCAACACAATTCCTGGCAGGTGGACCCGTAAAATAGAAACGTGCGATGACATCCAGGCATGCCATCGTCGCCCTGTTTGATGAATATTTGCCGCGCGTCCTGGATTATATTCCAGGTTGGGTCTCCGCTCGCACAGTGCTCTGGGTGATTGCGACTCGGGCTCTTGGAACTCGCACAGAGGGGGCGTGGACGTGGATAAGAGTGGTGCGGGACACCTCGTTCATCGTGAGTCTCTTTCGCCTTTGGTCGCACTTATTCTGACGGTCGCCTATCAGCCCGGTCGCCGTCGCCATCATTTTCATCATCTCGCCCGACTCTTGCCATAGACTACCAGTCACGAATACTCTTCGCGATGTTGCCTTGTATTTTCCCGTTCCGCCATCGTCCGCGCTAACATCATTCCATCAGCTCACCTACAGTCGTCGCTTCTGTCTGCCTGCTCATTGTCGAAGTTCGGCCAGCCACCAGGCTACGGGCCGCCTTGTCGTACATCGTTCTTCATGGTGAGTAATGCTTGCATTTTGCAAGCCGGCTAGCCTTGTATAATACCGTTTTCAATTGCAGATATCTAAAACCGCGTTTCAGCAACTTTTATAGACTTCGTTTCGATTGAATTTCATTGTGTGACCCTTGTCTATAATTAAAGATTATGAGCTGTAAATGAGTTTTGATCTACATCCCGAGTGCGAGTGCTTGATAGACAATTGAGCGCTACATGCGATTGCCAGTGTCATTCTAACTTAACGTCGAATACTTTTGATCGAAGCCTAACTGGAGGCCGACGGCGAACCCAAGCTTGTTAATGATGCACAATGCGATATATGTCACTGCGTCAAAAGATTACACGGATATCTACCGTAATCATTGTCATGGCCCAGGGGCAGAAAATATCCAAGTCTGCGAACAGTGTTTCTAGTCGTTAAAATCTGAAATCATGGAACGAGGTCGAGAAAAGCGCAAAAAGAAATCTTGTAATGTCTCTAATTTTGCTATCAACTTGAAAAACCAAGTTCTCACATTTGTTACACTGAGAACCAAGAGCCAAATAATTTCCTCCTGATCTCCTCCGCTGCGCGTCGTCGCTCATGGACTGCACCACCGTCTCCGCCGAGCACGGATTTGTTCTCGATGGCCCTGCGGCTCAGGTATGGCATAACCTGCAGCGACAATTGAATCAGTAAGACAGGACATATAGAACCATTGGAGACTATTGTTCACCTCTGAGAGACGTCGAATACTTTTGATCGAAGCCTAACTGGAGGCCGACGGCGGAACCCAGGCTTGTTAATGATGCACAATGCGATATATGTCACTGCGTCAAAAGATTACACGGAGATCTACCGTAATCATTGTCATGGCCCAGGGGCTCGGAAAAATACCAAGTCTGCGAACAGTGTTTCTAGTCGTTAAAAATCTGAAATCATGGAACGAGGTCGAGAAAAGCGCAAAAAGAAATCTTGTAATGTCTCTAATTTTGCTATCAACTTGCAAACCAAGTTCTCACATTTGTTACACTGAGAACCAAGAGCCAAATAATTTCCTCCTGATCTCCTCCGCTGCGCGTCGTCGCTCATGGACTGCACCACCGTCTCCGCCGAGCACGGATTTGTTCTCGTGCCCTGCGGCTCAGGTATGGCATCACCTGCAGCGTCAACCGAATCAGCACGCGGGGCATATAGAACGCATTCGGAAATCATTGTTCCTCTGAGAGAGCACCATATGGAACGTATCTGTATCATGAAATATGAGATTAGAAGCTTCTACAACGAATCGAAACCTCACTTGATGATGAAAGGTGTACTTGAAGTGGTTCTGTTCACGAGGTGATTCGTAAGATCGTCGCTCATACCTATGTCAGCCAACAGTCAGCCATACAGATCAAGCCAAGGTAAGAACGCACCGTAAAGTTGTCCGATCGTCAGCCGCTCTGTGACCTCATCGGCAGCGCGACAACACCGTCTTGCCGTTCCTTCCTCGCCAGGCCCGCGGACGAGCTCGTCGAGGATCAGATCACAGCTCTTCCAATTATGGGTTCCAAACAGCACCCAAGAGACGGGACGGCACTGGAGCGCGCGATATCGGCGCCTATAGCCCTAACCAGCACTTTGACGCACGCGTCATAGCAGGTGTCCGTTTCCGATTTGACCGACCAGACCGGCGGCTGGGCGTCGGGCGAGATCGAAAGCGAGGGCTTGCCCTTCGATTTTGGCTTCGTATGCGGCCACTTCGTGCGGGTGGTAAGCTCCTCGGACGAGTTTAACGCCTAGAGCGTACCCATTGGCTTTGGCATCGGCCATGGAGTGTGCAAGGTGGGAAGGTGTCCTAGTAATGGTAGATTAGGAGGCGAGAACTGGGCCAGGTAGACGCAGAAATTCGGTACCTTCGAAGATAAGCTTGGTAGTTCCATAAATTAATGGCTGAACGCCGGAGCGATCTTTATCCTGGGAGGCAGGAAGCTTGTTGAAACGGCGCATGAGAGACAGTGTTAGTGCATCGAGCGCCGGTTGATACCAACTAAAATCAAACGTAAGTCTGCATTTTAGACCTTCAGCGAATCAGTGTCATACCTATATTCAGCGTCGATGATTATCTTGACCCCTCGTTCCTGCGCCCGAGTACAAATCCGAATTAAATCCGCATGAAGTTCCTTAAGGTGTAGAATATCGTCTTGGGTAAATGTGCTAGGAGGGTTCGGCTTGTAGAGAACGTCCAAGTCTGCCGAAGTAGAATAACCTGGAAAGGGTATAGTCGCCGGGCGGGAACCGAGGATATGCTTGGAAAGTTTGGTAAGGGTGTTCGCATCAGGTAGAAGGCGGTCTGGACAAGAAGCTCCGTTCGGATATACAGAGTATATAAAGAGGAGCTGTCACTTACAATCTTGACAGCCACCCAGGTTCGCCGCCCAAACTTCGACTGACCGACGACCCATCTTCAAAGTCAGCCGCGACATCGATGCATCTGACCATTTCATCCACGATGCGTTTGTGGGGCGGGCTTTCCTTGCGCTTGGAGTGTGACGACACCGAGACGTCGCTCCGCTTCGTCAACCTCGACCGAATACGCAAAGAGCGCTCCCTTGTTCGCCGCGCGGAGTTTGACTAGCAGGGGATGGTCTGTTGGGCGGTGTCTCCTCCGACGAACTGCAGCGGTGCACATCAGAAAGATAAGGTCAGGCACGCAGTTTAGAAAAGCAGAGAGCCGAATCGGCTCACCTGGTCGAAGAAGGTGATGCGGACAAAAGCCTCCGTGATCCATTTAAAGCCTGGGATGCTCAGGCCTGGAGTATCTGCGGCGCGTTATCTACCAGGGCGGGGACGGAGCACATAGTGAATACAACGTAGGACCGGACGAGCTCGCCCAGCGATCGTTGATCGTGTCCTTTCTCTTCAGCTGCAGGGCGTCTAGTTGGTCTGGGCAGCATCACCGTGGATGCGCGGCGCATAGGCAATAGTCGCTCCAGCTACTAGAAGGGTGCCACCTGAGAACCACAACCATCTACGGTTCCCGCCGGGAGTGGTGCCATGAGCTACATGCTGGTCAAGCTGCGTGACGTCGTCGAACGCCATACATGGACCACGTTTTCGGGCGCGTGGCAGATAGAGAGCCAAAGGCTGTTTCGCAAGCGGATTCTCAGACCGAGCATGCGAACGCGGACGATGATGAAGGTGAAATGAAAGAAAGAGCAGCGGATCTTGGTGAGAGGGGGACAGCATGGCTGGACTATAACGGATCTTGGAGGACCATAATGAACCGATAAGCCGGCCCGCGTTGTTTGGTTGTATAATTGGTCGTATTTGGATGCTAAAAAACAAATAACCGAGCTAATCTTAGATTTCCACCCCCCAGGTCACTCGACACCTGCCTGTACCGTCGAGGATGCCTAAACGCAAGCAGTCCGTAGACGAGGATCTCGAGGATTCATCGTCAGACGTAGTATGCCGTTTCTTTCTTTCTCCAGCCATGTTTACTTGAATACTTAATTCATCCCAGTAGAGCTTGATCGACGTCGATTTTGACTTTTTCGATCCCAATCCTACCGTGGATTATCTCGCTTTGAAGCGTCTGCTCGGGCAGCTGTTCCAAACGGATAAAGATGTCTTCCAAATACACGACCTTGCAGAGTTGATCCTCAATCAGCCAGCGATCGGGACTACAGTTAAGACGGACGGTATCGAGAGCGATCCGTATGCTTTCTGACCGTGCTGAACATGCACGTCCATCACGTACGATTATATTGGTGCTTTTCTTCGATGCATTCTGCTTCATCTCATCCCTCACAAAGGAGCATCCCTCGATCAAAGCCATCGCAAATTATTGTCTCGAAAAATCCACTCCGGACCCGGCGTTCCACTCGGCGCTTCAGGCGCTTTTCTCGCAGAATCAGCACCACGTCGGTTTCGTGTTCTGCGAGCGTCTAATCAACATGCCAGTGCAAGTCATGCCCCGATGTATAGAATGCTCGCCGACGAACTCAAAGGCGCCATAGACACCGTGAGTTTACCATTGTCGAGTTTACCACTATCGTACCGCATTATCACCGCTATTCGGATGACTTGTTTGCTCATTCATTTGGCAGAACCAGTCGTACAACTTTTCGCATTTTTTGTTTATAACGCGGACCTACCACTTAACGCCGGAAGAGGAATCTGCGCTATTCAACTCCGCAAATCCAAGGACCTCGAACAACAAGAAATCGAAACGATCCAAACAACCGATGGAGTCGTCAGAACCGCCACCCGATGGAATATATTTGTTCCACGCTGAAGACGAGTATATCAAACAAGTAGGCACGATCCTTATTTGTCAGTGGGTGTCGTTCCAACGCGTTCTGTTTACCCTCAGGCATCGATACACAGCATTGACTATTCCTTCACAAATGCTGCCAACGAGCCGCGCGAGAAGGACGCGTTCGGATTAGACACCCGAGGACGCATTATGCTTCTTCCGGCTGAACGATTCCAAGATCTGGTGTTGAAGATGAGCGAAGTCTACTCAGTTGAAAACATGTGACGAATGGATGCGCTTATCTTCGCACATTACGATTGATAACCTGTTGGGAGGATCACCCGGCAAGAGTCGCATAAAGCATCATCAGACGCATCCTATCGAGCTCTGATATCCAGCGGTCTAGCTTTTGTGCTCAATGCTGTATATCTAGGCTACACGATATCGCCCTTCTATCTTAGCAGATTCGCGCCATATCTATACCTTTGTTGCTTGTCGATAAATTGTCCTTCACGCTGTGCTGTGATCTGTTTATAAGTTGTTATCATTGACAGCCGTCATTTGTTATGAATGGAATTGCAGACGTTCACTGGTGTGCTATTCATCCAAGTCTTGACGCGCCGAACCGCAACGTTAACCGCGTTTTCGCGTCATTAACTGGTCACGTGACAAAGTCTAGATATGGGAGTGGCGATTTCTTCTGGAGTTGCGCGCTTCCCGTCGAGACATACCACCTATTCACATTTTCACTCCTTTTCCTCAGCATATTTCAAGATGACCAAAACCTATCTTATGAATAGCTTGATTGAAAAGGTACAGCGCGCAGAGCCGTCATAGAGCGCTCGATGTGGCTGAAATAATCGCTTGTCTGCCCCGAAATGCTACAGATGCAGTCGCCAGACCAGGATTTCCGGTGTGTCTTACTTTGATCCTTGGGATGTATTGTGTCGCTGATTGACCTGTGCAACCTCAGATTCATGGGTCTGAATGACTTGATGAACGAGATCAAGCAGGATCAGGGTTGCTTCGTCGGCGACGAGACAATCGAAAATAAGGTGCTGAATCAAGTCCTCAAACTGGTAGAAGACAAGATATCGGAAGTGAAGAATCAGGCGGTAAAATGGTGCGGTTGTGCAAAGTCTCTTTCCCTGTAGTCGGATTTGAAATCATCTAACTTGCGGTGGTGACGCTCGCAGCTTGGGCCAGTTGATCAAAATCATACGCCAGACGCAGATGGAGACCGTTGTAGATAGGCTGATTGAATTCTCTGGAGGAAAAGACGAGGAGCTTCGAGACATCTCTGGTCTTGGTGCGTAGGATATGTCACGAATTCAATGGAGATTGATTCTCATATATTGTTCCTTTTAGCTTTGAAAACGATCACCGCAGAGTTGCCTCCAGACGGAAAGATAGCCGCGTTGGCATGTGGGAAGCTCACCCCGAAACTGCTCGGGCAAATCCAAAAGGTTAGTTCATCTCGCGATCACATCCATGCGACGCCACGGTTCGACTTTTCGACTTGCAGGCGGACACTCCCCCCGAAACGCTCATAGAGACGCTTTCGATTCTCTCCATCCTGATCAGCCGCTTTCCCTCGCATTTGTCGAGCACTGACATCAGCCCAGCCCCGCTGACCGTCCTCGCGCCTCTCCTTTCCCACTCGCGCCCAGTCGTGCGGAAACGCGCCATTGTGACGCTTTCGCAGTTCATCCCCATCTCGCAGCCTGACCTCTTCGCCGAGTTGCTGCGCACGAACGTGTTTCCGTTCCTCGCTGCCGCGGCCCCCCTCGAGAAGCAACGGACGACGGTCCAGCTCGTGGCCGCCATCACGCGGCACTCGCCCATGCAAATCTCACCGGTCCTCGATCAGATCGTTCCAGGGATTCTGAATGCAGTGAACAAGGACGACGATGAGTTAAGAGAGAGCTGTTTGCAGGTGACGATGGCTGCTGAACTCCGTCCCGACTTTTGACCGATTTGTCGACCAGGCCCTCGAAGTCCTTTTGCTGAAATGCCCAAGCGAGATGAGCGCATATCTTCCTTCGATTGTTCAGATAGGCAGTCAGTACATCAAATATGATCCAGTGAGTCCTTTCGTGCAGAGTCGACTAGCCTATGAGCTCAAGCATCACCAGAATTATGCAGGAGATGGCGAAGACGAAGAGATGGCTGATGTAGACGATGAAGAGGACGATGAGGACGCGGAACTCGACGAGTGGGCGCGACCGCATTCTATCTTACGTCTTACTCAACCGAACGATTCACAGGTATTCAGATGATGAGGATACATCCTACAAAATCCGTCGATCTGCCACAAAACTTCTTGCGGCTATCATCAGCACGCGTCCTGAATTGCTCGTATCCATCTACAGAGACGTTTCACCTGTCCTAATCTCAAGATTTGGCGACCGGGAAGAGACGGTGCGCCTCGAAGTCTGGGCCACCTATGTCATCCTCCTCAACCAAACTGCGGTCTACGGTGGCTTACCTCAAAACAAGGACGAACTTACATTGCATGGCAAGAGAAAGCGCCATACGGAGGAGAAAATGGACGTCGAGGAGACGCCGTATACGTTGCTGAAGAGCCAAGTCCCAAACCTGTCCAAAGCACTCCTCAGTCAGCTCAAATCGACCAAGACGCCACCCGCGACGTTACAAGCGGGCCTCAGCCTTTTATACGCTCTGCTGGGCGTGTTGCGGTCAACGGTGTGTGGACTGGCTGATGGGTCTTTTAAGGAAGAGCGGGAGGCAGGGAAAGGCGGAGGTGTTTGTCGCATTGGATGTTTTGCTGAGGAGGTGAGCATCCAACACTCCTGAACCTTGAACTTGAGCCCAATGCAACGCGTTCGCAGCTACAGCACCGTCCCACCTTCGCTTCCGCAACCCCTGATCCAACTCATCAAGACCTATATAACGACCTCCGATATTCCACTTCTCTCGCATTCTTTGAGCATGCTCGCCCTTCTGCTCGAGCTGACACCCAGCATCAGCTTCCCCGAGGTGGAGAAGGATCTCCTCTCACCAATATATAAGATCGCACATTCTCACTCGTATCCGGTACCGCCCTCGACTCCTTGCTTGCGTTCTTCTCTGCGCTGGTCCAGGCGGATATGCAAATTTCGACCCACGTCGTGCCGAATCTCGTCATTTCCGTTGAAAAGGCGCCAAAGGCTGAGGCCCAGCTGCCGAATGTCGCCAAGTGCATCGCTCAGGTCGTCAAAAGCCAGCAGTCTATCGCGGCAGGCACCATCTCGGAGTATTCGAAGCATCTCGACGTAAGTGTTTATGGTTCAGTTTTTTGATACAAATCACCCCCACTTATGCTTTCATTAGAGCCCTCGAAATCATCGCAGTCACACGTCGTCCTGAGTCTGCTTATCCTAGGAGAGCTAGGAAGATTCATGTTCGTTTTGTGCGCTTCAAAAATGCTCTACAGACACTGACAAGTGCACGCAATCTGTGTCGTCCATAGTGATATGTCTCCTCAAAGCGAGATATTTGCGGCCGCGATTGAGCTCTTTGGCGCTGAACAGGAGGAGGTTCGTGCGCAGCCGCCTTCGCCGCAGGTAAGCCACTGAACACGGGCCGGGAAATAACCTGCCGTTGACCATTACTCGTTTCAGGCAACATCGCTATTGGCAACCTTCACCAATTCCTGCCACAAATCGTCAGAATGATCGAGCACGATCCAAAGAAGAGATTACTCTCCCTGCATGCTCTCAAAGAGGTAACTGAACCTCGAAGTTTAATTTGGAAGTCTCTGCGGGTTAAACTTTGGATTGCCCACAGGTTGTAACACACTGTTCTCAAGTACAGCTGGAGAACGTTGCAGACATGCTCTGGGTGCCGTTGTTTGAGAATTCGGAGAACTCTGAAGAAACGACGAGGAACGTCGCTGCTGCATGTCTCGGGAAACTAGCCACTACGCATCCTTCCCGATATCTCCCTCAGCTGCACGTACGCCGTGCTCATCGATGAAATACGTCTTCAAGCTAACTTCCCCGTTCCATAGGCTCGAATTCATGAAAAGAACTCTGCGACCCGTGCAACTGTTGTTTCAGCCATCCGCTACACATTCGCAGATACTTCGCGGTCGTACGACGAACTTTTGGCTCCGCTTTTGGTCGACTTTTTATCCTTAATGGTCGACGAGGATCTTGTTTGTCACGTTTTTCCTCGAATTTGAGCTGATCCTAATCCGAACGCAGACCGTTCGCCGACTCGCGATATCAGCATTGAACTCTGCAGCACGCACGAAACCGCATTTAATTCGAGACCAACTGTCATCATTGCTTCCGAGTCTGTACAAGGAGACGGTCGTCAACTCGGACCTTATTCGAACGGTCCAGATGGGTCCCTGGACGCACAAAGTCGACGATGGTCTAGAGGCACGCAAGACCGCATATGAAACGATGTACACTTTGGTTAGTCCCCAATTGTGTTCCAGCGTACGCTACCTTATCATAATCGTCCGATCAGCTCGACACATGTCTGAACAAGCTGGACCTCCACGAGTTCTTGGGCCGCGTCATCCCAGGCCTTTCGGACGATTCAGACGAAATCAAGGTCATCTCGCACATGATGCTTTTCAGGCTCGCCCAGGTCGCACCCACTGCTGTGGCCCAGCGACTGGACGAAGCCACGCCGCCGTTGGAGAAGACGATGAAGGGCGCGACGGTGACGAAGGACACGGTGAAGCAGGACTTGGAAAGGGCGGCGGAGCTGCAGAGGAGCGCGCTACGAGCCGTCGCGGCGCTGAGCAAGATTAGCTTGGGCGTCTCGCCGCGTTTCGATGCCTTTGTGGACGAGATCAGGAAGAATCCATCTTGGGGCGCCGAGTTCAAGGAACTGGCTTTGAGTCACTGACCATTTCGTGTGCCTGCGCGAGTTCATGTTGCGGCCCCCTCACCTCGTCTGCGTCTAGCCTTCCGTCCTTCATGCCTGCAATACCCAGAATGTATAGCTCCATCACATATTTCCTCTCGGCATTGGTGCATCTTTTCCTTTCCTGTCCTACGTAGTGCTGTATTTTGAGCAATGAAACGTACAGTTAAATATTCCTTCTCATCAAGCCAGAAAGAAATTTGAGTGTTGCTGTAATTGCTACAGGACAAAAATGCACAATGGTATATAAATGCTCAGAGTGGGACATGGAAGACAAATGTTCTAAAGAGTAGCGATCCTGACAGTCAATGCGCTTCGCCTCGATTGCGTCCTTTATTTCCATTTGATCAGCATTGTGTGCAAAATAGTTGCCGCCTGTGCGGACGTCGTTGGATGAGCAGAGAAACATAACGGTTTCTCGTGGAAGACGGTCTTCAACGTTAGCGTTTTCGAAGCGTCGCATGATGGCATCGGTCAACTGAGAATGGGTCCTGTTCTGACGAAGGTCGTCCCAACTATCGAGCACTCTTTCACGGCTGCGGTCTAGAAGGATGCGAGACGGGTGAGCTAGGAGTATGGAATAGAGCGAGGTTAGGCTACGTCGAAAAGGATGGTGAGTGATAGGCACACACCCTTGAGACCCTTTCCATGTCATGTCTCCGCTGCTCCTTCGCCTCTGCCAATTCCGCTTCAAACTGAGCTAGCTGTTCTTTCCAATGCGCTAGTTTCGCGTTCTGCTGTTCAATCGTTTTTTCTAATCGTGCCATATCCGCCTGCCTTTCGTCCTTCTCCTTGGCAATCATCGCTTCCAGCTGGGTCATTTCTCCTTTGAGGTTTCATTCTCCGTCTTGCATTCTTCCTGCTCAATAATGAGATCCCTACTGAGCCTGGTCATTTCTTCTTTGAGGTCTCCATTCTCCGCCTCGCGTTCTTCCTGCTCAAAAGAGAGCTTCTCGATCGGCCGGGTCGTCTCTTCTCTCAGCCTGGTCATTTCTTCTTTGATGTTTTTATTCTCCGTCTTGCGTTCTTCCTGCTCAATAATCAGATCCCTGAGCCCCGCCGTTTCTGCTTTCTGGCTTTTCATGTCCTCTTGTAGGCCCTTGAACACATCGACCAGCCTGGCTTCAACGGGGTTAGGCTCTGGCTCTGTCCGTTTCCGAGTCATCAATAACATAAAAGATATGGGCTGGACAGACTGTTACAGCACCTTCATCGTCTTCATCTTCAATATAAACAGAAAGGGGATCGGTCATGTCTTCTTTGTGTTGAAGAGTCTTGAAACGACGCCTCCTCATCCGGCGCTGTCGAAGACGAGGACCATTTTCGTCGAGGTCATGGACGCTACTGTTCAGCGCAGCATCTGGTATGGTGATGAGAATGATAAGAAACAGATATAGCAAAAGCCGACCTTCTAGAGAGTCCATGTCATCTGTGGTTCAAGCAAGTAGGCGACTGAACGCTCTTCACTTGTGTGACGTTAGCACAGGAGCGGTAACGGCACACGGTGAGAGACAGGTTCAAAGACTGGGTTTCTTTCGACGGGCTACTCTACTTTTTATACACAGCGGCTATTGCAAATACAACCTGCCCTTCGCCCGACTCCAGTACCTTCCGTGCACACCCGTGCTTCTCGTATTAGGGCGTGTTTGGTCATCCGCTACAACTTGTCAATCACGTGGTGTTCAGACCTTCCAAATCATTGGCAGAATTTGAGTGTTGCTGCAATTGCTACATGACAAAAAATGCACAATGGTATATAAATGCTCAGAGGGGGACATGGAAGACGAATTTGTAAAGCTGCTCTAAAAAGTAGCGATCCTGAGAGTCAATGCGCTTCGTCTCGATTGCGTCCCTTATTTCCATTTGATCAGCGTTGTGTGCAAAATGGTTGCCACCTCTACGGATCTCGTTGCATGAGCAGAGAAACATAACGGTTTCTCGTGAAGGACGATCTTCAACGTTAGCGTCTTCGAGGCCTTGCATGATGGCATCGATCAACTGAGAATCGGACCTGTTCTGACGAAGGTCGTCCCAACTATTGGAGTGCGTGCATTCGAGCACTCTGTCGCGGCTACGGTCCAGAAGGACGCGGAGGTGGATGGGGTTCAATTTCAGGGTGAGCTGAGAGTAGAATTAGGGCAACATCGAAAAGGATGGTCGTTGACAGATACACACCCTTGAGATTAATTGCGCGTCACGTCTCCGCTGCTCCTTCACTTCTGCCAGTTCCGCTTTATGCTGATTCAACTGTCCATTCGACCCGCCAGTTCCGCGTTCTGCTCTTCAATCGTTTTTTCTAATCGTGCCACATCCGCCCGTCTTTCGTCCTTCTCCTTGGTGACCAGCCCTTTCAGCTGGGTCGTTTCTTCTTTGTGGTTTTTATTCTCCGTCTTGCGTTCTTCCTGTTCAATAATGAGATCCCTATTGAGCCGGGCCGTTTCTTCTTTATGTTTTTTATTCTCCGCCTTGCGTTCTTCCTGCTCAAGAGCGAGCTTCTCGTTCAGCCGGGTCGTTTCTCCAGTCAACTGATTCGTCTTTTCTCTCAGCCAGGTCGTTTCTCCCGTCAACTGATTCGTCTTCTCTCTCAGCCGGATCGTTTCTTCTTTATGTTTTTTATTCTCCGCCTTGCGTTCTTCCTGCTCAAAAGAGAGCTTCTCGTTCAGCCGAGTCGTTTGTCCTTCCAGCTGTGCAATTCGTGCTTTCTGGCTTTTTGTGTCCTCTTGTAGGACCTTGAACAGATTGACTAGCCTGGATTCAAACGGCTCAGGCTCTGTTTGTTTCCAAGTCATCAATAACATAAAAGAAATGAGCTGGACAATCTGTTACAGCACCTTCATTGTTTTCGATATAATCAAAAAGGGCTTCGGTCATGTCTTCTTTCTTTTGGAGAGTCTTGAAACGACGCCTCATTCTCTGGCGCTGCTGAAGACGAGGTCTGACGAGAACTACGAGACCATTTTCGTCGAGGTCATGGACGCTACTGTTCAGCGCAGCATCTGGTATGGTGTTGAGCATAATAAGAAACAGATACAGCAAAAGCCGACCTTTTGGATAGTAATCGACATCCATGTCGTCGAGTTTGAATGATGGTTGGAGCAAGTAAGTGTCATTGACTTTGCTGAGGACGTCCCGTGCCAAGTGTCTCACGCTCTGCCGGACCGTGATCGGCTCCGATCGTCCGTAGGCAGCTCTGACCTCCACCACTGGGTCTGCCCAAATTCCTACTGCAGGCGTTGCCGCCGCCGTCGTCGTCGAATCTGCCATTTGACAGTACAGAGAGCTGGTGGTCGTTATCGATGGCACTCATCCACGAGGCGGTTCCTTTTTTCTTCTCTTTTTGAACTCCGACCTCTTCAACAGAACGATCATCCTATTGGAGTTGAGTCAGGACAACACATCTCGAAATGTTCTCTTCTTGACGCCGAGCGGCCTTTACCGTAGAACGGTGTCTGGTGGTAATTACTTCATATAAAGTCGTGAGCCAGTGAATAATCATGAGTCCCTTCAACAAAGTTGGCGTTGTGCAACTAGTGGCGCAGCTACGAACGTCTGGTCATTCGAGTAATAAGATTGTCATGAATAAGACAAGCAAGATGCTGGCGGACGCGAATGGACCATTATTGATGTTCAGGGTTTTTCGGGATGCGATAGAGAATGAACAAGCTTGGATCAGAGCTTTGAAGGTGGAACTGCCAGCCAACTCGGTTTCTATTCACTTGGTCACGCTTACACTTAGATTATCCGTAGAGAAAGAGACAAATTTGATACGTGAAAAAGTGATGTGATTTACAAAGATGCAATATCTACGTGAACTGCATCAATATTATTTGCCAAGACAAGCTTTGAATCAATACAAATACTCACCGTAGAGTACGATGCGAGTCTATGATGATCGCATTTGCGAGAATAGTTGGGCGGTGGAAACTGTTTGAAAAGATATTCAATATAGGTCTCAAAAAATGAGGACCCAATGGCAACGTTGCGAACAACCAGGCCACTGTCCCTGCGCTGGCGAGTGCGACAGAGACGGCGATGGTGATGACGAACAAACTAACATACGACAATGAGAATCAATGATACATGACGGAGAGAAAGATACTCACAGCGAGTCAAGTGTCCAAGCCCTTGTCTCCACGTCCACGTCCCTTCTCGGCGAGATTCAAGAGCCCGAGTCGCAATCACCCAGAGTACTGTGCGAGCGGAGACCCAACCTGGAATATAATCCAGGACGCGCAGCAAATATTTATCAAACAGGGCGACGATGGCATGCACCTGAATGTTCTCGCGCGTTAAGTTTTTATGGGTCCCACCTGGCGGGGATTGTGTTAGGGCTTTACCCATCCCGAACGGCGACCCAACCCGGAATATCATCCAGGGCGCGCAGGCAGTGGTTGTTCAAACAGAGCGACGATGGCATGCACCTGAATGACTGCCCGCGCATTTTACAGGTCCCGCTCAACACACCCGGGGAGTGAGTGATCACACTACTGCTCCCCCTCACGAGACTCGCGACTCGATCGTATACATGACGGCTGAACCTGGCCAACTCCCATGTATTGTGGGCTGTACTCTGGGATCCTGCGACCGGGATTGGACCTCGCCTAGAGAAGGAAAGGCTATATCAGTGATTGGTATTGGGCGAGATGCAAATTGTAAAGCATTGGCGATCGGTCCTGTCGTGGTTATTGGTGGCGTAGTTGAGGTGGCAATTTAAAGGACGTGAAGAAAGTGCGAGACAATAGAGCAGGATTCAAGTATCAGAGCGAACGACTCCGTTGAGAGATGAAGGTCAAGGGGAAAGGAGGGCTCTGACGATCGAGGTATGAAGAGCAAGTTTATATACCCTTCATGCGCCGACTGTCACGTGTGAGGAGGCTGACGCACTTGGCGCGTCTCCGGAGCCATTCCTCAAGGCCAGTGGCGAGAGCGATCCTGGACAAATAGCAGCGATACTGAGTCAATGTCATGCTCATCCGCACATGGACAAGAATCTCGAAGGCGGCGAGCGCACGTGAAACGCGCAGGTACCATGTTCATGGACACCGAGCTATTGAAGTATAAAGGCCTGCCTAGCTTCTGCATGTTTCAAGGCCTTGATCCCAAAACCAGCGAGATATCTGGAAACCATGCAATTAGACCATCAAGGGCAGCATTGCCAAATCGGGCATCACACGCATCCACATCCGTTCTGGTGTCAATAGACGTCAATATCAAAGCAAAATCGTTGGCGGTAGTGCCCTTCGTTCACCATGTTTCAAAAAATACTTATATCCATACATAGACAGGAAATAAAAAAGCCATTCATTACGTCTAATCATGGACCTCAGGAGTTTGAAAAAGAACGCAAGACGTATACAACAACGACAGAAATTTCATTAAGCGGAGAAATGACAACGAAAGCAAAGTGAAAGACGTCACAGGTCAATCAGCAACGCTTCCTTCCGCTCTTCCTGTTGCACGACGCCAGTGGGGATTGCAGGACCGTACATCGAGAAAGGCTGGGGTGCCGAAGTCGGCGCGGTCGGGAACTGCGGAAGAGCAGTTGGAGACGTGTAGTGCGCCATCTGATCAATGCTTGGAGACTGAACGTGTGGCACGTGTGCAGCGTGCGAGCTGAAGGTATTGCTTCTCGAAAGATGAGCTTGCGCTACCTGGTGGGAGGGTTGATACGAAGCAGTGTAAGAGACAGTCTTGTGGCGGGTTAGCGATGAGGGCTGCGGAGCGAGTTCGGGGGCCGCAGGTTGCGGTTGCTGGATCGGGGGAGGAGGCGACTGGACCTGTACGGTTGACGTGGGAGCAGATGATTGGAATGTCGGGGCAGGGGCATGATACTGAGGTATATTCAAGGACACCGGGGGGAGAGTTTGAGGCAGCGAGGATGTTTCCACAGCTTGTTTATACTGCATTGTGCTTGCCTGCGAGACAAGTGGTGGCGAATAAGCGACAGGAGGTTGCACAGGTGGAGCGGGCGTGGATAACGGAACAGATTCAGACGAGAGCTGTTGTGTTTGTGTCGTTACCGAAGGTTGCGCTTGAATCCACTGTGACTGCGAAGACTCAGCTTGCTGTTGATCAAAGTAAGTGGAGCTAGGATTGTATGTGGCATATGACGGTTGCTGGTACGACGCTGCGGCTGGTTGCATATGCTGGAGCGGCGGGCTCGCAACGGGAGGTGCCCTCCATCGTGGATGAGCGAGTTGATCAGTCAACAGTTTATCATACAGCTTAACCGCTTGTGAGAGTTTCTCGTGCATTTCCGACAGCATCTCTGCCACACGAATCTAGTTAACTGAAGAGATGGAGCATCGTGAGTTGCGGAGACTTACGTTCCTTTCTCCCTGCATCGTCCAAGCTCAAAGCGAGTTTCGGTCTCAGGCTATTTGCTTTGTCATAGAGTTCATTGACCGCTGGATATCTAGAAATGTCACGACCACCCTGGGCCTGTACTTGTTCGACAGTCTGGCTGAAAGTCAAAATAGCATCGGATTCCAACGGATTCAAATCATAGTTTGGCAACGATGGTAAAGCCGGAACCCGAGGGGGATAAGACTGAGAATATTCTGGACCAGTGTGACTTGCAAAAGTATCTTCTTGACGTGAAGAATCCACGACGATGGGGGCACTGGGTTGAGGCATATTTGCTTCCCTTAGACTGGCTTCAATTGCGGCTTTGAGATCCGGGTCTTCTTCTTCATCGATTGTTTGCGGCTGGGAACGACGTGAATCGTCAATAATCGGAGGTTCAGAAGACTGCCATTTTGACGGAGAAGGTTGGAACGGAACATATCCAGGCCGAGCGTGGCCATTAACCCGGTTCGCTTCTTCGAGTGAGAGTTGGATTGCGCGCTGCAGCTCCGCATCGTCTAAATCACGAGCACCATGACTTCGTCGTGTGGGCAAGCTGATGGAATGACGATGGCCTTTGTCGCTGTGACATGTGGACGGAATGAATGAATGCAAGCAGTGCATAGACAACTCCACTTACGTCTTCACAGCCTTCCTGGTGAGCTTGTTGTAACATCCCTCGCAGACCCTAACTTCCTGTGTGATGCCGAAGTGCGGAAGAGGCATGGTTTTGGAAGAGCACTGCTGATCAAAGACCTGGCCGCAATTCCGGCAATGGTGCTTGCGGTTCGTGAACGTGAAGGGAGTACGGCATCGAAGGCAGACGTCTGAATCAATCCATTCGGGTGCGGTCTGAGTATCAACCATGGCAGAGTTCGCAGCAGCGAGATCCTTCGGCGGGAACTTGTAACCTGGGCGGCGCGTGTTAGTGATACAGTCAAAAGCTGTGTATCGCCAGGCGAACCTTCACTAGTCAGCGTCTTGTATACCTGACCCACGTATCCCAGCGAGGGCTTTCCTTCAAATGCTATACTCCAATTCTGAATAAGCCTGAGAATATTGTTCTTTACGTCAAGGTTCAAGCCTGGTATCTTGAGAATGGATACGAGGTTGTCCATGAACTCCCTGGACGAAATCTCCGTCAAAAATGGATCCCCGCCGTTCTTCACACAGATATCCGTGAGCTATAGAAGCACAAATGTTAGTCAAACCACTCGTGTTAGGCATGACTCGGGCAAACGCACCCGAGGGCGAGATTCTGCACATTCGGATTCTTGTGATTGAGACGGCGCTTGAGGGCACGCATGGCGTCCTTCGGCTGGACAGACTTGGAGCGTATCTGATCGCATATCTCGAGGTTGAGGGCGATGTCCTCTGCACCAGCTGGTAACAGCTCCGAGGTTGCTTTATCTGGTACCGGGTCAGTTGAAACAGTCCAAGGTGTTGAGTGTCTTGGACTCACCGACGGCATCGTCGAGCTGAGATGTACCCCAGAGCCAACTTCCGAGACCAGACATTATGGAACGTGGAGAACTGCTATTAAGCAGCAGAAGCAGATGAATGCAAGAAAGGCGTATGCTAATACACTGCGCAAGCCGATTGGATGACTAATCAATGCACCCTGTGGCTGTGCAAAATGTGTCTCATCCACTCTGATCAGCCAAATTTCGCATATCCGCCGTCCACCTTCAACGTCGTCCCTGAACAATAGCTGGCAAGCAGGATTTGAGTCTCAGCTCAGATAAATCGGCTTAACGTGGCACCTTGACGCATCTGAAGCTAGAAACTGAATCGCATTGGCGATCTCTTCAGGTGTCCCGAGGCGGTTCATCAGCGTCTGTCCTGCCATGCTTGGCCAGGTGGGTCTAGGGAAAACTTCGAGCAAAGGCGTGACGATCGGCCCTGGACAGACTGTATTCACTCGCAGACCGATCTTCGTCAACTCCTCTGCTGCAGTTAGAGCCAAACCGCGGACAGCCCACTGGTCAGGCAAGAAGACTGAAATCAGATGGTATTTCTACAAGAATCGGCCATACCTTGGATGCCGAATACGCTGAAAGTCCAGGAGCACCTATTGCCTGTCAGAAGGAAGCATGATGGATTGGAAGAGCCGTTGTTCCGAACCTTGCAAGCCCAATTGTGACGATACAACAATTATCGACCCCGAAGGACCGCCCGGATTGTTCACCATCGCACGACCAGAGTGCTTGATTCCTAGGAATACTGATGCATTTCTTGTCAACATCGGTTCTAGTGCCATGGAACACCACCCACCGCCAAGTGCATTGACGCTCATGATCTTTTCCCAAGTGTCCATCTCCGTGTCCAGGATTCCCACCCGATCAAATGCAATTCCCGCATTCTGTACGCTGATATCAAGACGTCCCCATCGCTTCAAGGTCTTTTCGACATATGCTTGCACTTCGCTTTCCTTCGTCACGTCCGCATCCATAGCTTCACACTTCACTCTGTCCTCTTCTGAAAAACCTAGTAGCGCGTCCTGAAGACGAGCCAGATCTTTGTCGACGAGCGTGATCCCTTTTACATTCGCGTCCAAAAATCGCTTCGCTGTCGCCAGTCCGATTCCACCTAGGGACGTGAGGCGGGATGAGGTGAATCGAGAAGGCATGTCTCACTAGCTGCACCCTGTGCCGATTTAGCTATTCTCGCTCAAGCAAACCAGAGCATCTCTTACTGTAATTACCGCTGTTTTGCCTTCAAGGCTGAAAGGTTGTGCAGCCATGATGGGGGACTGCGCAAACGAAAGAGCTTGCAAGATGTCTAGGTGTCTCACGCTACATATTACAGTCTTTGTTGTAATTCTGCGCACTCCATTGGAGACGGATCTGGGATTCGAGACAGAAGGGTCCCCGTGGATACCCTGTAACATGACTAGTAGACGGCCAGGGCTTTTGATTCAAGTACACGAACACCATTGACCAGAGGGTAAAGCATATTGTCGTTCAGATCGTTCAGAGGGTATACATCAGAAACAATGCAAAGCTTCGAAAAATATGAACCACGTGAGAGTCCCAGCCACAACCCACATCGGTATTTCACTCATCCTGGGCGCCGCAGAAGTAGTGCCAGCGTGCATAGTCGAGCTGATATTCAGAGTGTCCAGCTGAGTATCCATAAAGACTCCAAGGCCCACACCGTTAGAGGATAACGTAAACGTCAGAGATTCTTGGCTACCCGAGCCAACCTGTCCGTCAATACTACATTTGCAGGCTATGAGACCGATAAAACGCATCACGAACACGAAGAGCATACCTGACCAGGATCTGGCCCTGATAATCGATGACGCGGAGGAAAGACACTGAACCTTGGTTGATACGTGCGCCCACCGTGTAGCTATAAAAACGAATTCTTTATCGCACATTCTGCTGAAGAAAGACAACTCGACGCACGTCCCCGCTGGAAGGTCTCCAATCGAGATGATGACGGTGTTATTTGTGCTAAAGTCATCGAAGGGAGGGTATGATTCGGCTAGGATTGGGATTGTTCAGACGAACGAAACATAGTTGCGCATGTTGGTCTTTTATTGGAAACTCACTTTCCTCGTCCGCTCCACCAGGAATCAAATCACGCCTGCTGAGCACAGCTTCACCTTCATTTCCAACGAATACTGCCTCCGTAATATTTAGGTACGTGCGCGTCTTCGGCGACATCGTCTTGCAGTCGTAACCTTCAATTTCGAACTGGTAGTGCTCTCCTGTCTGCATAGTGTTCTTTTTCTTAAATGCGGAAATGACGCCGCCTTGAATATTTTGCGCCCTGTTTTTAAAAGACGAGTAATCAGTCTTCGCGGCATATATGATTGCACGTCTAAAGTCGCTGGCATACAATACCGCGATGCAACTGAATACGGCTCCCACGCCGCCGTCAGTGGTACTTGCAAACGGAAACTGTATCGTATGAGCAAGGTGAAGGAGGGGAGAGAAATGAAGAAGTATTCACCTCGTCACAAGACGCGCCCGAGGCACCTGTGTTGCAAGGGCTGCTGCCACATCCTGCATTCTTGCGATTCTGTTGCTTGACCTTGTCGTCATCGGTGAACGTGAAAATGTCCGTTTCGCTTTTCCCTCGGCTTATCATTCCTAATGGGTATTGAAATAGTCGGAACAAGTTCCTCTGTCGATGCAAGCGCACCTTTGCACATGCTCCGGAACAGCTATAGAGGGCGTCAATAACCTGAAAATTCAGCTAATGGAGATGGCCCAAATTTTGTTACCTGATCGACGGCCTGCTCCCGCAGAGTTTGCTTCCGTGCGCTCATCTTTTTCTTCCCTTGTCGAAGCCTCTGATAGTTGAAAGTCATCGTCGCTTTCGGCACTCGAGTTTCAGTAGGGGTTGGAGCGACCGATGCTGCGCAAAATCAGTTATTTGCAAGCCGTCTGCACAGTACATGAATACGAACTAGGATTAGGGCACGGATTTCCGGCTTGTCTACCCGCCAACCCATTGAAAGTTACGGGACAGAACGTGGCGGACGAGAAGGTCGATAGAGAAAGCGATGTAGGAAGAGAAAGAGTCGGTCTCGTAAGGCTGAATGAAGTTGAAGGCGTAGGGAACGTGCAACGCCCATTAGAACAGCGGCTACCGTTGGGACAACATGTTGTTCCACAGCAGAAACCCCTTATAAACCGGTTCATAACCTAGTGTACATGACTTGTCAGAGTTATGTCTTACCTTGAACCGTCACAACAAGCCAGGCCATTGCACTGTAAAGCATAGGGCGGACAGCACCAACCGATGGCTCCTCCTCGAGGACTATGATCTTTCAGTAAAAGCACACAGCTACAGGTAAACCAGGCGTACTTGTTCGGCTGACAGATCCATGACGGTGGACAGCAATATCCAGCATTTGGGCACTTAACTTTGAAAGAAAAATAATAATAAGCAACGCAATTGCGTGACTGAGAGAAAATCTCCGACCGACCGTATCCAGGATTGTTACACCGGAAAGTCTGCCGTCGAGCGATGGGAGAGGAGATCAAGAGTTCCGATATCGCGCTTCCTAGCACCAGATCTTGATCCTGTTGGAGAACCTCATCTTCGGAGATATCAGGTCCTGCGAAGGCACCGACGGTGAAAAGCGCAAATAACGTAGGGAGAAGCATTGCAGACAATCTGGGCCAGCGACGAAAAGGCAAAGCCGTTTAAGTGGGTTATGGATCGTTGTCTGGGTGATGAAATATCCAAGGGCGGCTGCTTTAAATGAGCTTCAGGAGTTCCCGGAAGCGGAACTCATCATCCCTGACAGAGATTCGAATTGGTATTCGGCAGATCTTCAGTTGCTCTCGATTCAGGTGGCGCTCCTCAGCTCAGATGGCGTCGGACCAGCTCTTCGCGTACCTCTCGGTCTAGTCAGTTTGAATGTGGAAAACATTTCGGATTGGTTTATGTGAGTCTCACATAAACACCGATGGAAGCGCAGGACTGAGATTTGCATCACATAGAACGTGATAACCATCGAGGTGGTGATGAAAGCAATCCTCTTTGAAATGTTGGCAGAAGAAATGAATTGAGTTAACAACATTTCCATACCAATACAAGAGCGACAGAATGTTGGCCCTGCCAGTTACCCAGGATTAGCTGACCACCTGGCCAACGTCATCACTTGGTCTGGACATCTGAGCGCCAACGGAACCCATGATCACGACTGATCAGAAGCATGTGCAATGTCGAAATGTTGGTGCCTGGAAATCGAAATCTATGTTAATGAACCCTAGAGCGCATCGCAGAACTATGAACACAATGGTTTTTAGTTCTCGATAATTTTCGCCTCGAATGTGTCTGCCTGGTGGCGGCAAGGGTTCCACCAGCATCCCTCAGAACCGCGATTGACAAGGCCTACAGACGTCTGGGTGGTGACTTCATGGTCTGTCTATCCGTGTCTGCCATTTCCGGGTAGCTGAAGCGTAGCGTAGCTTGGGGACGAGAATGGGTGTCGTTTGAAAGTCCTAATCAAGAGCTGGACGGGACTGCATAAACAAGAATAAACTTGCACCACGTTCGTTCCTCTGCACCCACAAAAAATTGTTTAGTTAATCCCGAGCTTTTGAAGCCCAAACAGCTCTGGATAAATTGTCTGTCATCTGGACAACAACGCGACAAAAGCTTTCTAGCTGAGGACTTGAGATTCTCCGCGGAAGTTAGCGACAACAAGCCGCAGTGGTTCCCGCATGTCGAAGCGATCGAGCTCATATTGTGGACGGTTTCCCCCATGCAACGAGAACCTACGCAAGGTTGATCCAGCGGCGAAATAAAAGCACTTGGCTCTGGAGAAATTATCGATTTTGCACTTGCGCTTTCAAGAAGAGAACCACAATAGATATCATCACGTAGCTTGGCGTTTCTCGAGGGGTCGGCGTGGAAGCAACTTCAAGTAAGGCGACACGAACGCACTGTCATAAACAGCTTGCTTGGGAGATGGATCCTCTTCGTGGCTATCTGTGGTCACACGATCGATGCGATACACGCGAACCAGATGCAAATATCTAGCCAATAGACAGGTTGCTGTTAATCTACATGATGGTATTATAAAAAGAAACGAAGAAAGCTAGATGTGACACGACAGCACAAATATCGATGAACAGACCGCCGCTTTCCCAAAAAACCGCTTATTCCCAGGATGGTGAAGTTTGGTATGTGTGGCCACGAGTGCCGTTTTGCGCGGGGCTCGACGGCGACCATGCGGGCGACGTGGGGCTGTATGCAGGAGATGCCGGCGCTGAGGAAAAATTGGTCAGCGAACCATCAAGAGAATCAATTACAGAGAGCCTTACAATATGCAGGTGCTGCAGGAACAAGGCGTGGTCAGTAAGGTCTCATTCAATGTGTAAATCTAACGCTCACAGCTGGTGAATAAGTCGGCGAAGTAGGTGCTAGATGATTTCAAATGTCAGCTTTTCAAGAATGACGTTAGTGGTAGGACGTACAGTATTTTGGTGATGAAGGCGACGCCAGAGGGGATGTAGGTGAATATTTGGGTGACGAAGGCGACATCTGCACGGGGGCTGGAAGGAGATAAGTTCATCAGTCATTCATAATAGTGATAGATAATGACTTACAAGCTGTATACGGAGAAGAAAAAAACGACGATGATCTGATTAGTATCATGAAACGCAGACAAAAAATGATACTTGCTTGGTGAATCTAAACAAATCGTCAGTATACTGTTCGGAACGGAAGGAGAAAGACAGCTTACATCTTGGCGACGTAGGGCTGAACGACGGGCTCGTCGGCGAATACCGAGGCGAGGTTGGGCTGAATGAAGGTGATTGAGGACTATATCGCGGCGACGTAGGTGAGAAAGAGGGTGATGTTGGTGAATATCTCGGGCTCGTCGGAGAGTAACCGGAGACGTGAGGTTGAGGGCCGGTGACGTGGGTGAATACGTTGGAGATGTCGGTCCGCGTGTGCGGTCGTAGAATGGAGAGGTGGCATAAGGTGACGTCCCGAATGGCGACGTCGCTCCGCCAAATGGTGATTGAGGTGCAAAACTGGGAGACGTCGGTGAGTACACGTTCGGGAGCTGGGACTGTATCCAGGTCCCGCGGGCGACATCCCTGGACCGGGCCATAAATCGAGTATTGGAAGCCCGTAGCATCCTCGCCACCGTTCACCGCAAGTGGCGAGAAGGCGGCTTGGTCGCCCTTGAAAACGCCTTCTTGCCACATCGGAGAGTTCGTATCGTAGGGGTCATTGCGACTTGTCCTGGGGTCATCCCTCCATCAATCTGCGCCGCCAGCATCGACTGCACAGGCAACTGTGATCGACGATAGCATCCTTCAACATGTCGATGTCAAGCGCGACATCAAATGCTCCTGTGCCCATCGGTGCCATTTGACCGAACATCACGTTTTCTGCAATGCCATGGCAGTCGTCCTTTTCACCCACTGACGCGGCCTCCATCAAATTTCCACCGTTTCCTCGAAAGAGCAACGCATTAGAGCACCGGTATCTGCACGGTTGATGCCATGGCGGGTGATTGCCATCAACGTTCCGCGGTGCGTCATCAGGTCACAGAGCAAGGCGAGGTGGCGATAATTGACATAGGAACCATCGAACTCGATGACGCTGCGTAGCTCCTTCATGATAGAGTTGCGTGCGGCTTCGATGCCCAGAACGTCGAAGATTTCAACGCAACTGTTCGAATACGTCCGCGTGAAGTCAATGCCATCGATGCACATCACTGTCTTCAAATTCACACCATCGGTCTCCAGAACCCACTCCTTTTCGCGACCAGACTCGATGCTTCCTTCAGGAGTAATGACAACCTTGTCTTGCTCCATCAAGAAGACTCGCTTACACCTTTGACGCCGCGCAGGCTGACAGAGTTCAACATTGTGTTCTCCAATTGTCGCAGGAAGATATCCTCTTCGATAGTGCCGACACCATCATCCTCTTTGTCCGCACCGCCCAGGACACGACAACGGATGATGAGCTTCTCGGCATTGTCTTCACTCCAGATGACAAACAGATCGGTCTTGAAGCTCTCCGCTATCCGGCTGGCAACGTATTGCATTGTTAGTTTGCGATCAATCATTTTAGCGCGGTCGAGTTCCAGACGGAGAAGCCACGGTGATTGGAGGTGCAACTTTGATTCGATTTCCTCGTCAGGAATGGCGAAGAAAGATTCAACAAAAACGGAGTCTTCCTCGATAATTGTCGAACTAGGATCAGGATCATACCAGATCTCAACGCTGGCCGTGACCGTCCTAAGTGACGTGTATGCGAGTTCCTGTTGCACATTCTTGGCGAGGGTGGATGATTTCGATATTTCGGGTTCAAGGTATACAGTGAGCGACGGCGTTTTAATGTTTGTTGCCACGTTGATGATTTCCTTCAGACGCGGAACACCGAGCGTAACATTCTTGCTGGACACGCCAGCATAGTGGAAGGTATTGAGCGTCATCTGCGTGGCCGGCTCTCCAATAGACTGGGCGGACAAGTGCCACACATTCTCCGGATGGACGATGGATTGATTGAATTTCGATTCAACTTCCCCAAGCACCCAGTCAAAAGCCTCCCGGCTGAGATGGTACTTCTCCAAGACCCGCCTGGAAGCGAAAGTAGCGCGGAGATGCATCCGGAACGTCAACGTGGCGTTCTCTGGGCTTCTTTGCTCAATTTGTCGTCACCTCGCACAACAGTAAGCGCTTCCCTAATTCTTCCACGGCATCGACTATGTATGCGGGGTCAAGATCGCTAGGCTTCCGCCTGTCGATATGGAAGATCTGAATCGCATTCTGGACAATGCGTTGCAAGTTGACAGGAAGGTAGTGAGGAGAAGTCACGGGTGCACGTGGGAATATGAATTCGCGGAGCAGTCGACGGTCTTCCCGTAGACGTGCGTACTCTTCGTCCAGTTTCACCTGCAACTCCAAGAGCTATCATCGATGCCGACTTGTAGAACACCAGGAAGGAAACCACCCGCTGGATCGGTGACATCGACACGATAATTGTGTTCAAATTCCTTGTCATTGAGACCAAACGTCTCGATGTTTTGCTTCTCGATGAAAGCGCCGTCCATTCCATCCTCTCCGTAGATGAACTGAATCAGGTCGCCCAATGAATTACGGACAGTACCATCATAGCACACCATGACGTCCTCAAGCGCTTTGACGAGCCGACGTTGGATGTAACCTGTCTCGGCCGTCTTGACAGCCGTATCGATCAAACCTTCACGACCCGCCATAGCGTGGAAGAAGAATTCCTGGGGTGTCAAGCCACGAAGGTACGAATTCTCAACGAATCCGCGAGACTCGGGACTGAAGTCGTCCTTCGTAAAGTGGGGAAGAGTACGATGTCGGAACCCGAATGGAATTCGACGCCCCTCTACACTCTGCTGTCCGACGCAGACAGACATCTGCGAGATGTTGATAAAGGAACCTTTCGAACCAGCGACGACCATCTGTTTCACGTTATTGTCTTCTTTCAGGTTCTTTTGCGCGTATTGTCCAGATTGATCACGGGCAAGGTTGAGTTGGCGCTCTACCAGACTCTCGAACGATTCGCGGATCGTCATGCCAGGGGAAGCCTTCAGGCGGTCGTGATAAGCATCATCGATGATCTCTGCGACTTTTTGCTTCCTTTCCTGGATCGTCCGCGTTATGTAGTCCATCGTCCTGGTGTCGGCAATGGTATCGCCAATGCCGATGCTGAAGCCGTTATGAAATAGCCAAAAGTTGACAATCATTTGAAGGCCAGTGAAAAGCTGCTTTGTAGCCTCTGGGCCTTTCTCTCGGAATACGACATGCACCAAACCACCTTGCGAAGCGCCGACGGTCTTTTTCTCCACGATGCCAAATATGATCTCCCCGTTCTCAATCAACATACCGTCATCGAAGACGGGTATTGATGAGCGAGGATCTGGGGAACGATGAATGTTGATGCCGCGGGGAATAGCAAGACTGAGGATTTGTTTGCCTGTCCACAGCGGCTTCGGTTTAATGATTGCGGGGGTGGGCACAGTACCATCCCAGTCTGGTACCCAGAGTAGGATGTTTTGAACATGATTCCAGTCCAAAAATGTATCCCGCAGCGTAAATTTGCGGATGCCGCACAGCGTATCCTGTACAATTCCCATGACTGGCTTATTGGCTTGCGGAGAGATGATCTGGACAAAACATGGCTTAATAAATGGACGCCGTCGCCGATCAACCGCCGACACGAACCTGCCGCGGTACCCAAGCAATCTGGCTAAGTTCGGCTCGAGTTTCTTCGCTCTGTGGCACACTGAGAAGATAGTAGCTTCAGTACGCACACTGAAGAGGAAGGAGGAGGCGAATGCTTACTGCATGTTCATCTCGTCACCATCGAAATCGGCGTTATAAGGGGGTGTACTACGCAAAACATAGTTCAACGCGCCTGTCCAAGGCTGCGGCGTCTACATGCTCGACTTACACAGAAAGATTCAATCGAAACGCTGTGTAGCAAATGAGCATATGGTGGCAATGCAATAGTGGAGAAACATACTCGAATAAGGCATGAGCTTGACGCGATGAGCCATCATACTCATTTTGTGCAAACTCGGTTGGCGATTAAACAAGACATAACTAGAATAGGTTAGAGACTGGGACTATTGCCAAGGACAGTTGATTACTTACTCTCCATCTTTCAAGTGCCTTTCAACGATCCAGCCGTATTGAAGAAAAGCATCTGCCCTCTTGTTGTAGCGCAAGTCGATCCGCTCGCCGGTATCACGGACAACATATCGAGCACCAGGATATGCAGTCGGCCCATTTCTGACGAGTTCCTGCAGATACGCGATATTGTATGGCGTGACTGTACGGAAAGCCGTTTAAAATTGGAATAGTTTGCAGAATCTGAGATCTCATACCTCTTTCCGGATATGTAAGATTCATGGCGATGCTCTTCGGAACTCCGACTTCGTCCAATTCCAGATTCGGATCTCCCGTAATCACTGTTCTGGCAGAAAAGTCGACACGTTTACCCATCAAATTGCCTCGGAGACGACCTTCTTTTCCCTTTAGGCGGGCTCTAATGGCTTTGACAGGGCGCCCGGACTTCTGCAAGGCCTGTGGAATCCCCGCGATATCATTGTCCATGTAGGTCGCGACGTGAAACTATACCGTAGCCTTAGCATGAACTGAGAAATCCAACAAATAACACGAGCAGCACCTGAAGCAGCTGTTCAAACTCGGATATGACATGGGCCGGAGCACCTTCTTGCTCGCATCTGCGGACATTCGCAGAAGCCTTAATTATGTCGCCGAGCTTGTAAGTCAAATCATCTTCGCTCCTCATAGCACCGCCATCGACAGCGATGCTCGGTCGGACAGGTGGCGGCGGTACTGGTAAAACGGTGAGGATCATCCACTCCGGTCTCGCATATTCGTCCGATAGGCCCAAAAGGTGCAGATCAGAATCTGACATCTTTTTGAAGACGGTGTAGACTTCGTAGGGCGTAATCAGTCGCTTGTCTGGTTGCAAGGACTTGATTTCCTGTTGAAACTGGTCAGCAGTGGACGTGGCAACAGAAAGGCTATTTCACCTCATCGTCGTCTTTCGCCTTCTTGTACTGGAGGAAAAGCTTCATGCCTTCCTTCCGAATTTGTGGTTGAACATGACCACAACCACCATGACCTTTCTTGACCTCCTCGGTATCCGGGTCCGCATTCTCATCCTTGGGGTCATCAGGCTCACACACCGTCTTGGATTTGCAGTGAGACCAGACTACAGCCATTCGGGATTTCGGGTCACGGATGTGGCGAATTTTGTCCGCGAAATTGGGGTCCAACTTACATCACGGCGAAGTAGGCAAAGCAAAAACGAATATGGCGACCAGTGTTGTAACGACATAGAGGCGAGATCGATGGTCAGTATTTGTCTACGCAACATGACCCCCACAACAATCCGTTTTTACACACGGAAGACATGAAAGCCGGGGGGGAAGCAATCGAGCGATCAAGCTTCGCGCCAAAAGACACAGGACAACCGCTGCGTCACAGCAGGCCACGGTCTGGCTAATCCAACCTCGGCGAGGCAAACTCGCCAAAAACTTTTCACACTCCTCGTTCAGCCCCCCATTTCACCACGCGACCGCGTGTCCAACCACACCTCGGGTGGATGCAATGGAGTCAGCACGGCGATCAAGCGACCGAAGACACGCGCTATATGACTCCCCACCACGGGTAGGAAGAACGCCCATGATTCTCAAGGGAACGAAACGTGGTGCGGGTTTGGGGTTCTCCATGTTAATGGAGAGAGCCCCCAGAAAATTGGATGGTGGGGGTGCGAAACGAGTAGAGGAAACAAAAGCGACTCACGATGTCGGCTTTCAACTTCCCACAGTTTACACATATACTCTCCAGAATTTTCTTTACTTTCACAATAAAGCCTTAGCATAGCAAAGTCAACGTCAGACAAAAGACAAGGTATGGTGTCACTCACCTGGGTGAAAGACCGGCCTCGCCAACTCTATATGACCGAAATGACCAGGACACTCCGACATTCCTTCACCACAGGTCTGGCATTTGAAGTTCCGGTCAATCGTGCCCATTCGAGGATCCATCAAGCCGCCGAGCTTTGGCTTGTGCGTTGTCTCGTCCATAACCTCCGGGTGTTCGATTTTGGCGACCGAGTACGCTTTCTGTGACCCAAATCACGGTAAGAGGAGCAGGTGGACTGCAACAGGGAGCCACGTACGATTTCCTCTGGGGAGAGGATACCAAACTGAACTTCCTTCACTTTGCGGACTGGTGCCGCCGAGTAGGCAAATTGGTGACCAAGCATGTTGGATTATGTCGAATAAAATGAGATGCGCGTCAACGGAGCCCAAGGGGGTGATAGGTTCGAAAATGCAGTATAAAACGTCCCAGATAGTGGATTAAATGATTCGAGTACAGTTCCCGAGTGTTCTGAATGGTCTTCAGAACCTTTTTTGCAGAGTGACGAAAATTTAAAGATGGGTAGAAGGATGACAAAAAGAAGGAAAAAGACGGGACGAGCGCGCGAGCTGTTGTCCTACAGTCGAGTATGCGATGCAAAGCCTGTTACGAGGTCGAATAGACGAGCTAGACGAGTAGCAGGACGAGTAGTCGCAGACAGTGCTGGTGGTTGGGGGGCAACCAACGATGAGCGACAAATTGCGACTCCGCTCCAACTTCGGCCCCGTTGTGACAGCGTGACATCCTCTCTCACATTGTTCCCCACATCATACCAGGCAGTGCTGCCCCTCTGATTTTAGCCAGCAACGAATGCCCACGGACCTCGCGCAACGCGTTGCTGAGGCCCGCGTTCTGGTCGATGAATACCGCCGATGGATTTCCTAGGGAGTGACCCGCAATGCAAGCGCTGAGTAAGCGCCCGACATCATCTGACTCATCCCATGGCTTTCTTGTCGGCGAGCTTGCTTCACGCTGAATATCCCTAACTTCCGCAAATCGACAAGACCATGCAGCACTCAATCTCATATACATACTGATTCACAAGCGAGCCAATTTTGCTCGTTGATCGCCCTTATCACCCATCAACGCTTTGGAAAAGACCGTCTTGCCGCACCCTGCCAACGTTTACCACCGATCATCATCATTCTTCGCTGTGATCTCGTATGCCACCAGACACGCTCGTCGAGGACCATATCATAGGTAACCTGTATGTGGCTTCGGGGCCTGGACAGATCTTCAAGTGGATCTTTTCGTCGTCTTTTATTTGCATTGCTTCAAAAATCTAAGATATACATTTTTCTATGTGCGTGCATCCTGAAAATGCAATCCGATCTCCTTATGCATCACCTACCTTCATGAACGAAATTTTGAATGCGCTGCGTACACCCTACTCACCGAGTTCCGTTCATTGCCTCTGAATTCCTGCCAAGCAAGATCCCCCCTCGCTGCCTCATCATATGTAATATGACGCCTCGTAAGGAACAACCGGTGTCAACTTGTATCTGCGGACATCCGAGGGCACTTCCATTGGTCAGGGACTTAAACCTCGTCGACGCTTGAAGGCTACCGCTTCTCGCTTGTCAGGTCGTAAACAACGTACGATGACTGAACTCAAATTGACTTGCCGCTCCTTGGTTTCGGGAAGCCTTGATTGGTCACTGGCAAGTTGAATTGTTGTTCTACTGTCATCGCGATCCGAATCCTCTTTGCTTTCCGAATCAACGCTTATGGTCCGTGTCCGTCATTGTACATTTGGCAACGTCCTTCTACTGTTTTGGACAACTAAGGAGTAACTCGGTCCTTTCGGCTCTTCTATATTCGCCTTCAGATCGAGTTCCACCTGGACCATTCCACTTCGCCTTCGCGTTCTTCCCTGGTTCACGTAACATCTCGAGTTTGGTAGCGGATCATGTAGATGAAGGTGTGCACTTTCACACATCACTCACTACGACTCTGGGGTTACGTGAATATTTAAGCATGCATTCAAAAGGCCAGATGCGCAATACAGTGCAAGCCAAATCGCGCCCCCACGTCCCCTGCTCAAACATCCGATTCATGGGTGCTACGTCCACTAGCTTTTCGTCGCATACTGCCTGCGACACTGCTGCGCCGGTAGAAAAGGTTGCTCAAGCTACTGTTTATGAGCAGCTGCGCGAGTTTCGTGCTCGCATCCCAAAAGACGTCCTCGAAAAGTACGAAAAACCGCGCGCCAAGCTGTCCATCATGTACGTTGCTATTCCCCTCGATTCAATATCGGCGCCCTCTAATTCTCGTACCACGCAGCCAAACTCTGACGGACTGGACAGTCGCCATCGTTGCATGGCAGTTGTATATACGGTCCACGAATCCCGGCGCCTTCTTCATTTCGACCCTTCTCATGGCCTACTCTCAGCGCGGCATTTCGAACCTCCTGCACGACTGCAGCCATTACAATCTCTTCGGTCAAAAGGTAATCATGAGAAATAATGCGCCCTTTCCATTTCCTCTTTAATGACTTATGTACGTTCTAGGCCTTAGATGTCGTGTTTGGAAACCTGTTCCTCGCGCCCGCACTTATGTCCTCGGTTCGAGCATTTCGTAAAACCCATACAAGTCACCATCACTACCTCGGCACAGAAAACGATCCCGATCATGGTCTTGGAAATAAATCCAGTTTGAGACACTACCGAGTATGTCTCTGACAGGTCCCAATGGAGCATTTCTGATTGTAAAATCTATAGCTTAAGCGCTTTGACCACAAGACCATGCTTGGACTATTCCTTTTTGATCTCCCCGATCCTGTAGTATGGACTCTGCATGCCCTTGGAGCTCTCCCGTCCGAATCCGGCTTTCTTCTAACTTGGTGGACAGTAGCGGGATTGCTGACCGGACTGTTCGAACCACAGGAATTTGTGGCTCCTTTCGGTTGGCGGTTCCTCTTCCTGTGGCATTTCTCCCGCTGCACGATTATGTATGCGGTTTACATCCTTCGAGAAATCATCGACCATTCTGGCTTGCCGCCCACCTCAGTTCTTGCCTTTACGCGCTCCAGCCCATGTTGTAACATTATCCAGGGGTTTTTACAGCCCCATAGCGACAATTACCATCTGTTGCATCGTAAGATACACACATTTGCTCATCTGGTATCCAGTTCACCAATTTAGTCACAGACCTTCTGCCGCGGGTCCCTATGGGTAATTTGCATGGATTTCATGTATGGCTGAGCGACAATGTCGTCGAGTACAAAGAGGCCAACCGTAAGCAGCCCCCTCTGATACAGTCACTTGACTAATGTCCTGCAGAGTACTCGAACTACTTCAGCGGTGATAACCCTCTTTTCACTCAAACTTTGCATACGAACTCGACGCGACACATTATTGACACCAAAATGTGAATATGCTTTCCCTTCTACTCGAACACAAACGTAGCTTGGTATTTCACGGACGTTTTCGATTTGAGGAAGGTCCACATTGAGCGAGTTTGGGTCGGAGGCTTCCCTTCCGATCGAAGTACCCCATTTACTACCTACATCTTTTCCAATGTTCTTTGAGAAGTTACCCCTGCGCAACTGCCCGCTCTTTATGAAAATGGTCAAAGTGTTGCAACATGCGCCTTGTCGCGTCTTTCATCGGATCTTCTCATCGTCATCATCAAGCGCTGGCAAAAACATAGAGGCCTTTCCTCCCAAAGACTACTCTACATGAGAACCATGTGCTACCATTGGCAGTCGAAGCCAGCTACACCTGCTCGATCATCCACCTCATCTCAAGTGTGTCACGCTGGTCCATTCCCGCTCCTCGGTAATTGCTCGCGATCGGGGAGAGACACTGCTTGCGACATTCAGTTACTAGTTGCTTTTTCCTGAGCACGTCTTGTAAGGGAAGATGTAAGGGAAAGCATGTCTGGAGACAACTCCGTAAAGGGATCTCCGTGAGAGCTGCGCCGATTCGTTGTTCGTTCTCATTTCCTACCATTGCAAACGATCGACATCCAGAGGACCGATACTGGTGATGCATTTGAACGTTACATTATTCTAATCTAGGTCTAGATCCGTACATCGCAAAAAGTCTATCGGGGTATCGATGCAAATGGTATGCTAACGAAGCTCCGGCAGCAAGCCTCCACCTACTGCCTTTTCTTCCATTCCCATAAAGTCTCTTTGAAGTTCCTGGAAACCACGGAACGACGTTTCTCCGCAGAGTTCCTTTACAAGCACGGCGATCTCGTCCACTAACTATAGAAAAGGCCCCCCACATTGAGGACTCATCAGACCAGAGGGTCAAAGCACGCACGTTTATGATATTCGCGAGGGCCAAGAGAGCTAGGCGACGAGAGTTGAATGAAGATCGAAAACTGATTTGGGCATGCGACATACCTGTCGAGTGCGTAGGCAACTGCTCATCCTGCAAAACGTGCAATAGCACTTCAGAAATACATCAGCCTCCTTGAACACGGCAACCTACCAATAGGATATCCAGGGAGAGCTCCTCAAACCCAATCGTTGGACCATCTATCCTTCCGGTGGAAATGTCTCGGAAATCGTGCAAGCTAGTTTCTGGTTCCAGATCTGACAGCCGCGACTCTGTACCAGACTGGCGAGTTTGTAGACGCCGAGTTCGACCAGCGATGTTCTCGTGATACACGACGCGGTCTCGGAGCTTGGGTAACGAAGACGGAAGAGGGAGGCCTCCGGACAATGCGTATGAAAGGATTGAGATGTTTGAAAATAGGTCTGAAAGCTACAAGGAAAAGTAGAAGACGTTGATTTCTTCTTTATTTTGCGACGTAGAATGAATTTCTCACTAAATTGGGGTTTAGATAAGGCGTCTACGATATAATTCACATCAATGAGTGATTCTAAATAGAGTTCAGTATAAGGGAACAAACTCACTCGAAGAACAAGAACGCTGCACCACTTGGGTCCCAGTCGTGCAAAAGCGCCCGTGAACAAATAAAGGGAAGACAAGAAGTTGATCCTGCAAAAGTGAATCGGTCTGCTGGTGACATTGAAACAGAATATTGTTTACTGTGTAGCGTAGAGTTTCTCGTATTTGGCGTGCGGCCATATTCCGCTGTAGGAAAAGTAAGGCTCTGAATTGTACTACATAAATCGGAGAACGCACGACACCTGTGGTTCAAACCTTGCCGTAGTGAGGGACGGGGCGAGGCCTTGGAGTCTCGCCTACCCCGCGCGGTGCAGAGTTCAGCAACTTTCTACCCAAAAGCAAAACACGGGCAATGAACGCTGGGCCACCACTCACAGCGACGACCAACATCTTTTCTGCAATCCTCTTCACACGCCGCTCCTTCGCGGACGGCTTCTCGGCACCACTCTCGCCCACAAACGCGACGTTTTCATAATCGCCCCTCTTAGCCCGCATCTCCTCCGCAAGCAGCGCTTCTAGCTCCGTTGAGAGAATATGGCCGAGCTCTCCGATTGTTGCAGCAAGAGTTTTCCGGACCAGCGTACGCGATGACGTAGGGCTGGGGAACAACATAACAATAGCCTGAGCAGTCCGAGGATTGGATTAGAGAAAAATGAAGCATCATGTCAAACACACCCCAGCGGTGAAACCGATGATCACAAGCAACCTGGAAGATACACGAGTTAACCAATCACATTGGTGATGCACAAGACACTTACGCTCTTCGCCAACCAAGTTCGACCCCAATACCTGCGTTGGCGACCAGAGGAAGATGGGTGTCAATCCAACTGTATCCGACGACTAAAGCGCAAAAAAGACGTCAGACTTCATACGAGAAACATATCCAACACTGAATGCCCTTGACAGACCAAACACAATGGTGACCCCTCCCATAGTCCACAACATGACGTGGTGAGGCGGCGCCGCGATTCTCGCGAGTAAGAACGGTGCAACGAAAGCAGTCTGTTCAACACCAGGCGGATAAGCGAATGCCAATACGATATTGCGAGAAAAGACGACGTACGGTAGCGACGACAATGCCATATGGATTGCCATTTCCGTGGCCTGCACCCATGTACCATACAGCCATGCCAACTGGATACCATTAAAACTCTATTCCTGGAGGTGGACATTAAATACGCACGAAGCAGACCAAGAGCAGTACCAAATAAGCGGATGAGGAGACCGGAAATCTGAGAGGAAGGGGCAATTGGTAAAAGTTGGCAATGCTCGAGTGGTAAAAACGCTCAAGAGGGGTAGTCAGTTACCTGGTCACCAGCATACACTGCCAGTCCCGTCTGAAAGAGTAACGCATTCGCGTCAAACGAGCTTTGATGCTAGAATCAGGCGCGTCGCGCACCTGAGCCATAATCAGAGCCCACAGTCCGCGATGCTGATAGTAGAACCAAGCGCTCGTCTCGCACACGGACGGGATCCAGAGCGCGACAGAGACTACGGCGTGCCGGAGTGCAAAGATACCTTCGGCAGACTTGAAGAATTTGAGGATCGAGCCCAGCTTCAGGAAGAAGCGGCCCATCGCCGTCTCGGGTGGCAGAGCATCTGGGTTCTGCCCTAAAATAAAGTCCAGAAGAGTTTCCGTTCGAAGCCAACGAAAACCTTACGTTTCGGTTCAGTACATTCCTCTTCTTCCCGTGCCCACCGTGATCGTTGGAACTCCTTTTCATCGATCCGTGTACCATCATCCGCGTCACTTTGCTCATCAGACTCGTCGTCATCGTCGTCTTGCTCCGCGAAGTCGACGGGATCGCCCGAGGTTCCCATGGCGAGCGGTGTTACTGTCTCGTCGATGTCGCGCTTGCTCATGATCTTGCGGCCGAGCTTGCCGAAACCGCTGGGGAACCACAGGCGTGGGTGAGGGCGCTTACCGTCAACGTCAAGTAGAATAGCCATGAATTTGATCAAACGGTCTGCAAAGGCATCTAGGGCGTAGGAAAAGACGAAGCATGTGAAGAGAGACCTGTCGACAGACAATGCTAGGTATTGGTTCGCCCGGTGGTAGGATAAACACCTGGTTGATGACTCACCGTGCTGCAAAGATCTCTGCCGATTCGTCCGTCCTTACTCTCTGTCCCGTCTCTGAATCAAAGTATTGCTCAAAGGGCTTGATCAGCTTCACTCTTTCTACGTTTCTGAATTGATCCAGGACGTTCTGGAGCGCCGACATGGCCTCCACTAATTTTTTATTCCGTTCCGCGACTTGTACCGTGTCTGCTCTCATGAAGAATCTTGCCCACCGACGTGCGTTGCAGTCTTGGATCCACTCAACCACGGCATCGAGCGCTACCTGACAGGTGTTACGCAGGTCTGCGGAGCACTCTTGGAGGATGCGCACGAGCACGTCCATGTCGTGCCCATGTGCGATTTCGTGCTGTCGGATCTGGCGCTGGAGAAGCGTCATCCTGTCCATGATTTGGTGTGAATCTGGGGCCTTGGAATCTTCAGTGGAAAGAGCATCCGTGTTTGAGCCATCTTTCGCCATTTCGGCGTTCTCCTTTTTCACAAATACCTGGAAAGCGTGCAACGCCCTGAATTGGAAACCGGTCATTTTTCTTACATAGCAGAAGCTTACAGAACAGAAGCTTACGCAGCTCTGGCCATTAGAAACCTTAGCTGACCATTGATTCGTTTGAGGTCGCTCGGGCCGAGTCGACCGAGGGACAGCTCGAGGTCGACCATGGGAATCTGTCCCAATAGGACCTGGGTGCCGGCTACGAGGGAGTGTCGAGCAGCACGACCCTTTTCATGCAGTACGTTCCATGCATCCGTGTCCGACGGCTGGCAGCTCAGCGCTTCGCTTTGAATAGACAGAATGTCCCTCATAGGCTGTTGATGTGTCAGATCCGCAATTCCCGCGGGTAACTAATGGGGCCTTACAGTCAGGCAGCGCTCTAGAAACGTCGTTCTGTGCGAGGGTTGGTCAATGCAAGATATCGGAACATCAAAAATTCAAATTCTCACAGCCAAACATGATTCAAGCTCTCAGGAAAGATGACTGCGAGAGATGCCAAAGCAATGGCAACGTAGTAGCATGTGGGAATGATGAACATCTTTGGAATTGTGTACTGGGCGGTCGGGAAAGCTATGTTGAGAAAGCATCAAATGATTGGAAAGGTCATGAAGCAATACGGAATATATGCGCATACATGGACCATATGTGCAAATCTAGTAGAGAAGAAAGTCACAGGTCAATCCGAGTTTCGTCAAGAAAAATGCGAAGGCACCAACGACGTCCAAGACAATGCTGCCAAAGATGCTGAGAAGAGCGAGTTTGGGTATGAAGGCGCGCAGGCTTCCGAGGGCGAACGTGCCGATAAAAAAGAATGCCCCATATACCGCACTCGAGCTGAGAGGATGGTGTTGAGACTCGGTGGACTCCCATTAATTGGGGTACGAACCGTGGATCAAGAAACAAGCCCTGAAAGATGAATTTTTGAAATTGGAAGTTGGGGTCGATGCCGGGAACGAGACTGATAGCGGTAAGGTTGAATGGAGGCGACAGACGGGAATAAGGGCTTACGATGCTTGTGCGTTTTGCTGCTGCCGTGCGAGGAGTGATTTACTTCTCACAGAGAGACCGGAGGCCATTGCGGCAGCGCCCCAAGCCCATCCGATCATCATTCCTGCGCACCAACGTCAGATGGAACAACAAACCGATGCAATGCAAGCCTTGCCGAGAAGGAGCGTGATTACAGCATAAGCGAAGAGCGAGAAGGCGAGCGAAGGCGGGAGCATGACGGCGACGATCCTGATCGCGAGACGGATACATAAATATATTTAGCAACACTGCGGGGTAAAATGAAATTGGCGCACGCGGAAAAGAACGCGGCTTGACCCATGTTTTGCAGCGTGACGTTGTCGACAAGGAGTATCATGGTCGCGCAAAGAGCGACGCAGCAGCGGGCCCACGTCTTCCATGTGCGCCTCGCTTTCAAGGCGGGCGGGATCCAGGTGAAAAGGCCTCCGACGCGAGAAGGCTGCTCGGGCTCCTGCACCGTTGGACTTTTAAGGCCATCCTCTGGCATGGTAGTGATTGCGGCGACTGACTGAGCTACGACCGGCGGCGTCGTCGTTTGGAGGAGTTGTGGAGACAGTGAGCGCGGCGTGAGGCGCCTCGGCCCGGAGACTCAGCTGAATGCCGTACTGGTGTTTGGTTCAACCAAACAAATGCCTAGATCGTGTGCGCTGCTGAAGCGTCTGGCCTTTCCGTAGCATTTCCGTTGGTGATGGCCTAGTGGCACGGATGTTCTTGCATGAATTTGAAATCGTGATCATGATCATAGACTATCTGTGTAAGACGAACTCTGGCGCTGATGTCTGGAATACGGAGATACAGACGCGCGCTCATCAATCTGGTGCTCCAAGACGCTATGGCTGGTTTCGAGTCGTTCACACCATGCTGCTTCAAGACTTTTTAAAATACTCTGCCAAGGTTCATCGCTGTCAGTGGAGGGCCAGTTAACTGAATTGAGTGGGTGAACCATGTGACTGAAACAGGGGCTAGCCGGGGTCAGCTGGCACATGGACGCTCCCACCGACAGTCCTTATTTCATCCCAACTCCGCCGCTATTGTTCCTTTCCCCATAGACTGTCTCTTTCTCGTTCCTTCCTATAGACCAGATTTCACGACTGTTTGTAAAAAGTGAGCTGCATATTTTCCTTGGAGTCTGTGAATGTCAGATAGAGTGAGTGCGCGCGTCGTGGTTAGTAACGACACAAGAGCCTCTTTTTTCTGGCACGTCGACCGCCATCATCTTTACCTCACCCTCGACGCTGACCTCGATGCAGGATTCCCTTATTGTAGACCTATCCAAAAGCTTATCCTTGTCTTAAAAATCTTTTCTCGGGATCCGATCTTGCAATCCTGGCGACGGCGCAGCATCTTCAACAGCTTCTCAACCTCGGCCTGCCTTCCATGCAGCACTTGGGTCACCAGCAGTCGTCCTCCGAGGATGATGACCGCCAGAACAGGTTCTTTGCTGCGACGACTCCCGAGAACGGCTCCGGCACTGCTCCCCATCGCGAACGGGCCGCCAGCCAGCCCCCGCGCTCTGGCGAGCAGACCTTTGTCTCCTCACCCACTCAGCAACCTTTCATCCCATCCAGCCTAGGCGGCAACCGCGCCCCATGGTCCAGCTCCCGTCTCGTGAGCCCGAATCGCGCTGGCCTTCCGCAACCCGTCCCGATCCGAAGCTCGTCCTTCTCCGCTCAATCCCAGGGCAACTTTTCCTCCGCCATGCGAGAGCGTGCCTTCCCTTCCACGTTCGAGGACGATGAGTCCGAAGGCCTCTCCGACACCTATGACGACCGCCTCATGGTCCCGCCCTCAGTCTCCCGCGGCCGCTCCTACGCCCAAGATATCAGCCGCAGCCGCTCCCAGTCCCTTGCGACGACCACCGCTACACGCCCTGGTCTGGTCAGCAGCCCCTACCTCGCCAACACCTCCGCGATGCAGAGCTGGAATGAATCCTACTTGTCTAACCCGCTCAACATCCCCGGCCGTTTCGGGGACATCAAGCCGCCTAGCACGAGCCGGTATGGTTCACTTGGCACATCAGGTGTCTATTCACGCCATGTTCACTCTTCCTCGCCATCCGGCGGCGGTTCTTTTGCCGTCGGCAATGGCTATTCCCACAGGCAATCCTCTGCGACGATTGACCCTACCAACATGAGCCCGTTCGTCCGAGACGTCGGCCAGATCCTCCTCGACGATGGCTCCGCTTTTCGCGAGCTCTGGGCACGCGACGAGAGCGGCGGAGGCGGCAGCGGCACCACCAGCCGCCGCCACAGCGTCAGCGTCGTCCAACCCCGCCGCGGCATCGTCGGCTTCAACGCGCCAAGCGGTGACGTACCCGATGAACAAACCAGCACTCGCCCTGGATTCTCCCAGACCTACGGTGGCCGCGGCGGCCTCCTGCTTTCGGACGATGACCTCGCAAGCGACCTTGGCGTCCTGAACCTCGGTCCTCCCGAACCTTCTAGCTCTTCGTCGCAGACTCATCCGCCAAGCCAGCCCTCCTCGCTGCCGATCTTCTCCCGCAGCCCCACCACGCGGGACCGCCTCGCGTCATATCCCTCCATCAATCTCAGCATTCCCGGCGGAAGCTCCTACTCCTCTCGCCCGCTCGCGTCCCCAAGCGACCTCTCCGCGGGCGGAGTGAGCCCGAGCCGTGCCAACGTATTCGACCAGCAGTTCGGCGGCGCAGGCGCTGCTGCCAGTGCCGCTGGCACGGGCTCCGGAAGCAGCGGCGAGACGCAATACAGGAATGGTTCACCAGTCAGGGCGAGGCAATCGTCACAGTCCGAGTTCGCCGCGCGCTACACCCCAGGACAAGGCATACAGTACATGTCGCCTCAGCTCACGGCTTCTCAGTCCATGGGCGGCAGCACCTCTGCCTCCGCCGCGGGCGGCGGTGCGCCGTCCCCCGTCTCGGCAGCGTACACACGCGCTCGCGCGCCATCGTATTCCGGCACAGTAACCTCGCCCATCTCGCCTACGAGCCGCCTGATCAACCCTCAGCAGCAGCCGTACTACCCACAGCAGATGCAGCGACGCCCGTCCGACGCGCCGCAGGCGTCGCTCACTGAGCTCGGCAAGGGCGTGCCCTTGCATGCCGTGCCGTCGTCATGGCCGCTCTTCATCGTCGAGTTCAAGGCCGGGCGGACCGACTTGTTCTACCTCACGGACCTGTCGCAGGACATTCGCGTCGGCGACCTCGTCATCGTCGAGGCAGATCGCGGCAAGGATCTCGGGAAGGTCATCAACGACAGCATCACGCTCGCCGAGGTCGACGCGTTCCAGAAGCAGCAGCAGGAGCGCTCTGGGCTCGGCGACGGACAGACGATGAGTCCCGGCGGAACCACCGGCAGCGCGATGTCGCCGTCGAGCAAAAAGGACATCAACCCGAAAATGATTTATGGGAAAGCGACGCCGCAAGATGCGCAGTGCGTTTATTTTCATCCCTTTTCCTCTAGACGTTTGGCTCACCCTCTGTTGATGCAGACTTCTCGTAGCGAAATCCCAAGACGAACTCAAAGCCCTACAGCTCTGCCAGAGCAAAGTGCGAGCAAAGAAGCTGCCGATGGAGGTCATAGACGCCGAATACCAATGGTTCGTTGCTGTCATGATTTCGTCTGACTCACAGCTTTTCAACTATGACGACAGGGATCGACGCAAGCTCACGTTCTATTTCATTGCCGAAAAGAGGATAGACTTCAGAGAATTGGTCCGAGAGTTGTTCAGGTAGGAGGATACTACCGTCTGCTCGGATCATTTCTGCTATAAGTTACTGATGTCGATGTTCTAGGCTCTACAAAACCAGGATATGGATGGCGTCTCTACAAGGAAGCGGGTTCGAGCAATAGTCTCTCCCCACAACCGAACTCGAAGCGAACATCTCCAAGCATGATCCTACTCTTTCCTTCATTCAAACAATCAAACGAGGCGGCTCCAAATCACAAACAGTCACTGAAACCGAGGTCGTAGATATGCCAACACACCCCTTCTTTGCTGTCGAATCGCTGCTCTCATCTGCCCTTTTTCTCGACTTGCTTTATATCTATTCCTTGCCCGTCCGAACGGCAGGCCGCGCTCTGTTTCCGCGTACATCGCTGTACATGGGTTGTAACAACAGAATACCCCCATCACTGTGGACTATTTCGGTTCGCTGTTGTCGTCTAAACTTTGCCCCTTGTCTCTTATTTTCCATCGCACATTTGCGTCCGGCTGTACAACATCCGTACCGTCTTATGACCTTTCCTACTGTCCGTCACATGGTGTCTCTTCTTTTCTTGTTTCAAGATCCTTTCCTTTCGATGGCCGATTTCAGCTAATCTAGTTGTATGGGGGAAACGGGAGCACCGGCTCCCGACGATCTAGCTTGTTCCGTAGGATACACTACATTGTAATATTACTACATCTGCCAGAATACACTAACATGGTAGAAACAGCACGACGCGAAAGCAAAAGGGGGAATAAGGTATAGATAGAAAGGGGCAGCGTAAAAGCGCGAGACGAAAGCAGTGACATCAGCCCTAAACCGCAGCGAATGGTATGGAGCGCATCACGTCGGAGCGCCCACCTTCCTCTCGGCCGTGACTGTTTCAAGCCAACGCGTTAGGGATGCAGAGTGGCTCGAACGGTCAGGACTCACCCCAAGGTCTTCGGTCCATGGGGCATTGCTGCTTCGACGCCGCGGTGCCTATCCATTTCAGCAAGCAATGCATGTGAAAGACGTGGCTGCATTCTCCCCAAACTGCGCAAGGCATCAGCAAAACTGAAAAGGGCCAAGGAAACGAACGAGAAACAGAAACGCAACTCAGCGGGCACTCGTCCCCGGGCATTTTACAAGACGGGCAGCAGCCTTCGTACGGAACTCTGCATATGCCGCACACGTCCTCCTCTCCGTCATCATCTTGCTCCGTGTGACCCGTGTCCCAGCGCCAGTGCGCGACGGCGTGCCAGTGTTTGACGTTTACTTTCATGCCGCGGCTCTGATTCGATTCGTTTCCTGCGGAAAGCGACGAGTCCGGCGAAAGTGGTTTGGAAGGAAGGAAAAAACAAAATTGAACCGAATGGAATGGAATCAACAAAGTCTTGCCCGAAAAGCGATGCGTTTATTTGCATCTGTTGACGTGTCGACGACGCGTCTCCGGGACCTGATCACCGTGGAATTTCTAGAAATCCATATGCCTCTTTAGAAGAATGACCTTCAGATTCTCTAAACAAGACATAGCTCCTTCGCGGGACCACTTCAGACACATGGTCTTTTGCGTACGTTGAAAGTGCATTTCTAGATTGTCATGAGGAAAGATATCTTGGGATATCTGTAGTTTCCTTCATCATCATGGTGGAATCCTGTTCTGTCGAAAACTGCTGGAAAAGTGTGATGACGGATGTAACGCACAGACCACATAATTAATTCACATAAATCCCTCAGGGTCGCAAAGCGACGAACACTTCGCCACATCGGATTTTCGACATTCTACCAAGACAATACTCTGCAAGAGTTAACGGCTTTCGCTGGTTATTTATTCACTGACACCTCGTTTGCTTGGCTCGCTTCTCGTCAAGATGAGAAACGACGATCGCAACCCACGCCGTAAGTTCCACTAGCTTTTCATGGGGCACATCTGTCCTGCTGATCTCCAAAGTAACGCAAGGCCCCGATTCTATCACGGCCACGCGATCGCAGATTTCCCAATACTTCCCACCCATCGCACACGTAAAATGCGAAAACCCAAAATACTCTCCGCGTCCGAGTATCTGTGATCGTGATTTTGTAGAAGAAAATGCCGCGGTATCGGCGTCAGGCGACCCAGTGAGCGAACCCGTTTCAGGGGCCGGAGAGGGCTTTCGGACGGCTTTGTATACTTGTGAAAGAACTCTTCGAGGTATGTCGCCGAGAAGGTGAGAGAAGGAAGGACGACAGGTAGGTGGTACGCCTCCAGAGGCAACATTTTCAAATGCAAGTCCACCATAAATGACAAAGACAATACGATCGGTGAAGACGCCTACCACAAACTTGAGAGAAGGAACTTTGGCAGCAACGGAGAATCTTCTTACCTCTCGACAAGATTATGTCACCAGGATTATAACGCCCGATCTTAATGCCAAGCTGCCTAGCGTTTTCTATGGAGTACGAACTCGCAAAAGCGTCCTCTGAGATTTTCGGTAAAAGAGAAAAAATATGGCCGTCATCGCCGAATTCAACGAGTCGGCCAAATTCTTCGAGAACTTCGGTGTTCGACGCCATAGAGACTGATCCTACACCTGCACATCAATGACCAGCCTTTCTGTCGAAATGAGAATTCGATCCTACCTGTTTCGCCCACTGCTTCGGGAACTTTATTCCGCAGAGCAAGATACTCCTCGCACCATAGTCGACCGGTTCGCAAGTCCTCAAAGCAAAAGAAACTTGTGCCCGGATTGCTAAACGAGACATTATCTCCAAGCCAGGAGCATCCTAAGCTGCTGCGTTCAAGATCAGCATGAGTCCCTGATCCTGGAGTGATGCCACAAATGACGAGGATGACGGGCTTGGGTTTCGTTCCCAGCTCCTGTATTTTTCGAGCTAAAAACTCAACTACGCCTGTCTCGAGACGATGAACGAGCGCCATGTCTATAAATATGAACGAACAAGGGATGTCGGATGCGATGGACGCGGCGCAATGAGCGGCGAGCTCTTTTTCGATGGAAGGTATAGAGGCAAAAACTGGATTTGAACAACGGTTAGAGGTCTTTGGCAGAGAACCATGATGAACTTCGTACACGCATAACCCGTAAGTCTTATGATTGACATCATTGGCTGGAAGACGGTCTTTAGGGCGGCATCGTTCTCAATGTCGTCTGCCTCGGTCGCGACCCATGAAATTGACTCGGAATGCGAATCGCGAGAACATGACCAGGATCTTACAGCGGTATCGTTGTAAACAGCCGATTCTGCAGTCGTTGCGCCCTGTTGGCAAGTGCGTTATTTCACATTTAACGGAGGAAGGACACCACAGCACAAACCGAATCTATGACTCCCCAAGCAAAATGAAGGACTATCGCGAGCCCGATTCCGACCACAAATCCGGGCGCGAATCCTAGCCATGGACATGCTATGAGTGTTCCAACGACTACGATCCATTCGCTCCATTGCAGAGTCTTTGTTGTTTCCCAGACAGCGTCGATCATGAGTTCCAAGCCAAGGAATAAGACGAGAGCGGAAGCCAGGATCGTTGGAATGAATGGAAGGAGAAGGGATGATGTAAGAAACAAGATCATCGTAAGGCCTGTTACTATAAGGGCTTCAAATCTGCCACCGCCAGCTTTGGTGAAGAAGTATGCGTTCGAGAAGACCTGTTTAACAGGTATTGCATGAAAAACGCAGATACGATTGTACTGAGAGACGCACCACTAGATTCGGGACTGTTCCGGCCATCCCTGCTAACAAATTTGCAGCTCCGTGGCCAAGGAATTCATGGTCCATGTTATATGTCGGAGTTTCCAAAGCCAGAGCCAGAGCGGGTACGAACACGGATAGGTTTAGAACGCCGATAATGACGAGAAGGATTATCGTCGGAGCGGTTTGGCTCATTGCACACCAACTGATGCTCGACAAATCGAACATGCGCCAATATATCCAGGCCGTTCCCAGACCAGGCTCTTTTTTTATGCTATCATCCAATCGGAAAAGCCACCCAAGTTCTGCGAGATACGACATTCCAGCCTGGTTAGCATATCCTTGAGCAACCACGATCGACCAGAACACCGCCGCAATGGATAAGACATAGATCGGAACATACAGCGCGTGCTGTGTGACACCGTTCGTGAGGCGGCCGATGAAGGCAGATCTCGTTGTGATAGATAGAAAGAAGGCCGGCAAAAACGAAGCCATGACTAGAGGAAGATAAAATTCCGTTGATGGCAAAGAGGATAAAGTGGTCGAATGAGACGGTGCCGGCGCCGCTAATGACAGGCCAAGCTCAAAGAGAGAAACACCGATGGCCCTAGAATTATGATTAACAGATAGGTACACTGGGTAGAACCTCTGAAGGCACCTATAACACCGGTCAAAACCGTTCTTGGAAAATACTCGACCTGCACAGATTCTTAGCGCATATATTCAGATTCGGTTACTCAAAAACATACCAAACGACCGCATCTGAACACTCCGAGTAGCAGAAACGCGATTCCAATGAGAAAGCTTGTCAGTGTGTACGCCACCATGACAGTCGGGAGCACGGCGGGATCGTCATCTCCGAGGGTGTTGCGGATGGACATGGCAATAGACCTCAAGAATGGCAAGACTTCTATGAGCATTGATCCAAGCGCTCCTGGGAACAGCGACCCTCCAAGGGTTAAAGCCAGTTGCGAAGTGATTGTGCTGAAAATGCCTGCATGAAGGTACCATCCAAAGGGCATAACTGCTGACATTCACCTCATGATGTAGATAGACATGGCTTGCACTTGGAGGCCATCGAACACTCTACCTTCTTTTGCGGAGGGGAATATCAAGAGCCCAGTAGACACTACGTTTTCACCCGTTTTAAAAAATGCATCGAAGGCAAAAAAGACTGCTGTCTCGTACCAGCATCCAGAACATTCAAGAGTGTCCCCAGCAGAACGGAGGGAAATACTTGGTACACTCGACGTGAGCTGGTTGTCATTCTGCAAAGGCGACAAGGGGCCCTTCGCTCTCTGGCGACGATTAAGCACCGACGCAGACAAACGCCGACTCGAAAAATTTCCGAGTACGCTGTCAATCAAGAACCCGATGTATCCACGGATATCACCAGTCAATCTTCGCACAGAATCTGTGTCAGAAGCCGCCCGCCCTTAATGGATGACGGCGCTCAGCTTCTGTGTCGCATCGCGCGCGGTCCGATTACTGCAACTTGGTGCCAAAGAAAGTCTATTCCCAGAACGCCCTCATTCATGACCATCCTAAAGCTTCTTGAGCATCGGCAGCCTCGTATTTTAGCATTCGAGAATGTCCATTACAACCAAGATGAAGGAGCCGCGGAAAACTGTAACAAGTCATGTGATGGCTTTTTTCGGCTTCGAGCCGCAACGAACGTAGCTCAAAACCTTTCGTTATTCGGTAGCATAACAATGTGCAGGCAGTGCACAAGGATTCGATGAGAATCAGGAAAGGGGATAGAAAATTTTCCGCAGGAGTAGATCACCAGCGGCAATAACGCGATGGCATGGACCTATTGAGATCTCTTAAGGGAAATGCCAAATGGGTTCAAATCGTTCAAATCGAAAGCAAGGGCACCCGCGAGTAACAAACAAAATTGTCATGCAACGTCAGCATAGATCATGATCACATACAAAATTGGGTAATGGGAAAGAGTCAAGCATAGGGGTAACAAATGTGGTTCTCTTCGATCGTGAATGACTGGTGGAATTGAGGTAACGAGGACGTTAATGCGTCAGCCACCGTAACTCTTGTTCCTTTATTTGATCCAGTGCGCCCGCCACAAGCGCTAACCAAGCGGAGATCTGGCTTTGCTTGTATTCTGGAACAGCTGCCCTGCTAAGTTCGACCGTCCAACAAGGGCCCGATTCTGTGACCGCGATGCGGTCGCAATCTTCCCATTGCTTACCTCCGACCAAGTAGTGGAACAGACCCAAATGATCACCGCGGACTAGAATACGGACTCTATTCGGTTGGCCCTGTTGAGGCGGGAGGGCCATGCCACGATCAGAATCGTCAAAGAATTCTCTCTGCCGAACGAACAAAGAATGGCCGCGGAGAGCAGCCGGTGGGGTGCTTGACTAGCACCTTGCCGGAGAGACGGCCTCCAGGTCTGCTCTTCATTCTTCAGATAGACGATATTCTCTAGGGAGAGTTGCCCTCTGACGATGAATGTAGCACGTTCGACGTGATCACCTAAAATGAAGTAAGTCCATGAAAGGGCTGTACCATAACTCGCTACGACTGACCCCTAATTGCCAGGATATCGCCAGGCAAATATCGCTTGACTTTGACGCCAAGTTGACTGGCATATTCAACAGGCCTGATACTGCTGAATGTTTCTTCGGGAGGCCCTGGCAGCATCGAAAAGATGTCCAGGGAACCATCAACACTGCAGAGCTGCGAAAATTGCTCCAAGATATTCGTGTCAGAAATGACATGGTCAGCCACTACATGCCAGGTCTTTTAGAAAGTTTTGGAGACTACGAATAGGTAAATACCTTGCAGAAGGGACTCGGGTGAACAACGGGATCCGTGTCTGAAAGATGATAAATATGATAGATAAGCATTGCACCACCGCAGAGCCACCCTTCGGTCATCGAAGCAGATGAAATGACGACCAGAAGTGAAGAGCGAAGGATTATCTCCTGGCCAGACGAGACCCAGTTCGCCGCGCTTGAAGTCTTGATATGTTCCAGAACCCTCGTTTAATCCACATAGGGCCATTATCACAGGCTTGACATGCGATCCTCCTTCTTGTGTCTTGCGTGCGAGGTATTCGACAACGCCAGTTTCCACGCGATGGACGGATGTGAGATCGAGGACAATAAATGAGCAGGGTGAAGAAGATGATGCGAGCGAGGCAAAGTGTTTATCGCATTCCTTCTCCAGAGGCGGAATCGAGGAGAAAACTAGGTCAACGTGACACCTGAAGTTTGAGAAACCTAACGACCTGAGCTTACACATATAACCAGTTAACCCAACAAATTTCATATTAGGTGGCTTTCGCAGGCCGGCTCTGTTTTCAGTGTCCCTTTGTTGCTGAAGAGCAATGCTGAGTTCTCCCATTGACCGAGGGGTGGGCCGGCCGTGTGACGGAATAAAATCTTGTCCCGATATATGAAGCTCCTTAACTCGAAATTGCTAGACAGAATTCAAGTTAATGCCATTCTTAAAGAGCGCGAGAATAAACATAAACTTACGGAATCTGCAATACCCCAGCCGAAGTGAAGCAGAATGGAAAGTGCCAATCCAGCCATAAAACCGGGGGTAAAGCCGAGATATGTGCAGGAAAAGAGTGTTCCTACGATGACACTCCACTCACTCCATTGCGATGTCTTAGAAGTCTCCCAAACGGATTCAACCAGTAGTTCGATACCCAAGAAGAGAACCAGAGCCGATGCAAGAATGGTTGGTGTATAGGGTAAAATCAGGGCTGATGTCAAGAATAAGACCATTGTAAAGGCCGTCACGACGAGAGCTTCGATCCTGCCTCCGCCAGCTCGGGTGAAGAAATAGGCATTTGAGAAAACCTGATCTCCCAGATGTTATGCACGCTTGCTCAAGCTATGGAAGTATAGCTTACCACGAGATTTGGCACAGTTCCGGCCAGCCCAGCCAGGAGATTAGACACAGCATGACCGATGAACTCATGGTCCATGCTGTATGTTTGTACCCTCAAAGCCATCGCAAGGGACGGGACAAAGACAGACAGAACCATGAGGCTTATGATTACCAGAAGGGCCATGGTGGGCATGGTCCGACCTATCGCCCACCAGCTGACCTTTGTTAAATCAAACATACGCCAATACATCCATGCAGTTCCGAGGCCCCTCTCCCTGGTAACGCTGTCATCAAGCGTGAAGAGCCAGCCAAGCTGTGCCAGATAGTCCATGCCTTGTTTAGTCGCAAATCCTCGTGACGCTATGACGATCCAAAAGATGATACCAATAGATAGCATGTAAACGGGAACATATAGCGCGTGTTGGGTGGCTCCTCTCGATAGTTCACTGATGAGATGAGACCGGGTGGTGATCGAAAGGAAAAGGGCGGGGAGGAAAGACGCTAGAAACAGCGATGAATGTACATGGAACTGCCTGGTTGTGATGAGGAGACCGGGCCGGAATGGCTCCTCTGAAGATGGCGTCGCCAGTGAAAGACCGAGCTCGAATAATGAGACGCCAATAGCTCCTGAGGGCAATGTCAATCAGCCTGATGACACTCTCCAAGCATGACGCCCACCGATCACACCACTGAGCACGGTTCGTGGAATGTACTCAACCTAACCAAATGTATGCGTTAGTACAAGCATGATTTTCCCTGGCTTTCCCCATACCAGTCTTCCGCATCGAAACATGCCCAGTACAAGGAATGCAGTGCCAAGGACGATACTACATAGGGCATAGGCGACCATGATAGTTGGCATCAGAGCTGGATCGTCATCTCCTAACGCGTCGCGAATGCGCTTCGCAATGGCCCGAAGGAAAGGGAGTATTTCGATCAGCATCGACCCCAAGCCACCCGAGAAACGTGATCCTCCCAAAGATAGCGCGAGCTGGGAGATGATTGTGCTGAATGTTGATCTGTTCACAAGAAAGTAACAAATGTTCATAATGTGAGTACTTGCCTCATGATGTACAATGACATGCCTTGGACTTGCAACCCGTCAAAGGCCTTTCCTCCTTTAGCGGAGGGAAAAACTAAGAGACCCGTAGATACTGAAGAGCGAGATTCAAGTGCACGACCGAAATCAGGCGACGTTGTGGATCATACCTGCATCCAATGTGTTCAGCAAAACACCCAGAAGAATAGAAGGAACCCCGCTGTATATTTTCCTCCGGAGCATGGCCATAGACATTCTAGAAGACGGGTTGTCTCTGCAAATGCTGGTGATAAATAATCATGAATATTTCTAGTTCCGCCGACGACGCACTGTGTCACTTCCAACGCCGCTACGTGGATGACCAGGACTTGAATGTATGTAAAGCTCAAATTTATGTGAAAGCATCCGCAGTAATGGGGCCTTGAAGTTCCTGGTCGTTCCGTAATTGATTAATGCCAAGGCCAAGCCAAATGGTCAAAGAAAAATAATGGCGACTTGGATGTCAGCGGGGAAGAGCAAAAAGGAAGATCCGAATCGTCTCCACATGGCGGATTCCTCAGACTGAGGCTTTTCCGCTCGAGTTTTAAGGCACAAAAGCAGTCATGACGACTCTGCGGTGATTGGGTGTGGTGACTTCGTGAAGTGGGGAGGCTTCACGGATCAGATTGTTCCAAGTGAAATAAGCTTCACTTGCTCTTGTCCAAGGTCCGAGTCGAATGCCATACGTGGCGCGTTGTACCGCTCTTCCTTGGCACGACTGATATCCTGAAGGATTTCGCGGACAGACAGTTCCAGAAGAACAGTGCCTCAACCCCTTAGGCCCTAGGACGAACGCACTCCCGGCGCATACTTAACCTGCGGAAACAATCACAGAAGCTAGGAAGGCACTTAGGTAGCTTAGAGAGGGAGGGATTTATTCACTGGTCACATGCGAAGCAAAATATTGACTAACAAAACAAAGTAGGAGGCGCAAAAAGATGCGGAGACACCAGCAGTTTCACAATTCGGCACCAAAAACGTGCAATTGGGGGTCCTTGTGCAACGACTGAGTGAAGAGCGGCTTTTCGCCGCTGAAGTAGTTCAAATATTCTGCAGCAAGAAAAAAGTCAGATCTCAGACTGCGGGAAAAGGTGCCACCTACGATTAGCTTCTCTGTACTCGACGACATTGTCATTCAACCAAACATGGCAATCATGCAAGTGGCCCATAGGGACTCTCGGCAGGAGATCTGGAATCCAAATTGACGGATAAAAATCGAGCCATAGATGCAGTCCCGTGCTTACGATGCAAGAGGTGGTAATTGTCGCTATGGGGTTGCAGAAACTGCTGAACCATGTTGCAGCATGGACTGGAACGTGTGAAGGCAAGAATTGAGGTGGGTGGCAGGCCAGAATGGTCGATGATTTCTCGAAGGATGTAAACCGCATACATAATCGTGCAGCGGGAGAAATGCCACAGGAAGAGGAACCGCCAACCGAAAGGAGCCACAAATTCCTGTGGTTCGAACAGTCCGGTCAGCAGTCCTACTACTGTCCACCAAATTAGAAGAAAGCCGGATTCGGACGGGAGAGCTCCAAGGGCATGCTGAGTCCATACTACAGGATCCGGGAGATCAAACAGGTAGAGTCCAAGCATGGTCTTGTGGTCAAAGCGCTTAAGCTATAGATTTTACAATCAGAAATGCTCCATTGGGACCTGTCAGAGACATACTCGGTAGTGTCTCAAACTGGATTCATTTCCAAGACCATGATCGGGATCGTTTTCTGTGCCGAGGTAGTGATGGTGGCTTGTATGAGCCTTACGAAATGCTCGAACCGAGGACATAAGTGCGGGCGCGAGGAACAGGTTTCCAAACGCGACATCTAAGGCCTAGGACGTACATAAGTCATTAAAGAGGAAATGGAAGGATCACAATATTTCTCATGGTAACCTTTTGACCGAAGAGATTATAATGACCGCAGTCATGTAGGAGGTTCGAAATGCCACGCTGAGAGTAGGCCATGAGAAGGGTCGAAATAAAGAAGGCGCCGGGATTCGTGAACCGCATATACAACTGCCACGCAACGATGGCGACCGCCCAATCCATCAGAGTTTGGCTACGTGACACGGGAATTAGAGGGCGCTGATACCGAATCGAGGAGAATAACAGCTTACGCGATGGCCAGATTGGAGCGCGGTTTTTCGTACTTTTCGAGGACGTCTTTTGGGATGCGAGCACGAAACTCGCGCAGCTGCTCATAAACGGTAGCCTGAGCAACATCTTCTGCCAGCGCAACAGCATCGCAGACTGTATGCGACGAGAAATTGGTGGACGTAGCACCCATGGTTTCAATGTCCAGTTCACAGAAAGCGGGGAGGTGGGGGGGACAGTAAGTTGCATCAACGAACACCGGGCCTTTTAAACGCTCTCCCGAGCTTTCCTTGCAACTCCAATGGTATGCGACATCGTACATGCACGAATAATCTTGAGGACCATGATCTGTGATCTAGTTCATGTCATCTCAAAATCGAGCTTGGATCTTGGCGTCCAAATAGCGAGATTTTTGCCGTCGAAGAGTCCAAAGAAAGCCCCACTTCTAAAACGTCAAAAATCGGTCCAAAGTATAGGAGAAGCGCGTTACATCCCCAATACGCAGGGAAGACCGGACGAGAACAACAATTTTACAGCTGTGGCGGTCCGGATCGCAATGTACGGCATGATGTTCAAGAACCACCTGCCTATTATGCAACAAGGAGTTATTTGCGCCAGGACAGATGAATCGGTCGGAGGTACCTCATTCGGAACTGCCGAAGAGACGATTTCCCAGTTTCCAGCTGTCCTTCACTCCAATCGTCAGCGGCCGATGGAAACGAGTTCCACAGGTGGAATGTCGGCCAGGTACACTTCCCGTGAGGTCATTGTGGATGATTGATTCCTGGTACAAAATAAGTTAATGCATACTCGCCGTGATGCACTCCACACTTCGCCGTGGCCTCGAAACGACTCTGTGATTCTGAGTGCAAGTTTGAAAGACGAGGTTTGTTACATCCACTTCTTTGCGAATGGGTATTTGAAGGGTAAGAACCCGCATTGGCAGATAGATGACCAGAGTTAAGTTAGATCATAAGACTGGGAGCCATTGCTATGACGGACGGAGACCGTGGAGCCCGCGTTGAGATTTGTGGTTTGGCAATGCGATACAATCGGGGAGGGAGTAACGTTATCCGGGAGGCGAAGAAGAACTATTTGCTCCCGTCTGAAGGTTGTGTCAGAGAAACCACTTTAGATGCATGGAAGGAATGTCTGAACAAGCATGTCCACGTGCTCTCGGTTGAATGAAAAATTACAAATGGTCAAACTGAGAAAGATGGAAAGTCTACAACACGCGTATATTCATTGAATCAATGTCCTTGGAGCCTCCCACATAGTAACACTGATGAAACTTGGCAGGTCTTAAAATTGTACGCGCAAGCCACTCGAACCCGGCAAACCGGATATTGCTCCTGCGTCTCCTGCTGTATTTGCAAGATCGACACATAGTCTACGAGGAACGTAAAGACGTAGCATAAGCGGACTCACATTTGACGCATTTCCAGTTGAGTACTAGTGGAAATTCGATCCATCTTGCCAGCCTCCTGTCATCCCCTGAAACATACCGATGATATCGAGTTTTCTTTTTTAATCTCACGCCTTACGTTTTCTTGGAGAGAAATCAAAGACTAACTTCAGCCACCACATCATCGACCGCTCGCCGCGTTCCGTCTCTATTGCGTATACGCAATTTCGCTTGGAGCATTGACCGTCAAAGATTGTTCCAAACACGTTTGTGGGACTCAGACACGGAAGATCAATACTCTGCCTTCATCTCTTCAATCTCGTTCAGGAGGGGAAGAGGATAATGGCTCTCCACCGCTTATAACTCTTTTCGGAATAAAGAACGTCGTTCTCATAATATCGTCAGATGGCAGGCGAATTATTGGTTCATAGATGTTATATACAGACATATGATAGCAGCCGAGGAAGACGACATTCGGAAGGCTGCGAATCAACGCGGGGGAAATCAGTCAGTTGGCGGGATAATCGCACACTCCACACTGCTCACAAGAAATATCAAAGCACTTGGAATGCGATCCTACACTTGTGCACGCCTGAAGAGGCGTAAGGACGTTGGTTTCGAGACTAGAGAACGAGAGACATCAGCACGATCTCGCTAAAACAATAACGGACTTGGTCAAATATAGCAACCTTTCGGGTCAAAACGTGCGTCAGATGTCGCAAAGTCTGTGCGGCGCCAACAGTTCGGATTATGATCTGCGATGAAGTTGCATTGTGTCAACAGCATAATTGTTACCACAGAAGTGGAAGACAACGTCACGATGAGAGGTATATGTCCCGCTGACTCGCTTGTCCACATCCGGATCTCTAAGGCGAGAACCAAGACCCAGTCGTAATCATCCAGAGCACTGTGCGAGCGGAGACCCAACCCGGAATAATTATCCAGGACGCGCGGCAAGTATTCGTCAAACAGGGCGACGATGGCATGCACCTGAATGTCCTCGCGCGTTACTTTTTTACGGGTCCCACCTGGCGGGAATTGTGTTAGGGCTCTACCCATCCCGAACGGCGACCCAACCTGGAATATCGTCCAGGGCGCGCAGGCAGTGGTCGTTCAAACAGGGCGACGGTGGCATGCACCTGAATGACTGCCTTTGCGTTTTACAGGTCCCGCTCAACACACCCGAGGAAGTGAGTGATCACACTACTGCTTCCCTTCACGAGAGTCGCGACTCGATCGTATACACGACGGCTGAACCTGGCCAACCCCCGTGCATTTTGGGCTGTACTCCGGAATCCTGCGACTGTGACTGGACCCCGCCTAGAGAAAAAAGTGTTTTGAGAGTGTTTCAGATTGGGCGAGATGCAAACCGGCGTGTGGTTGACGACGTAAGGCATGGAAGGTTTGTGGCGGGATAGAGGATGAGGGCATGGAGAGGGCAAGAGACACAGTGCAGAAGTTGGCGCATTTATGAGAAGAAGTCCTCGACAAGGAGATGTGGGTCAAGATAAGAGCTGGCCCGGGTCGTCAATTAGAGAGATAATGGGTTTATATACTCTCCAAGGCCTGATATCACGTGTAGGAGGCTGACGCGTTGGGTCGCCAACGTGACAAGGCGTTAGCATGCAGGTTATAGAGGTACTCACCATCAAGCGGGTTAAGCCCATGATGAACGCCCTTGGCGGTCATCATGCTTGGGCATCTCTGATTATCGGTGTCGCGCAGCATGTACAGCAACGACTACCTTTTGGGACGCATTGCAAGGAATATATCCATTACCATGTTTCATGTCCTGGTCTGCGCGACCGACAACCGAAAGATTGTGTGCACTTGTTCCTGGGAAAGGTGGTTGCCAAGTTGAACCTGATAACGGAGCTGAAGATTGTTTGGCTACAGTTGTAGAATAAATAGAAAATATGATGGTTCCAGGTTAACCATGCCCTCCATCGGCCCAGAGCTTCCTCCCCATCTCCTCAAGCAACCAAGCAGCGGACGCGATGATGAAAACGAAAAATCTGCTGTCTATATAGGTCCTGAAGTCCCCCCTCACCTCTTGAGTCAAAGAGTAGCTACACGGAGCGAGGAAAGCGAAGAGGAATATGGTCCAACGCTGCCCATAGGCCCCGAACTACCTCCGCATCCTCACCCAAGCGACAATGCAGAGGACCGAAAGGAACGTGTCACGCAAGTTTCCGTAGGTCCCGAAATTCCTTCGCATCTTTCCGGCGAAGCAGAGGACAATGAAGAAGATGACGAGGACAGCTATGTTCCAGCGTTGCCACCCGACCTATTAGCGAGCCGTGACGCTGCAGCTCCCTCTACCTCCACGAGCGCTCGCAGACGTGTCATTGGACCTTCGCTTCCTGGCATAGGGGACGAAGACGAAGAAGACGAAGAAATCGGACCAATGCCGCTCCAGCTGGCGTCTGGCTCCCAGAACTGAACCCAGTCCAGGAATTCATGCAGAGCGAACAAAGGAGGAGGGAAGCACAGGCAAGTTCAGCCAGCACACAGCCATCTTGATTGATTGCCGAAGAAGGGTATTAATGCGCGAGCAGGAAGCCCCGAAGTCCCAACCGCTGAAGCGAGAAGAATGGATGCTTGTCCCTCCCTCATCATCGGATCTCCTCGGCAGTATGTTTGATTTTTCTCTTTTTCCCTCAAACGGACGCTGAGCTCGTTCTTTGTGTTTTATCCCCTTTTGGTCTCATCTTGCAGGCCTGGATCCAACAAAGCTGAAAGCTCGCCAGTTCTCCCGCACATCGGCACCCGTGCAACGCCAGAACGACACTTCTCTGTGGACAGAGACACCGCCGAGCGTCAGCAGCGTATAGCAGACGAGGTCGCTGGGAAGAAACGCAGAGTTACCGATGCACCGCTGGAGGACGAGGAAGATCTTAAAAGGCGTAAGACCGAGGACGAAGCCATTAGGAGAGGCGTTGATGATTACACGTCCGTGAATTTCTTTACGTTTAATCCTTTGGGTTGACGTCTTATGTTAAATTTAGGCGAAAGTGCGGGGACCTTCTCTTGTAAAACAGCATACAGCTTCACAGAAGGAAACAGAAAAGAAAGAGCCCGAGGTCATATGGGACCACGCAAGGGACATGTCTATCGGGGGACGCCTCATGGATGATGAGAAGAGGGCCAGCTTATCCGAGAAGCTAGAGGGCTGGGCGATCGATTCGGACATAGTAAACGTGGAGGTTTTCTCTAACCAAAATCAGTCAAGCAGCGAAGTCTGCTTTGTCCGCATTGACGTGTGTATTTCCTTGTTTCTTGTGTGCCTCGTGTCTCTCTTTCATGTATTAATATGTACTTATCAGAATGTCATTGGCCTTTCCCTCTTCATGCCTGCTTGGTGTGAACGACCGCTTCTTCCCCTACGAACGTGCTGGGAAAGCAGTCTGCTGCAACCTGACTTCGTGATGCTTTCTGATTGGAAACCTTGACCATGGGACCAAGAGACCATGTCGAATTTCCTTTATTAAGGATTTTTCAGTTGACAACCTGGCAAACCCAGCTTCATCAGACCTGGGTCCGGAGATGAGGTATATTTCCAGCCAACAATGGCTGGCTTCATTCCAGTCTTTTGAAGTCAGCGCGACCTTGCCCGGGCATCCGCCGAGGATGGGGTTGAGGAACAATGCACAGATAAGAGGGAATAAGGTCGCCAATCCGCATTATATAAATAAACGAAAAGGAAGCAAGGTATGCGCTTCACGTTCCAGATGCCACGCATCCCTGACGAAATCATCGACCAGATCGTTCAGCACTTCGAGGACGACCGAGCAATGCTGAAGACGTGCTCCGTCGTCTCCCCAAGCTTCTGCCACTTGGCGCGGACCAGACTTCATGAGTGCATCGTCATTGACCAGAAGAACGTAAACATCGCCGCTGACCGCATCACGGAGCGAGTTGGCGGGTACGTTAAAGAACTGTACCTCGAGAGCACGTTCGAGAATTACGGCTGGCTCTCCGAAGGCGCTCTCGTGTTCGTCCTGCGCCAGCTACGCGACTGCAGAAGCTGCGGCTGCGGTCGTGCGACTGGGCGACGCTCTCGCTCGAGTTTCGAGAAGAGTTGCACCACGTCTTCCAGCTGCCATCCCTTTCACACGTGCAGATTTTCGCAGTTAGGGGGCTCCCGGTCTCGCTGTTCAACAGCATTCCAGGGCTCCAGCGGCTTGAACTAGCGTCAGTTACGTTGGCATTGGGTGCAAAGGCCCACTCAGTGGACGTGGAAACCGCACGGACGCTTAAAAATCTGAATTCGCTCGTTTTATCCGTCTTACCTGGAGAACTGTATACGGAGAGCGTCGCAGAGCAGGAACAAGCGTTGATTCATGTCGCAGACGTGTTGCGGTCGCCCACGACCAAGCCGCGCCTCAACAACCTACGTAGACTCGTCCTCGACGTCCGCCTGAATGGACAAGTGAAACGGACTCTGTGGAACCTACTGCAAGCCTGCTCGTCGTCGCTCGAATGCCTCAAGTTCCACGCCGAAATCCCAAGTGCGTCAGAGGCCTTAACTTCTTTTATCTTTCTGCGGTGCAGGCAAACAGGTTTATTTGACGCTGACTTGTTGCACAGCACGTGGCGGCGTGGTCAGCAAGCAGACAGAGTATCTGGATCTGGGAAGCCTAGTCGCACTCAAGACCTTGCTCGTGGCGGTCCTGTCGTGGCAAGATGGCGTGTGCTTGTGGCTCAGTTATTTGCTGGGTACGATCGCGGCATCAACAAGGGTACAGGAGATCACACTCGCCTTCATGCTGGATGCGGTTCCTTCCGTAAGAGATGAACGCTGGGCGGCTCTGGATCGGGCATGCATGGGCGCTAATCTGAGCGCCCTGGAGAAGGTGCATGTCCGGTGTTTGGTGCTCCCGTCTAGCAGCCTCTTCGTCTATGATTACCTGGCGGGGTTCCCGGCGACGGTGAGAGAAAAAATGCCTCAGAGTTTCAAACGAGGCATCCTTGACGTGCAGGACGAGATGTTAGGTTTGTTCGGTTCCACTTGAGAATGAATTCATAAATCTAACTTTTTAACTCCAACTCGCCCTGTAGAATCGCCGTTTGAAATTTTCACCGAGATGGATTGATTCAGTCGATAATTCCGAAAGTTGAGATTGTATTGGCCATGGTTTCCGGACAGTGCGAAATATGATTGCATCGTGGTATAATCTTTGTCAAAAATTAGATCTGCTCATGCTAATGCCTGATGCGCGAGGCGGGTTCCGAGGTATTGCGAAACCTAGAGTTCATGCTCATTTGGCTGATTGTCGCCACCTCATCATTAGACAAGCCGAGGCCCATAGGTGGTTTTGCCATCAGCAGTGCATATTCCCCTGTCATGGAGGTCCTGAAAGGGAGTATGTCGTCTGTCTATAACCATCAATTCAATAAGGTTAATTTGCTATGGTGGGTTCCTTGATACGTACGCAAATAGCAATGGGATGTTTTTCTTGCAGGTAGTGTCTAATGTGGTGCAAGTCTAGTGTCGTCACAGTCTTGCATCTATGCATATCCCCACTGAGTGTGATCAGGAAGGAGGCCATGAATCGGATTTGCCTACAATAGATTTGAGGTTAGACAGATTTCTACGCAAGCATTGTTTTTCATGACGATGTCCCTGGCTTCCTCGTTAAGGAACGTGGCGTGTCCAAGACGGTTGGGGAGGCAAGCCAAGAGATGGAGAGTTTCCTCAGGCGAATTGTGAATCGTCTGCCCATCAACAATTAGCTCGGGATATTGCAATCTGATGGTCCTCGCACCTCTGCAATATGCAGTGTTACTCCCAAACCGGCATGGCGGGCATCTTTGATGTACTTGGTGAACGTCACAACGTCGCCAGCGGTAGGATCACCGCACAAGTCAATGCCGACGACGCACTCCCCTTCGGATTTCAGCTTCTTCGCAAGCTCAATTGTCTCTCCGAGAGCCTGCTCCTGCATCTTCCTATCCATACTTACGATCAGACCTGCACGGTCTTTCCCGTACTTTGCAACTTCTCCGAGGACCACCCTGAGATATTGCTCCCTGTTCATCGCAGGCGTCGCCTTGGGCGTGGTGCGGAGTTCAAGATACTGACATTGTGGTGGGTCGCCATCCAGAAAGTAGCTTAAAACGCCACGTGTCGCACGAGCAAGAGAGGATGGCGTTGAAGTGAGAGCATAGATGGCCGGGAAGAGCGAGAAAAAGTCGTGTATCTCGTTGAGGTCTGGCCCGCTTTTGAGCAAGGCTACGCCGGCCTGTACGACATCTCCCGATAGGTCCTCGCTGGCAGGTTTATACTGTTCCGCCAGTTCCTGTAGAACTGGAAAGGGTATCGAACCGTTGAGGTGGGCGTGGAGCTCTGCTTTGGGAAGCTGTTCGATGAACTTGATCTGCTCCGCGTCAAGCGATTTGAGGGCCTCCGCAGCCGGCCCAGCGATGTCCATGACGGCACACGAATGCAAGGATCTCTAAATCCTGGCATTGATGATGCTGCCAAAATGACTCGTTTAACGGAGGAATCGTCGCCGTGTACGGCAGATCCGGCGATCATGATTACCTCTGCCCCTTCCGCGTGGCAAATTTTCTCTCCAGCGCACCGACGACGTGATGGCACCCAGGTTCGGTTCGGGGATGCGCCGATTTGCGCTCTATGCAGAGCTCCGCGGCCAGCACAGGCTATCTAGACGCCCTTTTGGTCCACGGCTTCAGCATGACGAGCAAGACGATCAGGCTAATGGTCCAGACTCCAGCCTCAGCCCGCGAACACTTAGGAAGATCGGCAGTGTGCGATGGAATACGTCACAAGAGAACGTGAACCAGGCCCAAGCGCGCAGCGATCCGCCACGGTCGTATGCAAGTCGACCTCTGCCGCCAAAACCGCGAAATTTCTTCAGTGATGCAAGGAAGCGGCCCTTGCCACCTGCACACGTTAGCGACGGTCAAGATATACCGTTCTCCTTCTCATCACGGAGTTCGCGCTACGCTAATGTCGTCGTGGATGCGCTAGGTATTTCTCTCAATCCTGTTATGCATCGCTTGCCGCTCACATTCCGTCAGATCCTTTGAAGGACCCTTTTGCCACGCCAACAGGAATACCGTCTGATGCGCCTATTTGGAAGAGTTATATGGAGGAAGCCCAGCATCAGGACAAGGACATCATTGCAAACTGGAACCAAATGATGGATGTTATTCTCATCTTCGTTAGTCCTGAGCACTTTTATGCGTATTCGTTCAATGCTGAAATCGACTGACACGACATAGGCCGGTCTGTTTTCGGCCATCCTGACCGCATTCGTCATTGAATTTTACAAACCGCTACAGCCAGATCTCCAAGAAATTTCCGCTGTGCAACTTGCTGGTATAACGGAACTGCTCGAAGCTATATATCTGGGTAGGAACATCACGAACGATGTTCTTCCCAGCACATCGATACCCCGATTCACGCCCTCCGTTGCCGTTGTCGGCGTCAACATTCTCTGGTTCGTCAGTCTGACCTGCAGTCTTGGTGCAGCTATTGGAGCCATGGTCATCAAGCAGTGGCTTCAGTTCTACACCATGAATCTCAGCCCAAATGCCTACGAGTACGCACATCAACATCAATATCGGCATTCTGCCCTCTATGCCTGGCATGTCCCCAGCATCATATCTGCCATGCCATTTATTATGCTCTGTCTGTCGGTCTGTTTCTCGTCGGCTTAGCCTTACAGCTACTCCAGCTGCACGTCGGCGTCGCCGCGGTGTCTATTGGCTCCATGACCATCGTCTTGACCTGCTACGGTTTTTCATTGATTGTTTCGATATATCCTGATTGCCCATACAAGACGCCCGCAATGGCGCTCTTGCAGTCTTTATGGTCGCACGTCGGGTCGTTTGGCATGGTTTGCTCCTCCGGAAGGAAGTATCCTCCAGCACTCAGTCGCTGCCCTTGGCTTTGACTGAAGTGAAGGAGATCTCGGAAATCAGGGAGAAACAAGCTCAAATTCTCGTCGATGGAGTGACTTGGCTCCTGAGTGTCTCGCAGCAAGAGCGTGCTATTCATCATGCGCTTCTCTCCATCTCTAGCTTTCCCCATACAGATAACATGGTCGAGAAACTGCTTGCATGCAATGCTCTGGAACAGCTCGTGCAGCGGGCCACGGTTCCCCTTCCGCCACTCGGCCACGATTTCTGGTATAGTCTCCACCGCCTTACACCCTCGCATCCGATATTTATTAAATCCGCTCAGTCGCTTCGGTACATGGAAACTCTGTTATTTGTTTGGCATCATCCTTCCTATCTAGCCTCTACAGGCCCCCTACCATCTCTGAACAGCAGACTTCAGAAGGAAGCAATAAGGCACATTACAGGTGCCTATTGGGCGACTGGCTCCTGTTTTGGAGAATGCTCAAGCAAGAACATGGTCAAAGTTTCCACAGTCTGGCCCAGAAGGGGTTTGACTTGAATCTTTACGCCTACGTTATCTGCACAGAAGTGCTTCACTACCACCTTCAAGGCAATTTAACACCATTATACTTGCCGCAGAACCGGGGCGCCTTTATTGACCTCCATGAAATGCTCCAGGCTGTCCGAGAGGTTGGGCAGGAAAGACTGGGGCTTGAAGACGTCAGCATATGGCTCTTGCTGGACACGTTGGCGTACGTCTTTTCTGGTATAGACACTGCACCATTGGAGCTCCAAGGTCTGCCGCGAACATGGTTCAGCCCTAGCCAGTCACCGAGCTTGATGAGGAAAGAGACCGTTCTCTTACTCCTCCAGCTTCTCGACCTGAACAACATGCAGTTCAACCTGACGTCGAAGAAACTCCTCCTTTGTCTCCAGATGCTCTCCCCGTACCGATGATCTCGGCGAGCCGGCGCAACTTTTTCTTGCATTACCTGCAGCATAGCCCATCGCGGATGGAACTGTTTGAGCACATGAGTACAGCGTTGGAAGCTGTCGTCAAGGTCTTCGTTCCGAGACACGCAACTGCCGTCGTCAATGAGCACGCTTCGGCCGCTGCCACAGGCTCGTCCGTGCCTGAAAAGCAGAGCATCTATGGCGAAATTGCCGCCTTGGCGCTCAGGCTACTGTACAACAGCGTCCTTTCCGACACCGACGTGCCCAACACGAACCACGACCACGTTTTCCTCGAGCTGCCGCCCCTCTACGCTGACGACCTGCTCCAGCACATCCAAATCACGAGCGCCCAGTCTGGAAAAGCCCGATGAAGGTCAGCTGGGTGTACGACCTCCTCACGAAATGGCACGCGTCGGGAATCCTGATGCCTCCACACGTCGAGCAATGTGTCAAGATCTTCGGGCGGGCCTCGGCCTCGCGCCGGGCTGGTCGGACGGTGAGCGGAGCGCGCTGCTGAAAAAGGTGCTCGATTTCTTGGGGCTGTTGTGGAAGAACCCGGATCCGTTCTACGGGAACCTCGTCTGCCTGGCGCTGTGCGACATCCTGGACGGCTCGTTCACGCGCGATAGGAACAAGAAGATCCTGTACCAGTTCATAGAGATGCAGGCTCTGGTCGCTGTCGGCGTGTTCTTGGTCTCGGAAGAGAGCAGCGAGGAGTGCAGAAGACGATGGCTGAATCTCACGCTCAGATGGCAAAGTGAGTTTGGCGAGTATACCCCGTCGCTCAGGAGGTCTATCAATTTGAAGGTCTGAGAAATGCGACGACGCATTGACGGAAAATATTCCAATGCACCGTATACCCTCATCTCATTGCAACTTTTAGGACTATACCCTCATTTGAGAAGGAATGTACTATTAACTATCTGTCTTTGTTGTTTGTAATAGTCGATTGCTAACTAAGCGCATGTATGCATGACCATTAAGACTATTCTTTGATACACTTCAATGCCCATACTTACTTCTCCTGCCAGACCGTCGGCAGTGCCACTTCCATCGCCCGTGTCTTGTGATTCGGCATAGAGCATAGCACAAAACGAGGGACGATGATAAACAACTCTTATTCACAGGCTCAGCGGGTGTTCCGCAAAGGTATTAGGTATATACTGTCCAAGACGTCATGTACAAGTCGAGACTATCAAGACCAACAGAGAGCGAAGAAAAAGACGGCAAGTGGTACTAGGAAGAGGTCACCGGGATCCGATGCCGAGCTGACGACCTAGCATCGTCGCGTGCATCAACACCCGGAAAGTGATTAAGGAAGCCAAAAAAGTGACAGCGATCGCGTGCGTTAGGAATCGTAAGAAGGGGTCATGAGTCGTAACGGAGGGTATTATACTGTACAGTGCGGTATCGGTATTTCTGCTTCATCGCGGAGCACGGATTAGGCAGTCGACAGGGATTGGTATTTCGCGTCGCAAGCTTGGCCAAAAAAATAATGTCGGATGCGTTATGGAAAGCCGGTATCGAATATCGGACCAGGGAAGGTGATGTGATATCTCGGGTCCGCAAGCAAAGGTTTGCTTCCGGGATGTTAGAAGATGAGAGGTATTGATATCAACCGGCGTCCGGCTCCGCTGTGGGGGTATACGCGTGGTTGTGGGAGTTACCAACTGAGAGCACGGGGGTTTCAGCCACACTGCTACAACGCCCCGACGGCGCCGCTACCGCTAATCGAGCTGACGCCCCGCAAAACATCCACACCGGCGCCCTTGATGGCTTCCTTGAAGTAAGACAAGGACGTCTTGCGCGTCTTGGACGGCGACGAGGCACCCGGCGAAGCCGCATGAGGGCGTCTCGGCGACATCGATGGCGAGAACTGCGCGCCACTGGGGAACGTCGGCGTGCGGGGTGTCGGGGGGAAGGCGATGATACAGGGCTGACCGTTCTTGGTGCACCGGAGGATTCGGTGGGGGAGGCGGCGATCGAGATGGGAGATGATGGTTTGACATTGCGACCGCCGCCAACGAGAGAAAGCGGCGCAGGCGCGCCTGTGCTAGGCGAGGTGTGAGAATTGGGTATGGTCAAAGACAGCGCTGGCGGGGAGGTCGGGAGCAAGGTGAAGTAGAGGAAAGGGCGTCCTTCGGGTGGTTCTCGAGCCCATTGACGAATTGCAGAGGTTTTCTGCTGATGGAGCGTTCCAGCGTGCCGTCGACGAGCGCACGAGGAGCAGGAGCGGCGAGGAAGTCGTCTTTCGAACCAGCAGCAGGAGATCCCGACGCGCTTGACGTGAGGTGCGTCGAGGACGCGGCGGGACTGGGCACGGGCGAAGCCCTTGTCGAAGCGGCGGGGGAGGCCGATGGCGACGTGCTGGGCGTGCGCCGAGGCGACGGAAGAGGGAACAACTGGTCCTCATCCTCTTCCTCGATCGGGGACGACCTCGCTCTGTACGAAAGATCCGGAGCAGATGCCAACGTGCATGCTGTTCTGCATCAGGCGAGCGGCGCCCGGCAGCAGCAGCAGTGGTGGTGGTAGTAGTGGCGGATGTGAACGGACATGACTGGAGGGAGAGACGCGCGGAGAGGTGGGGTGCGCGCGGAAGTGGACGAGATCGTCCTCGGTGAGCTCCTGGGAGCGCCTGCGCTTGTCGACTTCGTCGACGGTGATGGAGAAGGCCGCCGACTTGGTGTAGCGCGTCGCCGAGTTGGAGATGACGACCGCCGCGGGCTCTGATCGTGCCCGTGAGAGTACGAATGGTTGTGCAGCGTCACGGGCGAGAACCCGGCTGAGCAGGACAGTGGGCTGAACATGTTGTCAGAGTTGTCAGGCTGGCGCTGCGCCGCCGCCGTGCGCCACGCGTGAACTTTTCTTTGTAGTCGTCGCCTTCTTTGAGACTCTGGTCGGTTACGGGAAAGCAGTTGGGGCAGCACGGGCGCAGTGGGACGGTCAGGACGTCCTCGTCCTTGTGTTTCTGGTTGTAGGTGATGGGGAGGGAGCTCCGTCGTATGGGTTTACTAGGAAAGACAGGTGGAGAGGATGGTGAGCGATGGACGAGGCACGGAGAGAGGGGCTTGGATCTCTCAGTGGGGGAAGTAGGGGTATTCCTGCTCCTGCTCGGAGACCTGGACACCTTCGCGATAAAGCTGCGATACACGTAATAGATGTGTACGTTCAACGGGGAGATTTGGCAAAGATGAAGATGAGAGGGGCATACCGAGGAATGGGAACCTTGAGCATGACGCGGTCGTCCTCGGAGGGCGGTGAGCTGGAGGTGAATGCTTCCTGGGGCTCGGCATGCGCGTGCCTCCTTCTCCACAGAGGTAGAGAGTAGGTCCTGGACAGCTCTCGGGCGGGCTTGTGGCGGTCGGGGATGAGGACGCATTCGCCGTCGAACCGCACCATGCGACTCTCATCATGCTCCGCGCTGCTGGCGCCTGACAAGACGATCGAGCCAGGGGACGACTCGAGCTGCATCGGCTCAGCTTGGACGAGAGTGCTAGCCGTCGTCGTCGTCGTCGACATCTTTTTTTTTTTCCCCAAAGCAACGCGAAGGTGTTGAGGAGATGGAGCGGGTTCAAGGCATGACCTTCTTACGGGTCATGCAAGGTTGCCATGGACCCTGAAAGCCTGGCTCTATGGACAGATATGGCCAAGCTCATTCCAATTTTTACGTCAAGCTCTTCCCGTCGCAATTTAATCCATTTGATGGGTCCTTTTTAGAACCAGAATTGTCGGACCACTGCAGCGGATACTGCAAAGGTCCGATCTTTTCGAACTTTTTCTTTTTTTTTCTGGTCGCGAGACCCGCCGCTGCCAGAGCGGTCGAGGTTTGGAATGGTAGTTTCATGAAACATCTCAACGGATAGACTGAATTCGACCAAAGTAATCCCATGGACTGACACTCTTTTTCAAATTGTTTCCCCGCACGTCGATCAGCGATCACCGGTAACTGGCATACCCGGCCCTCCGCCGTACCGTCATATAACTTCCTCAGTCTTCCGACGGTTTGCGCGCAGAAACATCTTTCTCCCTCTAAACTCCAACCTTCTCCAGTCTCATGGCTAACCGCGTAGCTCAGGTTAGCGGGCATCTCACCAACACGTACGGGCGAGGGCTCCTCGCAGGCGAAGTGGCGATCATCACAGGTAAGGCGAAAGTCGTTCTCAACGCTTAATGCGCCTTTTACAGGGCTAACGCTTCTTCGCCTGATAGGTGCTGGTCAGGTGCGCCATGGGAACGAACTCCATTGAAGACGTTTTTGACAACCCAACGTCCAATCCGTCCTGCAGGGCATAGGTCGGTCCACGGCGCTGCTCTTTGCGAAGGAGGGTGCCAAGATCGTAGCCAGCGAGTGAGTACGCCGGTCTCTCTTGTTCATGTGTGCGAGATTTCGATTTTGTTCTCCAGCTTGGACGAGAAACGCCTCAACGCCGTCGTCGAAGAAATCAAAGCTGCTGGAGGAGACGCAATCGGCGTCTCCGGTGACGTCGGTGCCGACGACTTTCCCAAGAAGATCGTCGATGCAACAGTAAAGTATGTGCAACGTCGCTGAACGCTCAACCCCTTCAGACGACTCTCCCTTCACCACCTCTACCAGGAAATACGGCAAAATCAACCACATCATCAACAACGGTCGGTCCTTTGCGCCTGCCGGTCGTCGGCAATTCGTTGTACTGACGCCGAGCTTGAAACTCTTTTTAATTTCCGTACTCCGCTCATAGCCGGTTTCACCTATGACAAGATGCTGCACACGATGCCCGACGACGCGTTTGACGTCATTCACAAAATCCATGTCCGGGCTCCGTTCAGGCTTGTCCGCCAAGCCGCTCCCTACTTCCGCATCAAGGTCTGCCTTTCCACCACCGACCCGAACAACCTCGTACAGATGGTCTAACGCTCGAACTACAGTCCGAAGCGCGAGAACAGGTCCGTCGTCAATGTCTCGTCCACCTCCGGCCTGCACGGAACCGTCGGCCAAGCCAACTACTCGTCCGCCAAGGCCGCCGTGATAGGCCTCACAAAGGTGATCGCAAAGGAGTGGGGCCCATTCGGCGTTCGGGCCAACACCGTCGCTTTCGGTCTCATCCACACGAGGTCGGCCATCTCCCGCATCATGGACGTTCTTTCATCTTGTTATTCTCTTTTCTAGATTAACGGCCGCGAAGGAAGACGGGGCGAGCATCGAGATCGAGGGTAAAAAGGTCGCACTCGGCATTCCCGGTGTCCCACGGTCCACGAGCGGGTCCAAGTCGGGCGCCGCGGAGGACTTTCCGCTCATTCCGCTCAGGAGAGGCGGAACGGTCGATGACGCCGCCTCAGCGGTTCTCTTGTACGTTCCTTGTTCTTGTATTCAATCACTGGGTCCCTGTCATTTATTGACCATCCGCACACTCAGCTTGGCTTCCCCCTTAGCGTCATACGTGTCTGGACATACGCTAGAGGTCACAGGCGGTGCCGGTATCTAGACGTCGCGAAAAAAAATAATATAAAAAGCCTCAACTAAATCTGTGTAATCCTCATGCCAATATGATTTATTTCTTCTCCATTTCCGTCATTGACGACCTCTTGCAGCGCTGTTCTGCGTGTTTGCTCATGACTAATGGCCGCGAACGCGTCGCGTCGCGTGGACTCGCAGTCTTCTTACGCATGTCTCCCACGTGATGAGAAACTCGGCTTTGTCGAAACCTGGGCGAAGGGGAATTTTAAGGAGCATGAAAAAAAATGTCATGGCACCTTCTTCTCCCCCTGGATAACTTTCTGTCTCGCCTTTCATGAGATCTGAAAACGCTCGAGCTTGGAAGTTTCTGGCGAGATGTCAACGCGTCAACTCGAAAACTCGTCGTTGTTTGTCTTCGGTCTACTCGCACCACCTAGGGCTGCTCAATCAAGGAATATAAAGCCAGCGTCGAACTCTGACCTCGGGACTGCATATACTTCCTCGTCAACTCTCCCTTTTTCTCGCTCTGCAGGGCCCGAAAACACAGGCCCATAAGACGATCGTGTTTGTTCGCACAGGACTACACTTTTTTTTTCCCCTGCTAACAGGGTTGGAGTTGGTGCAGCTTGTTTGCGTTTGCTGACCTTCCATTTTCGTCGGATGGAGTCCAAGGAACCCAATGAACTCGGGCCTCAAAAAACTCTAGCCCTTTAGCGTATAGAGTTATTGCTTTCCATACCTATCGCGCTCTTCCAAGGAATCTCGTCTTTTGCAAATCGACGTTTCACCACCGTCCACGAAGAACAAAGTAGCGGTAAACGAGCTTTCGACCCTCGCGTCCGTACCGTGCGTGGTCATGGCAGGAGATTTTTCCTGCTTTTGCGCTGGACGGAATAACCCCGGACTTTATCGGCACTACAGCAACGTTGCATAGCATATATGGCCGCCGTCATTCCAAGACTCTTCGATTTAGAGCGCCATGGGGTGGAGAAAAACCCCGGTCTTGTGCCTAAAGTTTCCGTTTTACCTCGCCTTAGGCCCTCCCAAAACCCTCCGCCAAGATGGGGGTCCTTATGCTCGGATATAAAAGTCAGGTCATGATAGCTGCACAGGCATCTTTCCATCCCTACGACTTTGACCACTGTCTCCCACTGGCCTCGCGTTCCCTCCACTGTATGAAGAGAAAGCTTATCGGAGGTTTATTCATTCCTTCGTCTTTATTGATCACTCGGGAGAACCTATTCTGCTTTGGACTAGTCTATCTTGTCAGTCGACGACGTTATGACGTCTGCGCGGCCAAGCCTTCTCAGACCTTCCAATTATCACAAAAGCGTCCATCGTCTAGGATAATCACAAACGTCCCACCTTCAGTAGGACAGGGAGTTGTCCGAATCAACCAGGGGCGATAACGTATCGCACACGAACAAAAATGGACCCTCTTGACGCTAGTCCGACGTCCTTAGGCCGAGGTTCTGGCGTTTCGGACAAACATGCGAAGAAGACGAGACGCAAAATCGCTCAGCGAATGGGCTGCAATGTGACTCGGAAGACGAGGCTGTTGAACGTGCTCGGCTCTACTATATCCTCTTTTGACTTGCGATCTGAGACCCCCACGGTGGTCATGGGACCATTGTGCCAACAGAACGCAAAAAGATAATGCAAAATCGGCAAATCCGGGGGGTCGCTTCAGGCTAAACAGAAAGGACATCTACGGCCTACACTTGTCTTTCCTTTTTGCTTTTTTTGCTCGCTGCTTTTCTAGCTTTTGTCTGCTTGCAGATCACACCGCTGGCAGTCAACCGTTGCCACCGCGAATGAGGCGCGTTGACCGGATGAATGGAGCTGCGGAGAGGAAATTGTGGTAATCGCCGGGCCATCGATATCGATATGGCGGGGAGTCCCATTGAGCCCAGTTTGTGCGAGAGATCGAAGCATGACACTGGCCAGATAAAGCCAGATCTCTCGGATCAAGATCCGCACTCCGCCCCTCTCCGCTACTATAAGTGTCTGCCCACATCCCCTCGACGCCCTTCTACCCGTCTTTTGATATTCTTCCATTAGCGCAGACGATACTGAAAAAAATCTATTATGGCGCGTCTCTGTGATCTCTTTCCACTATCGCGCTCACCGCTGAACCGTCATTCCCCTCCAGGGCGTATCAATAGAGCGTCTTTCTCCTGGAGATGGCAGGACGTTCCCCAAGAAGGGTGGTATGTTCCTTCTCTTCCGCGACTCGGCGTCGTACATCGTGCGATGATGGATCGCCTAACAGATATTGTGACTATTCACTACGTTGGAACGTTGACAGACGGCTCGGTGTTCGACTCGAGTCGGGATCGGTGAGATATCGTCATCCGCCAGCTCTTTTTCGATCCTAACGTGCGATGTTGACTCTGCGCCTTGATATTATAGCGGCGAGCCCTTCAAGACGGAGATCGGTGTAGGAAAGGTGATCAAGGGCTGGGATGAGGGTGAGTTTACTCGCCTCTCCTAATCGCGTGCCAGTCTAAACGCTCGTTTTCTTCTCTCCATTTTCCCATCCTGATCAATCTTATCTGCCCCGATAACGACCAATGCACTGCTCTTCTGCGATTCGCGCGCTTTTTTCTTGTTTGGCAATTGATTATCGATGGTGGTTGTGTGATCAGGTGTCCCTCAACTATCCGTCGGTGAAAAAGCCATTCTAACGGCGACGCCCGACTATGTCAGTGGAGTCTCCATTTCCCTCGTTACACCTAACTGACACGTCCATCCCTTCCGAACAGGCATACGGTGCCCGCGGCTTCCCGCCCGTGATACCGCCAAACTCTACTCTCAAGTTCGAGGTGGAACTCATAAAGATCAACTGAAAGCTTTCAATCGATGTGACGATTTTCTTCGTTTGATTGTTGTTTCTCCCGCTTTCTTTTCTTTCCTCGCCAGAGACACTCTGGCAAGCTTGGGTTCGGACGGGACGTAGGCCCTGTCCCATGACGACTTTCTCTGATCCGTTCACTGTGTTTTATGGCAATCTTGCAATACTGTATGCTCTTGTACTTTCGATGGTGTTGTAAGATAGAGGATGTTACTTTTGGCGCTCTCGGCAGATCAATCGTATCACGATAAGATAAAGACGTCATGCATAATCGTTGGAGTGATAAAAGATACGGATCCGGAGTCGTCTATTTCGAAAAGTAGAAAAATCTACTGTGGAATTCCTGAGTTTCACGCAAATTCAGTCGGGCCTCCGACCAGACAAGCGATAAAAAATGGTTCCCTGTGTCGAATGTCCAGTTTTCAGCGCACGACGTCAAAAAGAACGCGTCGGGAAATGGACTTGCGTCATACACAGCACGGACGTCTTCCTTTTTCATACAGCCGTCTTCCGGCCAGAGCAGCAGGTATGTGGTGATCCACTCGAACGCACCGGCGAACCAGCCAAACTACCACGGCGATCGAGTTCGTGACGTGCAATACGACGAGAACAGACAAGTTCGGCATTGCTTACAGGATCGAAAACGTCCATGTTCCCGCGGAACATGCGCAGACTCTCGCCGAACGTCAGCTCCTTGTGCGGCGGCGAGGAGTACATGTCGAACAAGGCGTCGAAGCGGGCTTCGTCAAACTCTCCGGTCGAGGTGAGCACTTCAGTGTCAGAACCGTGTTTTGCCTGTCATTCAAGACTCGTTCATTTTATTTTCTCCTTTTTTTATTTTATTTTAATGATGAGTATGCTGCGTACGAACCCTGTGCATATGCTTTATTTTGAGACGGAAAAAGGGGTCCGGAAGGATAGAGCCCCATGTGACATAGCTGGTTCGCACGCCGCTTTCGGTTAACAAAAGCGCGCACTGCATGGTTCAGGGAGCGACTCCCGGACTCACGAGAACCCGGCGTGTATGACGACCATCGCGAGAAGCGAGATGAGCACCCCGAACCCAATCGAGCGGAACCCGACGTAGCTGGTGGAAGAACGGCGCGTCAGAACGCGAGTACATTCGCGAATAAAAAGAAATGGAAAGAAAGTGGGACGCGTCGCACGTGTCGAGAGGCCATATGATTCCGTCTCCGTCACGATCGAAAAACGCGGTGTGGCACTGAAGAGCTGTGTTTCGTTCGCCTGGCTGGTAGCCATTGCCTGGCGCTGGCGCTGCTCCGTCCTTGGGGATTGTCATGATGGGTGGCGAAGGAGTTGCGTTCGCGTGACGTACTTTCTTATGCACCTTCAATGTGGCCAAACAATGGCATGCAGATCCTGCACACCCTCACGCACACGTAACGGAAAGTAAATTACATACCGCGTACAAGTCTAGCTTCAAAAACAGCCTGGAACTGCATCGAAGAGTCTTCAGATACATGACATAAACTGTGAATGTTTCTTCAGGCGCAGGATCGCAAGGAAGCGGTATCATCCTGATCAACTTGGAGACGTCTTGACTTAAACGCCAACATGAATGGCTCATTTTGACATCGAGATGGGATTAAATATCAAAGTCTGGACGTACTTTACTCCCGCATTCCTACCTTGAGATTATAACATTACATGTAAAAGTAGAAATGTTAGTCTGCTGTTCGTAGTGAACTTCAATGACGCAAGGTAATTTGGCGGCAGCCAAATCAGAAAAATATGCGCAAATCACACTACACATAAGCGACGAAACAGGAAGTTTTAAATACTTGAGACCATGCTGACAGCGAGTGTGAACGCTCTTGGGTTCCGCGGCGAGCCAGGGTCAATTTTTTTTTTAGAATGGAGCTTCGTAACGTTTCCGCCGTGGCATCGAAATCGTGTTTGAGATGTGGTCAGCTGCACACGTCGATCAGTGATATTACGGCCAACCGGAATGAACAATAGCGTAAAGTAGGAGGGTGATGCAGACCCAGCATTGCGCCCGTCTACTTCATCGATCGGCGCCTATTCAGGCGTAATTCTTCAAGGACGTCGGGCCTCTTTTCCGATTAAGCACCTTCACCGGCACAAGAATTTCTCATGGGAACATCGGTGAAAGTGAGGGAAGACACGCACACCCTGCAGTCCTCACCAAAGGGTTCTTCTACCGGCGGTGTTGAAGCTGGGCTGCTGATCGTCTGTCAGGTGCCAGGATGGGCTGATAGTTTCCGGAAAACGAGGCCCTCTCTTAGAAGGGTTGACTGAGTTTTCGTCGGAAGTTCATGGGTTCGTTCGAGACACGACGGGCCGCAAGGTCCCCCTAATCCGTAATCTGGGGTGAAGATATTGCGATATCGGCGTTCAGCTTGCGAATGGAACTTACAAACTTGGTGATATTTCCGGACATACGAGACGAACAGATCAGCTTCTGGACCGTTGCAGGTGGGATGTTTGAACATCATTCCGACGGCTTCGCGACCTCGAGGCAACAGGAAGAAAATGCAGGCCCTTCCAACAAGAATAACACAACCGCGCTAGGCCCATCACACATGCTTTAGCTGCGTTGTTCTTGCTGATCTTCCACTCCGAGGCGTCAACCCAAGGCAGCAGACAAAACGGGAACATGCCTATATTTAGGCAAATGTTTGTGCCACATACGTACCCACCAAAGCGGCCATCAGAACGTACGATGGTTGGTGATTGCGACCGGGAAAGAACAACACCACTTCACGTTGACGTGGGTTATGTGTAAAGGCCAGCCGTACTTCTCGTGATGAACGACGTCTCAGTTACGTACCCCCGGATTCTGCGAAGAATGTTCCGGTGCGGCAGAGAAAAATGAAGGCACATTTCTTTAAAGTTTTGATAGAGTTGCAGGTGCTGACTGAGATCAAAAAAGAACTCAGGCTGAAACGGCTGCGAGGCAGCATTTGCGAAATGAATGCGATGCGATATCCATGCGTTTTCGACAAACCGATATGGGTAATGAGTAATGTCTGTTCAAAACCCGCTGGTCATGTGCTTGTCCTGCGAAGGGAGATGACGCGTATGCCGCCGAGGATCGATCCCGGATTTCCAGTCGACTCGGTGATATTCTGGAAGGGCAGATAGTTCTCCGATGCCGTCTTCGTCCTCTGTCGCCTCAGAGCACAACGACGGAAGATCAGCTCGATGCGGACAAGAAATGGCCAGACGACGGCCCAGATGTCGTTGTTTACTGACAATGAGGTGTTCATTTAGCATTCGCCAGCATGGATATCCGCAAGGAGAAATAGATCGCAGACCTTGAAAGAACAGTTCCACTGGAGCCACAATAACAAGAAAAATTTTTGCGTTCATCGATGTGATTGCGTGCAGCGGACTCTTTTGCAGGATGGTCGATCGACGTTTGTATCTCAGCCATCAGTTTTGAGTGCAATCCATGAGAAATGCATTCGCATTGAGTTCGGCTGCCGCATACATGAGGATATCCTTTAGTTATTTACAAGGATTGGGTCCGCTATGCTTTGAATGACACGCGTAGGCTCAATCATGTTCGCAATAATGAATCTACCGTCTGACAGAGCGGGCATTAGCAAACCAAAGGCATGCAATTCGACAGCCGATAGAAAAAAAAAGACAAACTTGGCGTGTCGTTCTCTTCGGCTCTCCAGATCGCCTCCTCCATGTCCTTTGCGACGCCGGTAATGACATGGCGTTGGACCAATCTTTTCTGCGCTTCTTCCATGCCGATCTCGATGAACCACCGCTCATCCAAGAGAAGACTAGCGTCCTTCCAGGGTTCAATGGACAGAAATGTATACAGCCCTTCGATAACGACTATGCGGTGACGAGGGTGTATTGAAACAGTGTCAGGAATAGGATCCTTGAGCGCGTGATCGAACGAGGGAGCAGTGATCACCGAACTGGAATCGTCCAGCTCTGCGCGAAGTGCTCGGACGAACTGCACGTACGCAGGTCCATCGAACGTCCAGTGTATGCCACGCCTGTCATAGGCGAGCTTTGGATCTGGCAGGACGTCTAGCTGTGCCCGAGTGAGGTGCCATCCGTCGAGACCGACTAAGATGGCTTGAGATACACTTCCCGACGCAATGAGCAGTTCGTTCGTCCGCGAGACCAGCTGTTGCGCGAACGTGGACTTTCCTGACGCCGGGATGCCCGATATCCCAATGATTAAACGCGTCGACGGGTTGGTCCTGTGACGAGATTGAGCCAACAGCTCGTTGGGTAGTGCAGCAGATTACTACTTTCCCAGCTTCTCCACCAGATGTTCAGCTAGCGTATTGGCTTCGGAATCCATGAGCCGGACGGTGGCGTCGATGAGAGTTGGAAGTTGGAACAGAGGAATGCTGTGCCCAGCCAGGGCCAGTTGCCAGTTGCGGCGATGATGGCTGTCAAAACTTTTAGGCTGTCTTTGCCCAGAACGAAGCAGTGCACGCTGCGCATCCGTCCCTCCACCGTCTGTAGCCTTCATCGCTGGCATTCTCGACGTTCTCTATAGATTTTGTTCAACTCACGTACACCATGTCGAACATTGGAAGTGGAAAGGGACCAGAGAGGATACTCAAAAGGTGAATCTGTCTCTACAGTATATCCCTATATCTTTTGGTCTGACTCTAGATGGGCCGTCAGAGCGAATCCATCCACTGTCCAGGACAAGTTCTTGGTTGGATATCAAGGCTGGTGAGTGAGCCGCCCGCTCTATACCCAGAACCGCGCTTGCTTCGGTCGCGTCTTCATATAATTGCGATCGATGGCGCGAACGCTTTCGTACATGTGTCTCACTGCCGGATTTTCCAGGTTTACATGTGGTGGCGATGGCGAGCCAGTCGGACCTGGTTCGTGTTTCTTGTTGATAGGAGATGGTATCTTATCGTCTGTGCTTTTGATGCTGCAGGACATCATGGATGGCTACACTGGTTCAATTTTCCTATCCCTGACGGCGGACGCCCAAATACAGATGTCTGGCCCGATATATCGAGCTACTCTCCCTCAGAGTTATTCCCTGCGCCCGGCCTACATCACAAGTCCGGTGAACAGGCGTTTCTGTTTTCCTCTCGCCACCCCAAGACTGTTCAAAGGTGCGTATCCTCCGGGATATTGCGATTCGTTGCTCTGACACTCCTTAAAAGGCATTTCCATTGGATGGCAGAGCATGGAATCGACGGTGCCTTTCTCCAGCGCTTCGCAGGCCAATGTGATCTCGAAGCGGGCAATGAAGGCATAAGAAACATCCGTGACGAGGTAGGCCAAAGGGTCATGGAAGCTGCCGAGAAAGAAGGCAGGGTTTTTGCCATCATGTGGGCATGCATCGATCCGTACTTGCAATGCTCAAAATTCATTAATTCTTGCAACCACAGGTACGATGTCTCTGGAGTACCAGCCGATGTATACGAAGGGTTCTGGAACGTGATTGGATTCATCTCGTTCGGAAACAGGGCATTCTGGATAGTCCAAATTATCTCAGGGAAAAGGGAAAGCCGGTCGTAGCTCTTTGGGGTAATTAATGACATTCAGACCTTCATCGATCGGCGGTCACTCAAAATTGCACAGGTTTTGGATTTGAAAATTCAGGGCACACTCCTGCGCTCGTTCGAGCCATTACCACATACATCCGGAACATGACGCCTGGTGGAGCCTATATCATGGCGGGCACTCCAGCCCATTGGCGTACGGCAGAGCATGACGCGGATCGAAACAAGGACTTCCTGGACGTCTGGCTGAACGAATTCGACGCAATATCGCCATGGACTATTGGCCGTTACCGAACCGAACAAGAGGCCGATGACTTCGCCGAAACGAAAATGAAAGGCGACATGGAGCTCATCAAGAGACGCAACGAGGAAGGGAGGAAAATTGACTATATTCCTGTCATTTTCCCTGGAGGATCGGCATGTTAAAATCGCAGACCCTATTATGCGACGTATTTCTAATCACCATGCTAGGGTTTCAATCTTTCGGAAGGCAAATGGGGATTCAATGATATCAAGAGAAACGGCGGCCGGTTTTTGTGGCAGCAAATTGTTAATGCCAAGAGGCTGGGTGTCCGGACGATGTACGGAGCGATGTGGGACGAGTATGCACCAACACGTTTGCGTATTAACTACCTCTCAGTTATTTCATCTAGGTACGATGAAGGCACAGCATTAATGCCCATTGTTACGAACAAGCGACTACTCCCAGAATCCGATAAATTCCCATTTATGGCATTAGATGAAGACGGTTACGATTTACCTTCAGATTGGTTAGCTTTGCTCTCCTATATGCCTTCTTGATTTAATTCATCGTTTATGGTATGCAGGTATATGAGAATATGCGGCTTCGCCGCAGAAGGTCTTCGAAGCGAGCGGCGAATACATGAAACTTTTCCTTCCAAGGAGCTTCAAGATTATTGGGGATCTCGGCCGAGGTACGAAGATGTGGATTCGACAGTTGGAGATTTCGTCTCTGGCTCCTCCAAGGAGCTGGAGCATGGAGCATCTGTGAGCGGCGGGCAGTCCTACCAGGAGTGGTTGGCAGCGCAAAGGGATGAAAAGGATCAAGCTCCCCCTCCACCATACACATTAGAAGCAGAAGACGTACCTGCAACTGTACCCCAACCTCAGGCCGCCTCCACCTCCGCTGCATTACAAGTTTCTGTGTCTGCTTCTGCAGCAGCAAACGGCGCATCAACGCCTGCTGCCGCTCATTCGTCGCCTCCGATGATAAGTGGCACTTCTACTTCCACGCCTTCTGCAGGAAGTGCTCGCCCTTCCGGTCCTCCAACAGTTAATACCAATTCCCGACCCCAGCAACCATATGGCGAGCGTCCTTCGACTACTTCGCACTTACAAGATCCTATCACGTCTTTGACGAACGAATTCGAGCGATATGGAATTTCTTCACAAACCCAGGCTGCAGACTCAGGAGGGCCAACGAACATCAGTCCGCCGCCATTGCATCCGGCACACCCTGCTGCGTCGGGCTTACTATCGTCGCATCCCGGAGCGTCTTTGCAATCACGTCCTCAATCTTCACAATCTAGCAGACCCTATCAATCTGCATCAGCAGGACCTGCCGCATCTTCCCAGCAGATTCAGAACGAACCCGACCCCTGGTCACAGATGGCGTGGCCCCCTCCTGAGTGGGGCGTGAAGCCTAACAGTAGCCAACGGCCACCTACATCTACCTATCCCGGCCAGATAATGTCCGCAACCGGTGCACAACTGCAACGGCCACAAACTTTCACTGCTTCATCTGTCGCACCTCCCTCGAAATTAAAGCCACACACTTCCATTAGCGGTTCATCCATCCATTATCCTCAGCACTCCCAACCTTCGACTTCGCATCCGTCAAGCTCAATTTACCACTCACTTGATTCATATCCATATGGATCCGGTGTTGCCAATGATGTCCGATTCCCAGATGCAGGTCCATCGTCATCCAACCCAATGCCGCCATTCTCCTCCTCATCTGACGTGTCACCCTATCCCCCTGTTTCATCTTATACACCACCTGCCGCTTCACAATATCCGGGTCAAATGAGTTATGCGCCTTCGCCACTTGCGGGTCCAGGTCTTACTCCACTGCATGTTGGTTCAGAGCCGGCATATGGAACCTCAACATATCCTGGCCAAAGCAGTTACACTGCATTGCCGTCATTTCCGCAACAGAGCTATCCTTATGGATCGGGGCTACGACAAGCGAGCATGGCGTTCAATTTCCCCAAATCGGAGATCACTACAACGTATCCGGTGGTTCGCAGGCCCCAACATCTTCGCACTCATCTTCTTACTCGCCAAACTACATCATTCCCGAGCCTTCCGGTAACCCCTATCATGGTTCACCAGCTGGCGGTTGGCGTCCGGGAAGCCCGAAACCTCCTGGCCCACCCGCTATTCCACCGCGTAAGTCAATTTAGAAATTTGGCTGCCTCTTTCGGTCGCTTTAATTAAGACTGGCACGGGGATGGTCCAGGTCCACCGACTCATCCTTACACGCAGTCGTCATCATCGGGACCGTCTTTTCCGTCGGCATATTCATCTACAAGCTCCGGTCCTTTTGGTTTTGCTCTGAATGCTGTTGACAGGATAGCGGGGAAAAAGACTCGAGAACAACTGGAGAGCAGTGTTGGTTCTCTTGCACAAAGTAAACATTCCTTCTCTTTTTGTCGCCTTGCACGGAACTAATTGCCTCTGTATCTTAGCCGGGAACAAGCTGTTCAATAAGCTGACGAAATAAAACTCCTGGTGTGACCTTTATCTCCTCCGATCAATACAGTATCTAAAAATCTGTCTTTGATATGTCACATTCGATGTCCTTTTTCTTAGCTACTATATCACTCCAGGATCGCACATATAAACTTCGAAGTCGTATGACCTCGTGTATGTCGATCGCATACAATTTGAGACCGTTTTCGATCATCCGCCAATGTGGCTTAGCAGAAATAGAAACCATCATGAGGTTGTCACAAGGATGATGTACATATACGGTCTTGCTGAGTGATGAAATAAGACCCTTCGCGGGAAGCATGCAGGGTCATGGGCTCTACATGTAGATCGCCTCCGCTCCTGCAGAGGAAGAGCCCGGTGACCATTTTGAACGGCCAAGCGAATGAACGACAGCAGATATTCAGATAGCAAACGAGCTGATCGAACTGGAAATTAACTTTTTTTGGGCAAAAAAATGGACAACAATGGCTATAGCACGTCGAGCAGGTGTGGGAGCAACTGCGCACACGAGGCGAAGAAGTCGCTATTTAGGGTCTTTGACACTCTCCAGTCACCCGTTCGGAAGGCAACGCCTCGACGGCCACCTCTTTTCCGTTTAATCGTCAAACCTTCTCCTGAGAAAAAAATCGTGCACCCTGCAGAGGTAATTTCGAGAAAGCTGTAGAGAATCGTCCACCTGTTGCGATGGCGCAGATCACAAGTCGCACCGTCTTGTATAGATCGATGTGCGGATAGACACATGGGCCGGTGCATGTGGTCAATCACGATAGAGATCTCAAGCAGGCAGCTCGGTTGGTGCGGAATGCGCGAAACTTCTCAGAGAATTTATCGGAATGCCGCAGCCAGGCCGGAGAGTTCTGAGAAGACATTCCTCCATCTTCAGCACGAATCTCCTGAGGACCATCTGGGAAACACTTGCAGATACCATAAAGAGGCGTGCCAATAAATATCGAAATAGGCACGCCACAATATCGATAGGACTCGCGATGTGTATAATCGCCATCGCCATTACTCCTGTCAAAAGCGGCCGCGTTGCGGATTAGTTACGCTGGTAACGGCAAAATAGGGCCCTGCAAGAACAGGGTGTTCATTCGCTTCTTCGCCATGCGACAGAGAAGATCGGAAAGGCTTCAGGGTACATAGCTCCGCGACCTCTACGTAAAACGTCCGCGAAGGACTCGAGGTGTGTGGCAGGTGTCCAGACTTTCCGAATTCTCGCCTCATTCACAGGGGGAAAGCGTCCAGAGACGTATTGACTCATTATAATAATATATAACACCAACGAGGCTGATCCAGCTACCCGCTTTTCCGTCCTCCACACATTCGCTATGCAGACGCAGCAGTACTGCTTCCCCCCCAGCATAACGCCTATGGCCTTCATGGCCTGTATCGCGTGGCGCCCGACCATTATTTCTCGACGAGTGAACCACACTACACAAGCTTCTCAGAGGGATCATCGCTCTCTTACCCACATCAAGAGTGCCAATATTTTTCAGACCGCGGAGACCTACAACCCAGGTCGACCTCCTCCAGTCTGGCCGCCTGCAGCTCTCTGTACTCCACCGGAATGGCAATCACCGGCGCACCATTGACTGACGACGCATATTTTCGACCCGAGGGATTAACAGACTGTTATCACGAGCAACAGTGGCAGTGGTCAGGCGTGTCCGAATCGGTCCATGGAGTTGCTGCAGCGCCGGAGGCCCACAGAACCGTCGCCGATTATTCCATGATTAAAAGCTCGACAGATCCGCCGACCATCGTGCATTCGCCAACCGCCCAGCTGCCCACTCCCGCGTCCATGGCTGTGTTGTTGAATCCCAATGCTCCATCTGAGGGCAGTCCTCTTCAAACGACTTTCCAGCCCGCTGCCGGCTTATCGCCAAGTCAAGATCAGAGCACAGTGAATGGGATGTATCCGTCAGGCAGGAAACGGGGTCAGCGCCAGCTGCCCCTGATAATGTCCCGAGGGAAAGGAAACACGCCTGTACCATGTGCCACAAAAGGTCGGTCTAGATTGATTATTGAATGTCGCACTGCACTGAAGCTTCATGGCCGTAGATTTGATAGGCCGAGCACCCTGAGAAAGGTAAGAAATGGTCCGTACTCTTGGAAGCAATAATGATACGCTGACGTGGTACTTGTGGTTTTGCAGCACCTCCTAGTTCATACGGGAGAGAAAGGTTTGTAATACCAGCGACAATCTTACAAGGCACTCATGCTGACTATGACCTACGACTTCTAGCGTTCGTCTGCGAGACGTGTGGACGCCGCTTCGGTGTCGCGTCAAATCTCAATCGCCATGTCAAAAGATGCGTTCTGAAACCGGTCAACAACGTCGGCAATAAAGCCGCTTTGGCAGGTGCCGCCGCTGAGACGTCTTTGGGCAGGAGCCAAGGCACCTCACCGCCAAGGGGAGCCAGCGACGCCACAGATTCAACCTCGTTTCAACCAACAGACAAGGGACGCGCAAATGCGCCACACAAGCCGCCGACGCAGAAGCGGCGCAGACGAGCGCCTTCGCCATCGCGATGGGTACCGCCTTCATTGCTTTCATTTAACCTTTCACCGCCCGAGGCGCAGAAGGCCACGCCAGTGCCCTTGCCGCCTGTCAAACGAAGCTTGCCGCGAGAGGAAAGAGACTCTTGGGATGAGAATGTCTCGTCTGCCCCGTATCATCCCTCCGGTTGGAAAGACGTACTCCCGGGTCCTGGACTGAGCATCGGAATTGGCCTCCGCGGCAAAGACGTTAGGAACTTGAATATCGGGGGAGGCCATGGGTACATGATGGGACGCGTGCTAGTCTTTTGAAGGTGGCCCTTTTCCCATGGCCAGTCAAGATCGAAAGCAGATTTAATGTCATGGCTTGGAAGCATTTCGGAAGGAACACATGACAGCCAGACAATTTTGAATGGAATTATCGATACTTGGAGTAGGGGAATAGGACTTGGAATCGGCACTATGTCGGGAGAAGCCAGTGGACAGTTATTCTCTTGATACATGATCTAAAGAAAAGCTCTGTTTTGCTTGGCGACCACAATTGTAGCCTTGAATTCTGGGATTCAGTTCGGAGCGCTGGATTGGACTTTCGGTTCAGCTTTTGAAGAAAACGGCAGTTGAGAGAGCACAAGCGTCACAAAAGCGTGATCTGTCACGTTGCATGTGTAACGCCTCTCTGCATCCAAGTCCACCTTGACACGAGATGCCTATCACCTCTGTTCAAACAACGGCAGTTCTCGAGGTCATAAATGTAATTCTATCGACTACGGCCCCTCGCGGTAAGCGGCAGCTTGCGGCGATGTTCCTGGACTTAGTTGATAGAACGGACTGGCCCCAGTATTATGAGGTTTACATGCTACCATTTCATCGGCATCGGGGGGCTGATATTTCTGTTCCAAGGTTATCCCGGAACCACGGTGCCTGAACAACGTAAAGGCAAGCGTCGAAAAAGGGCGTTACAAGGACGCCTTAGACGTATATACCGATCTGTCCCTCGTCTTTTGGAATGCTTTATTTTACAACGAGCCGAGCAGCCAGATTGCCACGGATGCGCAGACACTGAAGGTGTGTTTCTATATGCCGCTGAACTGAAAGGCGATCTCACTTTCATACCCAGACAGTCCTTGAAACCGAGTGGAAAAAGCGGTCTGTTCTTCCACCTGGACGAACTTCGCCACCACCTTCCTCTGCCCAAAAGGTCCATAAAGTTGCCGAGGAAGCTGCCAGATCACAACCTCCACAAGTAAAATCATCCCCTGCTCCCACTTCAATACCCTCGCTCAAAGCCTCCACTCCTAATCCTGCTTCAACACCTGCCAGAACAGCTACGCCTACCAATCAAGCTGTTCCTGTGGCAAGTACTAGTACTTATTTGAAACCGGTTCCGATAAGGCCAAGATCAGCAATGCAGGAATCGACCGACATGGATGTGGATATAATGTCTTCCGGGGCAGAGGGCCAGGACGACGAATTCGTGATGGAGCGCGATCCGGACAGTGAGGAACTCATCAAGCAATTGGAAAAAGGTCTTCCAAGATGGCCAGGCTTTGGGGATGAGGGGTGGATGGAGGACGTTAGCCAGGTAAAGTAACTGTTCAATGCCGTCACATCTCAGTGCTGATATTAAAAATCTCATCAGGAGCGTGTTATAGAGATTGTTCATGCGATAAAGGGTTATAAAGACATTATGTAAGTCTCCTTATTTCTTAATCTTACTCTGGCTTGATATCTCCTTCATAGCGGAAACCGTATAGTAACCGCCTTAGAGAGTGTGCCAGAAGAATCAAACATACCTTACTTATCCTACTCCGTAAGACTCTCTTGTCTATCGGAGGATGCCGTCCTGATCAATTTTAGATACCCTTGTCCATTAAACTTATTGAGGTAATTTGCTGCGAACTCATCCAGCGGCTCGTCATTGACTATTTTCTCCAGAGTAGGGCACGCTCCAAGAGCTATGCAGCGTCAAAAGAGTTTGATATGGACATGCTGCGTCTGTTTGAAAAGGCCCGACGATGGCATAAACCTTGTACAGAGCCATACGGACGAGTGCTATTTCTACAGGTAAGTGCCTCTGAGAGCTTAATCTGTAGAGTTCTTCAACTTAAGACTGTATTAGCGTTTGTATCAGGAACTTACATCTTCCCATCCCCCTCCTGGCCCTCCATATCACACGACGACCAACTTTGCATCTCTACGCGCCGGCCCCGGGAACATCAAGCCCGTGCATGGTACGGACGGTGAGGGAATACCGGGCGTAACCACTGGTCGCATTATATCGAAAGATCGCACTTTCGTCGATGAAATTCATTACAAGGGATGGACCATCAAGTTGGCTGATTGGTTGCATTTGAGCAATCCGGACGATCCAAGCCGTCCGATCATTGGTCAAGTATTTAAATGCTGGATGTCTGAAGAACCGTAGGTCCCATTCCCTGTATCGAGGTACCAGTGCAACTAATATGGGCCACAGATCCAAAAAAGGCCAACAAGGTCTCACTGTTGCTTGGTATTATCGACCGGAACAGGTATGTAGCGAACATCGGGGGAGTGTTCTCTCATCATGCCGGTTCTAGACTTTCCATTCCACAAACAGGACGTTTTGGGAAGGAGAAGTGTTCAAAACCAGTAAGTCAAACGATCTGCCTTATTGGAATGTTTGTTGACTCTTGCGTGACTTGAGGTCACTTCGCTGACCACCCAGTGGAGGATATAATCGAAAAGGTCGCATGCCAATTTACTGCACGGCATATTCGAGGTCGACCTCGTCCACCGTCCTGGTACATCGGCTTCCCGCTTTACGTATGTGATTCAAGATACAACGATCGTGAACGCGTCTTTGTCAAAATCAAAAATTGGAACTCTTGCGTACCAGAAGACGTCCGCAAGAGTGCAGACTTCATGCCGATCTACCCATTCGAGCGCACTGTCATGCCAAACCGGTTGCCAAGTCCATTCTTAGGCAAGAGCAAAAGTTCGCTCAAGGGCCCAGGGGGCATCATCGACGAAAAGCCCGATGATGACAAAGGAGATGTTGGCTCGGGCAGGAAGAGATCGCGAAGAAGTGCAGCGGACGGTGTGCCAAACAAGTTATCTCCCGGTAGCGCTCAGGCGTCAAACGCTACAGGAACACATCAGTGCATCCCAGCGGCACAGCCGTACCAGCCACACATGCACCGACCAACTGGTCCCGATCGATCTGTTATCACCGCTGCCGGGGGAACGACCTATCTTAGTCAAAATGCCCAGATTGAGAAGTTACCTCCAGCAACTAGTGAGTCCCGTCTTCAATCCTTGTTGGCCGGCAATTAGCTTGATGATTCTTCTCTAGCTAAACATTTTGACCGCGATCCCGACACCAACGAAGTTCTTTGGTTCCCTGCTCCACCTGTTGACACTCCGCGGCCCACCGAAACTCGATATAGCATGGCGTATTTGCAATTTCTGGCGGCTAAACGGAAAGCAGAAACAACGGGATCAAATGGCGAACCGGCCTTGAAACGAACGACCGTTGATGTACGCCCGACAGTGACTGAAACCATGCGAACTGCTTTGAAAGACTTGACGATCCCCCTTCACTGAGGTTGAACTCGATTTATTCCCAAGTCTCTATCATCAGAGACGATACTGCCTTTAATTTATCCCTAGATCCGGTAATTTCCCCGTGACAGGAGCAGTCGGATCATTATCTACTCATCATATTCTAATTCGAAGTTCCCTCCAATGAAATGTATCATAACCTGGAGGACGTCTGGCGATGTGCGCCCTCGCATGTGCTCCGAGAAGCCGATCCCCAGACTCCATGTCGATACGTGGGATGCTTCTCAATCTCCCGACACACGTGTTCTCAGCCGTACACAAGAACAACAGCTTTGGTAGCGCTCTAGAACGCGTCAGACCAGAGTGGATCCTGACAGCCAGGCCCAACTTCATTGTACGCTTGTCTTCGTCTGCTTTCAACTTTGTGTCCGACGATGTACGTTCCAACTTTAATCATGGGATCATCTCTGCCTTGATTCGCGGAAAGTCCGTGAACTAGTCCTTGAAGGGGCAAGGAGCATCCAGCGTCTACGTCAGAGGGCTATACTGCCTCAAAATTAGCAACATGTATGATTTTGAGGGAGAAACCGACATCTTGACAAGTCTTCTTTTTTCCATGGAAGATTTCGTATGACATGTCGTGATGGCAGGTCTTGACCCTCATTCCACATTTTGTATTCTATGGCGTCCACCGGGATGCGCCTCTTCACAATCGCCGAGAATCCGGGCAAAACTTATCTCCATATATTTTGACCGCAGCCGCCTCTTTACTTTTGAGGTCGCATATCTCCCTGCTAGATCTGTGCTTATATACCGTTCGTTCGATCTCCCACGTCAATTGTGAGTCACCTTCTCTCCCCATCCACGGCCCCGCCCTACCTGATAGCTGACGTCGCGTTGGTTTATGATGCTTTACGTTTTGCTGATAGCACTCTGGTCGATTCGTCAAGCATGCGCACAGGCTATCACCCAGGCAGTCTGCAAGGGCGAGTTCAACTGGATGGATAACACGAATCATGTTTCGCCATGCGATATTGCTTCACAGTTGCAAGGAATTTGTACAACTGGTCGTAAGTGATGGATGATGATACATGCATGGCATCAAGATAACTCGATATCGCTTTCTAGGGACTACAGTACCGCCACTGAATGGTCATGAGAGCTATAACGTTTCCGTTCCTAATTCTTGCAAATGGTGCGAGAGCCTGCTACGGGCGTCAGAAATGAATACCAAACTCGCATTTCAGTTCTTGGGTGGCGTATAACCTTCTGTCTGGCTGCACTGTCTGCCAAGGTTACTCCAACCTTGTTATATCGTTCGTCATTACAGCTCGATCGATCGCCCGGTAACTCATCTGACTTGTCGCGGTTAGCTGGACCTCCTACTCCACACTCTGTACCTCTGAGGACTTGCAATCTCAGTGCGTCTAAATGCATCCTTGTGCTAACGAAGCTAACCAACGATGGGTTAGACCTTTTCCCTCGTATCAGATTCCGGCCGGTTTTGCGGTGCCTTTCTGGGCCACACAAGACCGTACGTCATTGCCTTTTTCTCATGACCATTTGTTTGTGACCCGACATCTATTATCTGAAGCATCGAGTTGGCCCGAAAAAGCATTCGACGAGACCGGTGCTCATCAACTAGCTTCAGAAGGTACTGACCTACGATTGGACTTGACCAGATTCTGACATCCGCTCAGGACACGCTGACGTTCCCTCCTTTGGAGCGTCAGCCGAGGCCAATTCATCAAAGCCCATAGCTGCCATCGTAGGCGGTGTCGTTGGTGGCCTAGTCGGTCTAGGATTGCTGATTGGACTTGGCTTCCTGTTGCGCCGTCGGGCCATGAGGCATACGAGAACGAGATTGGCAGACAGTCATCAGCAAGGCCATGGACGGAACGCATCTATCGCCTCGCAGAAAACGATAGGTTCCGGTAACGGAACGCTTTTGCATTATCGAAGCCAGCCGTCGCTACATGGCAGCGCTCACTCTCTTCCTTATTCGAATGGCATGGTCATGGCGCCGTCACCGCCTCCTGCACATCCAATCGGGGCGACGCCGCTGGTTTCCAATGTAACAAACCCCGAGAACGTCGTTACCCCATTTACCCTCCAACCTCTGGATGCGCATTTCGTTCCAGCCAAGGACAGAGTGGCCGTCGCGACGGACCGGAAACGTGCTGACGGATCAATAGTGCCTGTGGATGCTGTCTTGCCCCTTCGACGGCGCGCACAACTCCGAACGACAATGTCGCGATGCAGGCTACTCACAGTGGTCAACGGCCGCGATATAACCCTCCAGCATACACGCCATCCCCTGGTCAACCCTCCGAACCACAGATCCCCACGCGCAGCCGTTACGCTCACTCTCAAAAGGGATCGACAGACACGCATAGCTCGTTTGATTCAAGTCGGAGTGGGCAATCGAGAACCAGCAGCGGTGAGACCAATGTGACGGCCACTATTAGTGGGGTCTGGCGCAGTTGGATCAAGTCAATACGAGCCAAAGAGCCCCTCGCATGTGACGGGTTCGAGCGGTTTGGTAGTTTGGGGAAATTTTTGGGTCATTATTTTACTGTGTATATGATAGTGTACTGCATCTGCCTTAATACATAGCTTGTCAGATTCCGAGAGCTCCTACGTTCATCTAACGCTTGCTTTTGGTCCCCAGGCCGATGGTCAATTCCCTGTCTGTCGATACTCACCGCAACCATCCGAACGCTGAGCCACTTCTGCAGAGCTGCAGTGTCTCGTTCATGAAATCTCCCAATCGCAACAATGATATCACTGCTTTCGATCAGCATGGAAGAGTTTGGACAGCAGCCGAGATTGGCTCCCGTCACTTGCTCAAGGTTCGGAGATCGATGGTCGTCATTGTCATCAGCATGTTGCAAGACGGAGATAAGCTAGGCCGACACATAGCAACGGAGGGTGGTTTGGGGGCGGCTAATTGAGAATAGACAGGCCCTGGTGATTCTTTGGGCTTGCATGTTTTCGGGGCTCACCCCTGAGGCCTCAGTCTGAGGGTGACGTCCCTCGGCGGGGTTCTATCAAAGCGATCTAATCCAGGTCGTATCATCCCCTCATAATGCTTGAAGTCGAATAAAAGATTGACGACGTGACGAGGCTGCTAAGAGAGCCGTACCATTGTTTGCTGCTGTCGTCAATAAGAAAAAGCGCAATATCCTCAGCTTATGCTGTGGAAGGCAGCCCCGACAAGATTTCTACTTCTATACAGAAGTCCTTGAAAGATCTAGAGTTCAAGCACGCAACAACAATGCATGAGCGCCTGTCGGATTGAACATATGCCGTTGATGATTCTCTGCTATAAAGCATCACATGGCTAAAAGACGGCTCTGAAAGCAACCGATGGAAGCGCGATTAATGGGCGCCTCGATGGTTCGTTTTGGATTCGTTTTATGCTGTAATGGCCTGTCACATGTGATGAACGTTCGATATTAAATGCCTGATGGCGAAATCTCCCACATTCATCCCAGTCGAGCCCCCGGTTCGATCAAACGACGCCAGACATGTAAGCTCAATGCCTTTGCGGTCCTGTTGGTCGTTGGTGGTGTACGGGCGCAAGACAGTGGCGCGCAGGCCGTTTGCCAGCCCAGCTTTGACTGGATGAACAATGCGAACCACCTTTCGCCATGTCTGATAGCCGGTTCGCTGCAGAGCATGTGTTCGGTGACTCGTGAGTTGCGTCGTTATCAGACTTGTGGCAAAGACGACAAGACGTCATGCAGACAATACGGTGCCACCCTTGGACGGGTCAAATCACTACGTTACAGGTGCCTTACCAATCAATGTTCTTGGTGAGCGATTTTTCTTTTTGCAGATGAAACGTTGATGTATTTGCCCAGCTCGTGGGCGGTATACAATCTTTTATCGGGCTGCACTGCTTGCCAAGGGTTTTCGAATTCCATATTGACGTGAGCCGCGAATAATTAAAGAGCAAAACCGTCGCTTAGAGACATGTAGCTGGCCAGCCTATTCTGCCAACTGCACCCAAGACTTGCTCAGTAGCACGTATGAAAGCTCAGTCATCGCCCGAGGCACACACGCGACTGACATCTTTGTATTGAAACAGCTTCTTTCCGACCAAGTTTAGCATACCAGATGGCGCCAAGGTGCCCTTCTGGGCCGGTCAAAATCGTACGTCGAGACATGATAAGAAATGTATCAAGGAGCTGATCCACTAGTACTGTAGCAACTACTTGGCCAGATCAACGTTTCTCGGACATTGTGGCTCATCAACTCGCAAATGAACGTATGTTTTTTTTTTTGAGTTAGACGCGACATAGAATTTGCACTAAGTGCCTTTTATCTGATAGACCGGCCCGATCTGGCATCGTCGGACGTCAACTCGAACGCGTCCAAGAAGGCGTCGTCGCAGGCTGGACCGATAGCGGGCGGTGTCATCGGCGGGCTGGTTGGTTTGATGTTGTTGATAGGCGTCGCGTTCTTCATTTACAAAAGAAGTTTCAAATCGACCGCGCGGACGTTGGAAGAAGGCAGTCCGAAAGGACACGCGCACAAACCGTCCGAGGTCTCGCAGAAAAGCGACACCTCCTTCGGTTTCGGTTACGGCGGTTTCTGGCAACGGAGTCCCAGCCCCGGATCGTTCTCCGCGACGCAGGCGCCCACGAGCCCGACCTTGCGCACCCACAATGGCAGCGTCCCTTCCTTCTCGTACTTTGGCTCCGCAAACGGCTCCGTAAGAATAGGCTCCCCTCCTCCCGCCGAGGCCAGCCAGGAGTCGTCCTCAGCCCAGCCCCACACCGTCAACCAAGAGAGTCTCATCGTACCATTCACGCTTCAGCACACCACCGCGCCCGGAGCACCCCAGCCGCAAGGCAATGCCCCCTCGAGCGGTGACAGAAAGCGAGCGGACGGTGCGATCATACCCCTCTTCGACCCGCCGACGCTGCCGCCCCAGATTCCTCGGAACGCAATGCGCACGACGGAGAGCGCGCCCGCTTCAATCCGCCGGCTTACTCCAGGTTCGCCGCTGAGGAGGACGAAAGGGCCACCCAGGAGGCATCGCCGATACAGGTCATCAGTCGTGCTCGCACTCCTCACTCCAGGCAAGACTCGGGAGACACGACGAGCTCCTGGGACTCGACCACGAGGACCGGGATGACCAGGACAACCAACGGCGACACGAGCTTCGCCCCCACTATCGAGGACGTCATGTCACGGGCAGGATATGATTATGGGCAACACGGTCAGACGTATGATCGCGCTGGCCCTGCGATTTGACGTTCTTCTTTGTTTTCCTAAGCATGAAAAAAGTCTGATCGGTTTGACCTTCGCTATTCCTTTTTTTTGTGTGTTACTAGTATTGGATTATGGACAGAGACGTCTTTCCCTGTGCTACGATAAACGAGAAAAAAAAATCGTAGATCTTTGCGCCGTCGGTTCCGTGTGTCAGGGCCGCTGCAAAGTTACGACCGTATTTAGGCTTGACGATCGAGAAATTTGGGTTAGCACCAACAAACGAATCGGTTGGAACTCGGTTGGGATTGTGCATAGCGGACACGACCTCTCCGTTTAGAAGAATAGTCGGAACATTTTGCGCCCAGAGACAACGACAACTAACTAATTGTTGCTACTCGGGCACAAAAGTGATTTCTATCAAAGCAAAGACCACAAAGGGCCCAGTTCGCTTCCGAGATGCACCAAGATTGAGCGGATGAATGGTAATATCTGAGTCAATAAGTAACGTGTATGTAAACATCTGCGAGTTCTTGGGTGCCGCGTAAAAAAAAGAGGATAATTGCTACGGGACCGACTGCAAGAGAACTCGAGTCCTACTAGGATGGTATACAATAAATATGCGAGCGAGCTTGGCAGCGACGAGTCTGGGGACAGGCATTGGAGGTGCTAGGAAGGACACGATACGATTAAAACAGGCTGAGCGAATGAGAGTCCACGGGTGGATATACGTGTATGTATGCAGGATGATTAAACGAACGGACGACTTTGGTGGCTTCAGGGTTCGAAATGGAAGCCATGTCACAAGTCAGGCAAAGCCAAGAAGAAACGATGCGCCGAAGAGGTGCCATCTTGAACAAAAAGTGAGAAGTCTAGCGAAAATGGCAAAAGAAAAAAACTCACTATCAAAACGGGAGACACCAGAGAGGCCGCGATGCAACGTTTCGTAAGCGATATGTAATAACATGCTGAGAAATACAATCTATGCAGAGCTGGTTCCGCTGCTTCGAAGCGAAATCGACCAAAAAGAAAAGATAAGGACAGTGACGCAGAGGGTGACAGTAGAGTTTTGAGGAAGGAGCGTGAGTCGACAGTCGTGAAAACTCTCGATGAAGAAAAACCCTAAAGGCAAAAGTCACATCGCAAAGCTCGATCGGCGCTGTAGTACGTCCCAGAAACCATGGAATCGGAATCTTGATCGCCAGCGTCGTTCGCAACGCATCCATGCACACCCGACCTGTCAGCATCGACCACCCGCTCCGACATGCGGGCTGACTTTACGCTTAAATGCGACCCGAGCTCCTGTGGCTGGCCTTGCTGAACGCCGCCAAGTCGGCTGGCGATATCAGCTCGCTGTCCGGACGGGTGTCGTGCACGGACAGGACGCGCTGCCGAGGCGTAGCGTAGCACACATGGCCTGCCAGCTCCCGAAGGCGCTGTCGCTCTCGCTGTGCACCAAGAGGGATGATGGTGGAGACAGAGGACGTCGAAGTCGTGGATGTGGAGGAGACGGTCGAAATGGTGGAATTGGTCGAGTCGGCCGTGCGCGGCGGAATCGGGACCAGCGAGCATCTGCGTTTCGGAGTGGAGCAGACGGGCGCGGCCATGGCGAACGCCATCGCGGTCGTCGTGCGCACTGGTGATGAAGGTTTTGGGAGCATGTGCGATAATCGATGTATAGAAAGCGTCGGCGTTGACGTGGTCCGCCCACGCGGTTCCATCGGAGCCGAGAGCCTGAAAACAGGTGCAGGTGGAGGCTCTCGCCCCTCAGGGTCAGAACTACACGCTCGTCCGCTCCGCTTGCTGGGGCACAGCGACAGGCGATGGGAGCGCGGAAGGAGCGGGAGGGAGAGCGTCCAGTCCTCCTTGTCGCGATCGTTGCCTGGGTATATGCGCGGGTTGATGGACTTGGATGGCCTTTTGTTCACTTTCTCGAGTCTGGGCTCTGATGTCGGCTCTGGATTTGAAATCGAGACATCCTCTTGTTCGGGTGGCGTGAGGACGAGAGGCGGGGGCGCTGGGGGACGCCCAGTCGCAGAGTCCATTCGACCTCCGTCTCGGTTCCCTTGCCTCCACCAGCACCGTCCTCGTCCGTCTTGTTCGACGCAGGAATGTCGTCAACCGACCTGGATCCGGGCACGCTAGGGAGGGGGATGTTGGGTGCTGGCTTGACTGGTGCGGAGATGACGGCACGGCGGTTGAACGTGGCGGACTGGCGACTGTTGAGGGGTGGAACGACCTGGACGCTCCCTTTTGCAAAAGGGTCCTCCGAGTCCCTCGCGTAAGGGCGGTCGGAGTAGTACGAGGTAGAGTCATCTGAGCAGATGGACCAAGGCCGATGATCGCGTCTCGACGAATTGGACGACGAAGAGAGTCTGAATGCAGGGGTGACGGGCGTTACCGGAGAATAGGGCTCGGTCGCGGTCGAGGCCGTCGAAATGGAGCGGAAGGATGAAGAGCGCGAACGCGATTGAGCGGCCGCAGAGGTTAAATCGGCTCTGTCATGCCTTGCTGGCGCACCATAATCGTCAAAGTCAGAATTCGTCAGAGGGACCGCACCGGCTTCCTTTGCGGCGCGTTCGTACTGTGTAACGAGTGGCAGGTAGGGGATAAAGTCTTCGTCCTCTTCGGAGGACGCGTTGGAAAGGATGCTGCGGGAGTAATGAGAGACGAGGGGGATAGGCTGGAGGGTCTCCGTCGTCGCGGTGGAGACGGTCGACTGGGGCCGCTCGCGGGTGCGAACGCTGGTCATCGAGGACGGGCGCAGCACGAGGGCCGAGGCGTGGCGCCGGATCTTCTCAAAAATTTGGCGGGGACGGGAGGTGCACGAGACGCTGAGGTCGTGCGGTGTAGCTGCCGTGCCGACGCTGTTGGAGCGGGCAGTTCTGGAGGACATGGGGGAATCGGGCGGGGTGTTCTTCACGGTGTTATGGGCCCGCTCATGAACGGAGAGGGAAGTAGATATGGGACGAACCAAGAATTGAAATTCAGGGTCGGGGGGCAAGAATGTTTCTGAGAAGCGATCGGCATCCAACGCCAGGGCCACGAGCTCGCTAAACTCGTCCAGCGAGAATGGCGAGTCTCGTTGTTCGGTCGACGAGTGCGACGACGGGGGCGACATGCGTTGGCGCTGGAGGGTGAGAGAGCGGGCGACGACGTGGTCCTGGATAAGAAGGTTGTTGAGCTGCCGGACTTTGCGTTCTTATAACTTTTGAGTTCAGAAATCTAGACATCTTCAAGTACGCAATTAATTATTTTTTTGGAGCTTCTTCTCGATTCAGGATCATCTTGACAACTCATCAGCATTCCATCAGCACGTTTCCTCGTCGCTCCTTGGCTTATTTCTTCCTCGATAGCAACTCGCAAATCAGAAAACATTGCACAGTCCTTCCATCACCTCGTGCAGAGACTTTGCATCGTTGTATTTTTCGACACTTGGTATCTTTATTCGGAGACGCCTACATACGCTTATCGGGCTACACTGTGACTTTCAACGTGTATCACTGTCAACCTCATTCTCTCATCGCGAGCTACGTCAAGCTGTTCTCATCAGTACATCAGATTTGCGCATCGGATGCGTTCACAATCTAGAAGGACATTAGAGCGACATCGATGACACCGACCGTCCGGGCAGGCGTCTTGAGTGACGTATCCACCACGCTGTCCACATGCACGCTTTCGCTCCTTTAATGGCTTCATTAAACGAGATTTCAAGTCTGCAGCTTGCCATATAGGTATGCCCGAGGAATATTAATGATTTTCGCGAGCTTTGAATGGTCTTCTTTGTCGGAGCCGCCAACGTCTTGTATCATGCAGGGATTTTCATCCTCTTTGTATCTCGACGTTGTCGCCAGGTCGCGGCTGATAAAAGGTGTCTGAAAACGGCTACATTTCCCTCGGCAGCACAGAAGAGCAAGGACCTGTCCAATCGCCTGTCTCTTGATAAACGATCTGACAAGTCCGGAACAGACTTTGGACTTGCTTTGTTTGGACTACTTGTAGACATGTGACCATTTCACGGCTACTCGTTCCCCGGAATGACGCAGTAAAAGATAATACCCGACATGGCCACCAGGACATACCACGGCTCGTGTCTCTGCCGCTCTGTCCGATTCGAGCTCAAAGGCGAGCCCTTCACGTTCGTCGTCTGCCATTGCAGCAACTGCCGCAAAGTCTCCGGCTCGGCGTTCCTCGCGAACGCATTCTTTGCTCCAAAGGTGCGCCCAACCGTCTTCCGCGCTGCGAGCCCGGGAGCTTCAGAGTCTGATGTAAACGCGCGCGTATCCGCAGCAAGTCGAGATAACCCGCGGACGGGACGCCATCAAACGCTTCCGAGACACAAATACACAAAGCGGGACCCCGCTCGTTCGCTCGTTTTGCTCCGAATGCGGGTCGACGCTGTTCATCCAGACCGACGAACAAAAGTACGTGATCGTCGGGAGCGGGACTGTCGATGAGGACACGGACTGGAGTGAGTGTTCTCGCTTGAATGGACCTGCAACTCGATTGCTTAGCTCGTATAGTTCCTCGAAGAGAGAGCTTCCCTCAGTGCAAAAAGCCCTATGTAGCCGAGCTGAAACTCAACCCCAAACCTCGTTCCAAGCTCTGATGCGTAAGATGGAGGATTTTCTTCGTACCAATATCAGCTGCTTAAGCTTACGATCCCATATCATAATGCACAAGCTGTAAACGTAACCGGTGAGCGCTTGAGCCCTCTTCATGAAAGGCTGTGGACAACTCATGATGATGTCTAAAAGTCGATTACTAATAACCATCAAAGCATCGCACTAACCTGTGCAAGGTGCCATGTTTCTTGCGGTGTCATCGAAGCAGACATCGCCTCTCAGCCCTGTTAATGCTCGAACCGTTTCACGAACTCACACATATCATTTTCACCTTTCAAGAGCAGCTCATATGAACATTCCACACGCATCCGCCACCAGAAAACCATCGTCGTCGCGGCTACCCCAACCACACAATAGCAGCAATCCTTGGGCGCGGAAGCAGAAACCATGGCAGTCTACTGCCATCCAAGCGCCTGCCCTCAGCACCATTCCTGCGTCAACAGGCACCGACGTCGCTAATGCCGCTCCGCCTCCGCCACGCACCGATATACCCCTGGCGACGACCTTCAACGCATCGGCACCTGCACAACCCAAGATCGCATTCGTCTCGGGTCCGCTGGACATAGATCAAGCGTACTTTGAAACTCACTATGTTCCACTCCTGGACCGCGCGATCGCCGAGGGGCATTCCTTCATCGTTGGTCCGTCGAGAGGGACGGATTCCCGGACAAGGGAGTACCTCCTCGCGCGGATTCCTGCCTCGCGCATCACGGTCTTCGTGCACGAGTCCGAAGCAGAACAACAGCGCAGATACCTGCGGTCGTTTGAACGCGCCGGCGGAAAGGTCGTCGTTGCCGGTAAAGGTCATACGTCGCGAGACGAGGCGATGACGAGAGCGAGTCATTATGACATTTTGAGATACAGAACAGACGAAGAGTGCAGAGCGCTGTACGGCGACAAGTATAGGAAGAGAGTCAGTGGGACGGAGAAGAACGAGCTGAGGAGGAAGCGTGGTGTGGGCTTGGTTGTTGACGCGTGTTGAATCCCAAGGCCATATCACAACTCCTTTGTCCTGGTTGCTACCTTTGTTGATATTTTATCATTGCTAATGCATTAACCTCCACAGGTTTCCGCTACTGTACCAAAGACGGTGTTTTTCTACGCAAGAGAGGCTAACAGTTTCATCTCGGGAGGACCTGCGCACCCGCCGACAGATTTCCGGGCGTGGCCCGCTTTGAAACGCAACTGATTTTGTTTTCTTTGTCCTGCCTTGGCCACACCGTTCGCCACCTGCTTTGACGCGCCAAAGCGTCAGCCTCCCACACGTGATTCGCAGATCTTGCGGTGTATAAAAAGCCCTTTTCTACGCCCTCCACAGCCAGAGCATTCTCTTCCCCCGACCGCCATCTTCTGGCCTTGGTCTTCTGCTCTTTACATGCTCCCACTATCATCGTCCTCTCCCACACTCTGCGTCCTTCTCATACTCTACTGCGACCACGCCACATTTGACATATCGACTTGGTTCGCCACATCGTCAAACTTGCTCGAGTACGCACATCGCCCAATGTAAAACGCTAATATGTCGCTTTTGCCTCTAGGCGAGTTCCAATCCCAGTCGCAGGAACCAGAGTACAGCCTACAATACATGGGGGTTGGCCAGGTTCAGCCGTTGTGTATATGATCGAGTCGCAAGGCTCGTGAGGGGGAGCAGTAGTGTGATCACTCACTTCCCCGGGTGTGTTTGTGGAGCCTCTGGGCGGGTCCCGTAAAATGCAAAGGCAGTCATTCAGGTGCATGCCATCGTCGCCCTGTTTGAATAAAACTGCCGGAGCATCTTCCTGAATTTCAGGTTGGGTCGCCGTTCGGGGAGGGCGTTTCCCAAGCCCAATGCAACTCGAAGGGCTCTCGAAGTGCTTCGCGCAGCCCATGGGTTGAGTTCTTCGATTGTACGGTTGCACGGTACTCTGGATGACCCCGACTGGGCTCTTGGTCTCGCCTAGAGGGATGGGACGTGGAACACTGTGCTCAACCTGCCATTCATCGTGACGTTGCCTCTGCTTCAAACTGTCGTCTCGAATCGACGCTGATCTACGTCTTTAGCCTAACGCCACTGGTCGCCCTCGCTGCATCCTTCAACGAGATGACCGCAGGAGGATACCGCACCGTATCATCGTAACATAATCCTGCGTCGTTCTTTTCCATTCTAATGCTCCTCTGCGACCAGCCCTGCTATCACTTGGTCGAGTGCTCAGCGAATCAACCTAGCGGCGCGACGCAACACAACAGTCTTTCTTGTAAGTAGTACTGCCTACTGTGGTCCGATGCTGACTGACATTGGGCTTGTCGGATTGGAATGTATGCAGTTATAATTTTTAAAAAAAAATCTTTTTTGTCATTCATGTATTTTCTATTAATTTGCAATTCCACTCTTTTGTTAACGGATCACGATTTAAACATGTGAATTCTTCAAAAACGTTTAACCATGAGCCTGTTTGTTGCTCAGTTGGTACCAAAGCTGTTCCAGCAAGGACCCTTTCATATTATTTTTTTTCTTAACCTACCATTCATTCTGACAAGAGATGCGGAGCCCATCCGCGAGTTATGACCTTCGCGCTACCCTTCTATACCCGTTTGCAGCTAGCATGTCCCCACTACGGATTCTTCACCTGCCCATAAGGCAAACCAAAATGTTCTATGATCGTATATTGTTTCTTTTCAGTCGCCATGCAGGGCAACTACACATCTGCAATGGCTCCCTGGCAATCCCTACGAGAGCAATGTTGTACGATCTACAGCTTTTACAGTCGCCGAGTCGAAGCACACCACCTTGGCGTCAGAGTGAAGGAACGCTAGAACGATGGCAAAGGACAAGTCAGAGACACGAACGCTGGATGCAGGAATATGAGAACCTCGCGGCTGCGTGCCATTCCTATGTTTTGAAGCTGGGATCCAAACCGATTGATTACAGCCTTTCGTCGTGGCATAGAAGTTAGGATTGCTGCAGAGTCGCTATGTGACGCGGCCTGTACACCCGCATAGGAGGGTTGAAGAACTTGGCTCAGAGTTGGACCGAAAGCGGCAAACGAGAGCACAGTGAACAGAAGTCGAAACATGAAGCTCCGAGGGCATTTACAGGACCAATTGACGGCGGCGACTCGAGAGCAGGTTGGCACGTCGCCGCCATCCCGAATAAGGCAGCCGTCTTGACTACCGGCGACACTCGACACCGCTCCGCCACTTGGATTGATCTTCGAAAACTGCTAGACCAAAACCGCCAAAATAGCAGATTTCTCCAACCGAGCACTGAACTCCAACGGCGTTTGTGTTTGGCAGTCAACATGGAAGATAATTGCATGCTTCGCGCGCAGCTTAGGCCATTCAATTGTAGGTGCATCAGTGTGCATCTGGCATGGGTCATGGAAAACTTCCCCAGTAGTGCGGGAAACTTCCTTCACCGAAGCGGCTAGAAAAAAACCGGATTAGATTCCCTTTGCCCTGAAAAAGTACATTTTTGAGAAATACCGAGGACAGGAGGACACAATACTTCAAGCGATGTATCGGCCCTAGTCAGATATAAAAGCACGTTGAAAATCGAACAGTCACCTCTAGTTCCACCTCTCCAGCATGCGTTTCTTCACCGCACTCATTACCGTTGTTATGTCAGCTACTGCTGCGCAGGCTTGCACCAGCAGTTATCAATGTCCTAAGGGCTATGTCTGCGATTTGTCTAGGATAAGTCCTACTTACAAGGTAGGACACTGCCCTGTCAATGTCGAGATGCTGAACCTCATGTTGCCCAGCAATGTGTCAAAGTCGGAAGGATGGTTTGTACATCGTACATTGTAGTCTGCTCAGTATCTCACCTCGTTGATGGCATTAAACGACACAGTTCCTCGATGACGGTGCCTTTGAAGAGATTTTCGATGACGATGTGAATGAAGTGGAAGCGGTCAGGATTGAGGTTCACCTCGGCGATGAAAGTACGCCATACCTTTGATTGCGATTTCAGCCACTCATTCTGCATCCGTTTTCAGGTTCGTTTTAATCGTGATAGTTTCAATTGCCTGTCGAAGCAGCTATCAATGCCCTAAAGGCAAGGTTTGTGATCAACGCAGGGACAGTCCGACCTACGGAGTGAGTGTACTGTTTGCTGTTATCTAGTTCGCAGCACTCACGTTTTGGAATCATAGCAATGTGTCTGAGCCTCTAGCGAGGTGCGTTGCTCAAAACGCATTCTCTTCCTGTCCATTATTGACGGAAAGCATCAGCTCCTAGGCAATAATCATGCAATATCATGGCCGAATAGCTATTTCTGAAGGCGTAGATAGTGACCATCATGTCTGCAGATGTTTGAAATCAATGATCCGTTAGCTCGTATATCCTGTCCCTGGCTTTGCAAGATGTTGAAAAGGCAAGACCAAGGAGTCCGCATTTTGTTGTATTGTGGATCCAGGTCGTCTAAGGAGATGTAAATGGTAGATCTCATGAGGATCAACCAGGATTAAGGTGCCGAGACCCACCGCTGCAGCCTAGACTCAAATCATCCCTAACGAGGCCGCACTTTCCACCGGAGCTGGAATATGGCGGCCGGCGACATGAACGGGCCGATTTTCTTTTCATGCGCGATGCAACCCAGCGCCTGGTGTTTGCTCAGGCGACAAAGTTGTGTAAGAGCATCGAATGTGCTAAGAGATAGGGGCATATCCAAGACCGCAAAACATCTCAAGCGTAGGTAGATGACCATCATCTCAAGAGCCGGAACCCAAGTTGTGCGCGGCCTTCCCAGAACACGCGACGCGGACAATCCAGAGGCAACTAAGCGACAATTTGGGCACCATGGCAGAATCGGCTAGGACTCTGCGACGGTCTGGGAGGTCCGGGGGCGAATGAGGCCAAGGCTTTGAGCTAGATGGAAGGAGAACCGGCCGCCTCTGATAGCATGATGAACTATATCTTTAGTCGTACCATGTCAAAATGTGAGAAGCGAATTCCAGGCCAATCAAAAAATGCTGTCCCACGATGACTTGCCGGACATTATGACGAAGAAACAAACAGTGTAGCCAAAGACATTTCTCACGTCCGTCCCACTGGCTGAAATAGTCGAATCTCATCGCGCCATTGAACAAAGAGTCCAAAGAAAACCAATGTATTGGATATCACAAACACTTGAGCAAGAGTGACTATTACGAAAATGACATAAATACACCGACTCAACTAAAAAAAACCCGGAAGCAAATATTCACGATGTTGGATCGTGCAAGACTGCAAGTAAGTATCTATCGTCTAACAGACGGATTTCAGCACTGGGTTGACTTGGAGGATAATTTAAATCGACTTACCTGGAGAAATCATGAGTTCATGCCTCTTCGTTCGTATCCTCATAAACTTGACTTCATCCTGAACCGCAGATACCGCAGAAGCGCCGGTGAATCATCAGTTTGAGCAAAGAAATCGATGAGCAGGATCATGCAGACTCACGTGGTCCAGTTCGCTCGCCTTGACTTCCTCCAATCCACTCTGCACACTCTCCACGATACGACTGATAGCGCTGGCGTATTTCTTCCCCTGCTCCCCCTCAAAGATCACACCAGAATGGCGTATTATGCTTGCTGGATGTCCCCTGGATAGTAAAAGGTATCCAAGGACCGTCCGATGGGAAGAGAGTAATGATAGAGTAGATTCTAGTTCCGGAGGCATTGTGTGAGATGAAGGCGCAGACTGATTAGAGTTGGAGGTGCTTGTTGATGAAATTGTGGCATTCGGTTGTGCAATGAACGACGTCCTTGCAGTTGTGGAGGTTGCTGATGCGCTGATCTAAAGAACCGTCAGCGGTACTAAGATATCGGAAAGCCGGCGAGCCGATAATTCGCTCACCATCATGGAATCGTCGAGAACCAGGTCACTGTCCAAGTCAAGTGAGGTTCGTCTAATAGAGATATTACGTAAGTTACTGAACGTTGGTACAACTCGAGTCGGTATAAGACGATCACATTAAATAGAGAACTCTTCAGAACTAATAAACAATCACTAAAATAGCATCATCTAATTTGAAGCCAGTAACAGGTCTTGGCAAAGAGTGTGGGGACTGAGTGCAAAAGTGTGGCGGAGCTGACGAATTTTGGTGCAGAATCACATAGGCACAACGTCACTGAGAATACAGCAGCAACCTCTGGAGTGAAATTTCTCTAATATTTAGATTATTTTGTGTCCTGACACAATGAAGAGAAGAAATTCAATCAAATGGGCCCGTGACAGACAAGTAAAGAATCACGTCTAACACTGTACATATATAAATGAGACGTCGGTGCTTCGTCAACTTTAGATAGAATAGAGGCATATCAACCGCTAGTACGTGAATTAGGACTCTGCCGATAGAAAGCGGCATTGGCATTCCAGATGATCACTTGCAAGGCGGGAAGGAGGTGACAAGGCGCCGAACAGCCAGGTGGATGAAGCTCCTGGTCTGGCAAGGATGGGACACAGGCGAATTGAGATAGGGCAGCCATTCCCAGCTGCGGTATCAGTTGAGACGAGATATGTTCGTCATTCGAAATAGATCATCTGTGGTGGTAGCGTCAGACGGGGATACATGCCTGCAGAATACTAGAGGACCCCGGATAATCCCCTCTGAACTCGGATCCCAAATTTCGGCGAAACTACCTGTTTTTGTCCGAACACAAAATTCCAAAATTTTCATTTTTGTCCGGCATTCGTACCGACTTCCCGCCCAGGTGCCCAAATTTGTCCGAACTTGCGACCGACCTCCGAGGCGTCCAAAAATCCTCTTTTTCTCTGTTCAGAGCGGCGTCAGAGTATTCTACCTACTGAACTATGATATTTACCATAGTCTTGGGCTGGAAAACATAGATATTATACTTATGTTCGCTTTTTGAATCTATCCATTGCCTTTTTCACCTCGCCAGACAGCCCTTCCAATGCAGCAAACCTAAGAGAGTCAGGTCGAGACAGAGACAAACCAGTTGAAAACAGATTCGGCTTTGCCAATAACACTGTGAGGAAGTGCGATGTAGTCAGGTAGTTGTGAGATGTCATATATTTTTCCCTGTCCAATCTGTTCAGACTCGATAAACTGGTCTGAAGCCATGAGGACAGAAATGGGCATGTGCGCTCGGTGGTGGTGGACGAGTGGTGGAGACGATCACCAAAAAATTATATTTCCAATTGAAATTTTATCTCTGCTGGCTTTGGGGTTCGAACTTCGAGTCTCAGGTAAAACAACAACAGTTAGGTCACGCAGTACCAATTTACCTCAGGTCCTCAAGATGTCCGAACATGAAATCGACTTCATTGACCTAGAATGACCCCATGTCCGAACCCGTATCCGACTTGGTGGCCGGTCCAAGGCCATTTTGTCCGGCATGCGTACCGAGTTTCTGGCCACAAAAACCCCAAATTTGTCCGACATGGGATCCGAGTTCAGAGGGGATTATCCGGGGTCCTAATGCTAGGCGCTATCATACCAGGGCCGATTAATTACGTTCACCCCGTCTTCACCTGTATGGGTAGCGACGACGTATGTTGTATGTGCCCGGAGCAGGCATCATCATCTGAAGAGGCCGACCTCTACATAGCCAATGCCGGTGACATGGCGAAGGCACGTTGTCTATGCTAGTAGGAAACATCTAATGCTTAAATTTCAGTGCGTATCTATACCATATAGTAAATTCAGCTAATAAACACAACGATAAATTAAGAAACCTGAAATGCCAAAAGATCCGAGTTCAAAGAGCCTGACAAGATGGAAGGAGGAGAAATGATACATTTCATGCCATAGAATTCTCGTGGATTGTACCCAAAGAGACTTCAGGATCGTGCTGATGCCTCTGCGCGCGTCTGACAGGATCCTCTCCAAAGTCATCGGAAATTTGCGAAATCGCGGTCTGCATGGTCGACCGATGATTTGGGTTGCTGGTGAATTCCATTCTCGTGCCATCCTGTGGAACTTGATCAACTCCGGTAGTACCAAATGCAGCGTGTTTCGCCTCCCATCGGCGTAGATGAAGCAAAAATCGCGCAGTCATAAGTCCGGAAAGCCTAACATTGGCACATTAGTTATTCTACGTCACATGAAAATCCCATTCGGACAACTCACGGGAGTGTCAAGGCGTTCAGGAGCCTTTGAAGAAATCCTCCCTGCAAGACGTCAGCCGACCGTTAGATACGAGGGCGTATCCGGAATGACTCCTACAGGTATTCTCTGTGATAAGAGTAAGGACAAGGACTCTAACGTAGCTAAGTTGACACTCACGACGTTCAGAACAAGGGAAACAATTGTGAAACCCGTCACTACGCTATTGATTCCGTTCAGCGTCTCGTTCAATTACGCGACGTGCGCGGCACACACCAAAAATAGAGAACGCCTACGTGATGAAACAATTCATTGATACTTGCGGGTAAAAGGAGAACCCTTGACGTACCCTGCTCAAGCAATAAATACATAAAGCCCTTTCTTTGGGTTTTCCAAGGGCCGCCGACATTCAGCGTTTGTATAGCTCTGAAGGTTGTGAGCATGGCAGATGTGATCTCCAGAATCACGGTCAAGATGGACAGTAAACCCCCGACTGGCAACGTAAGCTTCGCTAACCAATGGCCCGAAGTAAAACTCACTGCTAATGCCTTCATCAGCATCGCAATCGATTCGTGAGTGCATACATAAAACTCACAAGGGGTCGGAAGAACCTCCCCTGCATTGCAGGATAGGCACATGCATCTAATCAATTTCGCTGCCATTAACACAGGGATCGTGGTGCAGCTGTTTCACTTACAATATCGAGAATCATGCATGCCAGTCCCAGGCTTGCGAAATAAGCGAGAATGATTCGGCTTTTGCCAAAAACGGCATATGTCCGGGCACTCCACACCACTGTCGCACGTTGGCTAAGAAAAAAGAAACAGAATGAAAGACATCGAGAGATCGACTTACCAATGACTGCAAAACGGCCGAGAACACTCAGGGCACCGGCAACTTTATAGCCTGTATCGCAGCTGAGGTAAGGGCGTTAAGCGGTTAACGGATAGTCCTGGGTTCGCAGATCGAAGCATTACTAGATGTGTCAGAATTTGAATCAGCCTGTTGCTTGAGTGTAATCCACATACCCTGGCATGTATCATGTTGGCAATAGTGAATATGTAGACCACATTTGCCACCAGCCCGTAACGACAGAAAACATAGAGAATAGTCGAAAACCTAAACTTTTGGCCCCAGACATATTTGACTTCCATGCCAAAGGTCAGCAGATAGTCATAATACAACAGGGCTTGTCGTCATCATTTTCGTTAGCAGAGGCCAAGGGGGGTCTTTAGCGGCTACACTGACTCACCTATGCTGGACCATTGAATGGCGAACTGGATGAACCTGCATACCCAATTCTGAGCGACGATCCTCATGAGGACATGAAATGATACTCACTGCGTTGAACCTATACGTGCCATAGAGAAGGGAAAGCGGGGCAGGGGAACCAACAGCTAGCCAAAGCAGAACTACTAGTAAAAATAAGATCCTGAGAGATGCATCGCCAATTGCAGCGTACGATCCGCGGCCTCTTTTTTTTTCGCTGTGATTTACAGTTGACAGATGGAGCGCAAGCAGAATTAGAGCTTGAGATTTTCTTGAGGAAGAATTGGCATCGTCCGCCCGTTACCCGCCTCTAAACCGATGCCAGAAAAGACCACATCCTGATGTTAGGGCACCCGTGACCGGCGATCATCTTCTATGCATTTGATCAATGATCCAGCGCTTGGTAAGGCTTCGGCTTAGGCGTGAAAGTCGCGGGAAAGGCGAAAATTTACCCATGTGCAACTCGGAGACGTCGAAGGGAAAGGTCATTGCTCGGGCATGACAGCTGTCGGCTGTTTGACACATTGTGGTCACTGTGATAGCAGCAGTCAGACTGCGGCGCTGGTGCTGTCGCCTTAGGTCACTTTTTATTATGGCTAGGAGTTGAAATGGGGGGCGCTTTGAGGATACAGTGTTTGAGGGATACAGGAACGAGGGCTCAACCTTGTATTCCAACGTGACGTAAACCTATCCGATTACAAATGGACCATCAACTGTGAATGTTCATCGACATCGGCGATAATCAAGAAATGAAGGGTATTCTCTCGACTGGCGAATCGATTTGCCTACAGGTGGAATCTAGCCCTGCGCCCATCAACGACTTTTGAAACTGCTGATAAAGGGGGGCATCCTGTGCGCTGGCAGCTTCATTGACTTTGAGCGGCGATCACGGAGGAATTGTTGCGTGCAGCCCGTTGACCCAAGTAGCGCCGTAGGGCACGAATGTGAGACCTGGACGCCAACTAACCGAATGGAGTAGCACGGTAGAAGTCAAAAAAAAAAAAATCCGGATCGGATAGCTGACAGAATGACGTTGGCTCGGAGCGCTCTCTGGTGTCCTGTACACATACGATGAGATCGCAACCGGCTGCTATGGAACCCTTTTTGCTTCATGGCACCATATTGTCGTTCCGTGCTGCGGGCTCTAAGATGCCATCGAAGCTTTCGTCTTTCCCAACGTAGCAGCCAATGCTAGGATCCCAGATGTATTCGTGGTTCAAGATCCTTGTCAGAACTTGGTAAGCTTCCAAATCCGCATAAGGAACCCCAGATCGTGGGTCGAGATACTTGGCCGGTTTGCCTGTGATAGGACATGTAATCTTCGGACGAGCTGTGTATCATAAGGTATTGATCATCAGATGAACGCCACGGTGCGGACGAACCACCTACTCAATGGCCGATTCTTTCCCACGTAAACCTTGACTTCGTCCCACTTGACGTGATCGCCAAACATAGCTGTCATCATCTGGTTCCATTGTGGCAGCGATACGCCGTCGTACTGGCCTTGCTCATGGACGACATAATTCTTCGTCACTGTCTCGGTACGGTATTCTGGCTGGCGCCCGGGAACAGTGGATATTTCCATGGATTGTCGTATCGACTGTGGGATAACCAGCTGCGGGTGTGGGGAGATGGGGGAAGAAGAGGTAGCTGGAACCGGATTCTGATTTGTTCTTTCTGCATTGGCGGCAGATGTGGTTCTTTGATCAGGGGGTGTATTCTGTTGTAGCTCTTGTTGTGTAGGTATTCCTACCGTTGGAAGAGGACCAGGAATCGTTACTGAATACGGAATAACCATGGAGGACGTCGCCGTAGACAGGTGTTGATACGGGTTAAAAGATTGGGTGTACGGTGCCGTACCGCTAGTGTTACCGTATAAGGTGTATGAATAGGGTGGAGCAAATCGAGGCGTCGTCGTGACGGGAGGCGGAAGCGGAGGCTCGACGATCACCCTGACCTGCTCCGCTTTGCTAATCCACCGAACAAGAGGACCTTGAATGGCGGTCCGGACGACGCGAGCACGTTTCCTCTTTTCTTCTTCCACCTTGAGATAATCTCTGTGCTCCACCAGGTTTCCCTCCTCGTTATCTAGCGCACAAGCTATAAGCTCCGCTTGGGTGAATGTCTTGGACTCGATTTTCGCTTTTTTCGGAGCGGAGGCCTTGAAGGGTAGTGAATGAGCGACAAGGGGGAGAAAGGCGGAGAGAAAGAATTACCTTTCGCTCTTCTGATTGTTTCATCCTGGTTACAGTGGCAGATGTGTTCAAGATAGTGTGCTTGCGTTGACTGTGTCTCTTTTTCCCAACCGATCCATGATGGCCTGCCGTGAGGACTTCGCCTGTCTCTGCGTTTACGACTATCCCAAGGGAAACGCGTCGTTTTGATTCTTTTGGCTTCAATGCCGGTGGTGCTGTCGCTATGGGATTGAAAGTCATCTTCTGCCGCTCGTGAGCCGCCGCCGTCACTCGTTCTAGTTTTGAACGCGCGGCCTAGTGATATCAGTTCACGGAACGGCTGAATGACACTTTACGCGTGAAATGGTACCTTTCTTGCTCTCCTTTCCTCTTCCTGGATAGCAATCTCCGCCGAAGCTTCGTCCTCTTGAGCTGCTTCCTCATCGGTACTCTCAAAATCCGACTCGAAAATGTCCTCCTCGTCTGTTTGAAAATCAGAAGTCAGGTGCAAATCACCATTAACGACACATCTCATGCCTTTGTCAACCACAAAATCTCTATCTTCCTCTACGCTTTCTATGGATTCCTCCAATGCCATCTCTGCCAATGCCGCTTCCATTCTGTCGATGAGCCCTGACTTTGCCAAGACGTTGTAGATAAATTCTTTACCTGTTACCAGCAGTACTCCGCTTCGGACGACGAGCAACCAGGTACTCTACGGTTTCTGCCATGTCTGCACCCGCCATTGTCAGCTGTGGCGATGGAAGTGGTGGATGTTCGGGAAATGATTGTTTCACACTCCGCCTCGGCAACGTGCAAACTTGTCACTTACGTCATCTCCAGACACTGCGTTCACAGCTGATTTGCAGGTTTTTGGAAGAAAGAGAGTCAGCTGAACTGTGACATGCTGGACGCAGACAAACATTCCTCGTCTTGTTGTTCTTGTTTTTGAGGCGTTCTGTGAGATCCATACCTGCCCCGATTTCCTCGAAGGGGGGTTTCGATGGAGTCAGAGACAGCAGGAGAGAAGGTTCAGAACGATCATCTGACATTGTTGCTGGCCATCGTTATAGCTTTAAGCCACTATCGCTGTAGCGGACGCCTAAACATCGATAGTAAATAAGTTGAACAAAAGATCACTGACACTTTGAACCTGTTTCTCACCGTGTCTCTGCGTTAACTCGACATTTGAATATGGCGTCGGGCCGCCGACAAGAAACGGGGACGCTGTCGTATCCTACGATAACTCAGTCCCCAAGATCTGTGACCGTGTCTGTGGAAGAATGGGAGTCTAAAGCGCCTTTGTCGGACTTGGAGCTACGCAGCGTCAACTTGATCAAGTCTGCCTGTGAGGTTCCGCCTCTTCCGGTCAAGGTTTCGTATTCGAGCGCAGCATACGAAAACAACATCACTGACGTTTTCATTGCTCACCCACACTCTTTTCATTGCGAATTTGCCATGTTTCGCCGAAAGAAAAGTTTATTTCGCATGCAGAAGGTGGAGGCGCAGGATCGTCGACGAGGACTGGGACACCTCTCCAGCATCGACCTGCCACCGGTTCCTCTCGTCCGGGGACACCTCGGGCGCGCACTTCGACACCACAACCGCCAGCGGACCAAAAGGAAAAGGGAGCGCCTACGTCGACCCACGAGTTGCATCCGCTCATGCCCATTCAGACACCCCAGCAGTTCTACGACTGGTTTACTCTCATAGACCGCTCTGTTGCGCACGCGCAGGAATCCCACTTTCGCGCGCACGCGGCGAATGTCCAGGAGCGGCTGGATGCGTGTCAGACGGTGCTTAATAGGATCGAGGAGGTCGAGAAGGAGGTGGACGACATGACAATGGCATGGATGAGCGTCGAGGAGAGCGGGAAGAGTCTCAAAGAAGCTTGTGAGAAACTGCTGCAGGAGAGGGTGCGACATCCAGACTCCTACACTGATATCTGCTTTTTGACATCGTGCCGATCCTAGGATGACCTGCTAGAACTGACGGACGAGATTGAAGTACGACTGGACTTCTTCCAAGAGCTGGAACACGCGACGAGGATGCTCAATCATCCCGGTGAATCTCTGGTTCTTCAAACTGATTTCTTGTATATGGTCGAGCGCGTCGACGTCTGTATCGACTATCTCAAAGCTCACGTATGTGAAAATTTGTCTGTCGATGGTGCCTCTCGCCCTAACCAAGGTCATGCAACGCATAGCGTCACTTCAAGGAAGCGGAAATCTACCTGTTCAGATACCAGCAATGCCTTACGCGGGCAATGACGTTGATCAAGATGTTTTTCGTTGGATCGCTTCGCGCTCTCTCTGTTGATGTAGCGAAGAGATTATCAGAAAAGGTACAGAGATCGTGGCCCATCCTATTCTATTGTTGTTGAATTCTCCCTTCAAGGATGTCTCGCCCACAGCTCAAATGCACCTTCTTTACACACGCTTTCGGACTGTTTCTGCGCAGCTTGCTCCTCTCCTTGGTGAGCTGGAACGGAGAGCCATAGTACATCCTCAAGAACTATCAGCTTTATTGTTGGAATGTCATTCGGCCTATTTCTCGACACGAAAGTCCCTGTTGGTGAATCGACTCGCGGAGGAAATACGCGGACTTGACCCAGCAAAAACGGAATTGGTGGAATTGGTGAATCTATTCAGCATTTAATCCACTCAGTTCTTACGCAAGCTTGCTTCATTCATTACGCAGACTAGAGCAGGTTGCAGCTACCTCAAGCAGCTATGCACGGACGAATTCGAACTATATCGCGAATTCTTTTCAACGGGAGAAGATCAGCTCTAGTGCGCTAAACACTTTTACCTATCACTAACGACGTCTTATGGATATTTCGTCTAGCCAATATCTTGAAAACCTCTGTGACTACCTCTACGACGATCTGCGACCACAGATCCTACATGAGCCCCGCCTCACCGCCCTTTGCGAAGTCTGCACAGTTTTGCAAGCCTTGATGGTCCTGGATGTTCCTGCTTTACCAGACGAGGACGAGGACGAGGACGAAGCCGACGAGCTGGTGCTCGACTTCTCTGGAAAGCAGCATCGGAAAGGGCTCGGCAGGTTGCATATAAGCCATCTCCTGCAAGCGGTGCTTCAGGATGCGCAGACGCGGCTCTTTTTTAAAGCCCAGTCGACAGTGCAATCTGACGTGAGGTATTACGTTCCTAAACCAGAGGATCTCTCATATCCGGACATCCTAGTCGGTGAGCACCGTCCTACCTCTGACGGAACACTCATTGAACCGTCATTATAGCTGCAGCAAAGCCTTCAAATGGCTTGGAGATTAGAGAGAAGGAGAGCGTCAGCGAGTTGTTCAAATTGTCTTCTATGGACAAGCAAGGAACTTGGTATCCGACGCTGCGAAAAACTGTTTGGGTCCTTTCACAGTTGCGCGATTTTGTGAAGGTGCGTTAAACGAAGCTGGCCTATAACGGCCGATCTCAACCCGCCCTTTCCCGGGCATTTGCAGCCGGTCATTTTTGAGGACATCGCACAAGAAGCGGTAGTCTTTTGTCGGCAATCTCTCGTAGCGGCCTCGGATATGATCAAGGCAAAATCTACGCCGTCTCCCAGTGCCTCATTGGACGCGCAGTTGTTTCTTGTCAGACACTTATTGATCCTGAAGGAAATGACCAGAAAATTAGAGCTCGGCCAGAAAGCAGGCGACAGTTCTGGTGGACCGAGAGGCGTCGGTATCGATAACGCCAGCGTAACAGGTATGGAAGCGTGCTCTCATCTGTGTCTACTGTCATCATTCATGAGTCTTACAGATGCGTTGGCTACAATGCTGAGCAGGACGACAGCACTGTTTCCTGATGCACTGTTTGCTTCCTTAGGAATGCAAAGAACAGAAGACAGCATCCGCGAGGCGCGACATGTCAGTTGCATTATATTTCGTACAAGAACGGCCCCTTCTCAAAAGCATTTTTGTAGGATATCGATCTCGATTTGCGGCGGGCTTGCGAAGAGGTCATCTCTCAAAGCGTCGATCCTATCTGTCAGCCGCTTCGAACTTGGTTAGAAGCTGTTCGCGACTCATCATTACCTGCATCCGCGTCCCAACCAATGTTGATGCGAGACCCTTCACGCGGTCAAGACACGGAGAGCCAAACCGAGAAGCAATGGACAAAGCCCTCTTATATCCAAAGCTTGAACGAAGAATTCAGACGTGCCTGCGAGACACAGCTGAGGGCCAATGTGGGCCGGCTGAAACTGTATCTCGAGGATGATCGTACAGCGGGAATATTGCTAGACCATGTGAGGGAAAGAATAGCGGATGAATATGGAACCTTCAGGGAAGTTGCTCTTGATATGGCTATCAGCGCCGGGTACTCCGGCTCAGCAGATGGTAGCGAAGGTGGTCACGAAGTACAGATTCTTTCAGCTTCACAACTTGGAGCCCTTTTAGTAGAAATTTGCAGCCAATGATATACAAGTCGGAATCAACATATGGCGGCTATGCTTCCACTCCAACGTCGTTGATCAACACTCATGGAGCCTATTTCTTTACCAATCGAAGGCTTCTAGTTTGATATCGTGCACGCACGTTGCATTCACATATGCATGTTCATGATGTTATCGTGCCTGGCCGAGTGACAAAAAAAGGATTCCGACATGAATGTGTCTCAGCCGTCTCAGTGAGGCCGACTGATGACAGAAGACAAGATTAGAAGCGCCAGCGCTGGTTCGTATCTTAGTGGACAGGCATAAACGACGTGTGTCATTTCTTGAAGCTGATCGTAGTCGCAAGGGCAGAGCCGAAGTTAGAATGCACGCTCAGTATAGCGAGGCCCGATAAGAAGGAACCAGAATTTCCAAATGGAGAGAGACAATCGCCTCTGAAATCAACAGGTGTCAATACCACGTGACAGAAATTTCTTGTGCCAAGCTATCGCGGTCATCGAGCAGCGCACCGAGGCAACATGAGTGCCGTCGTCCAAAAATCGCCTGGATCCTTCCTCGACAACGCGTCTTGCCCGAGTCGTCTCGCAATTGACTGAGAATCCGCAGCTTACTATGTCTCCTGCGTTGAGGAGCATGAAGCTAACGTATGCATTTCGGAATGACCACTTTGGTGCCCGGTGAGCACGAATGATCTTTTACCATATGCTTCGCCCATGAATTTCCCTCGGCCCAAGACATTTCGTGAAGGATCACTACCCAAAATACGATATGATAACCCGAATTTGGACATTCGAGTCCAGAGACTCAGAAAGACGCCGAGGAGACCTGGAGACCAGAGATAGGCTTGAATTTGGTCCGTATGTCAGCTTTTTGTTGGAAATGCTCATTTTACCTCTCATGGATGGAATTTCTAGCGGATGGCAAGAAAGTCATCGTCGACATGCACGAGAAGTGGTCAACTTCGATATTGAAGGAATTGATGGACGCCGCGGGCGGGGAACGCTGGCAATTATGGAAGCAAGAGGCGTCTGCGACTGGTCAGCCGCTCGTTCCGGGAGAGGAGCACGAACATGTTCAGAAGAGATCATCAAAGTCATTACCGCCTACGAAGCATTCCAAGTCGAGCAGTTGAAGAAAGGTCAGAGGACGGGCGCTGCAGCAGTGTTGCCGTGATTGTCAACGTCATCTCTCGTCCATATGTACCATTCGCTATCAATGCCTATGACAAGGGTGTCATACTCAGGTGTGGTTCGAGGCTCTCAGGAATGTATAGATATATAATAGGAATACATCTAGACATTAAACAACATCTATCCAGAAAGCCACCCAGAGAATAAGATAATAAAACCGATCCCCACAACTAAGCCTGCAAGGTCGTCGAGGAATAAGGAACCCATCTGCCAATATTTTAAAGAGTTCATGATAAGGGTCGGGAATGGAGGTGGGAAGTGAGGTAGAATGACTGTGAGCAGTGTCGGCGGTTGCACTGCGTCCTAGATATTGACTCGGCTGAGAAAATGGCGAGAATGACATGATAGGACATGGAAATGCTCACGAATCCAGAAAATACACGCACAGAGTGCAGAACCAGTTGCACTGTGGTGAATGCCCAGAAGAAGGGCTGAAGGTATCAATTCCGTCAGGAGGTCAAGGTTGCGATCGCCACAGTTGAATTACTTACCACAACTTGGATTTTAAACACATCGGTCATGCCCGCGATAGGACTTGAACGTCCCAACTCCGCCCACCGGCGCCAGATGCTTGGCCCGTCCACATTCCCTCCTTGAGCATCCCGCACCTGCGGTTCCTTATACAACACAAAGTAACCCAAGAGACACCACATTATCAATAGATGAATAATAGGCATCAGCTTCTGCAACAACGTTGATGAAGGAGGCACGTCAATTTCCGCTGCTGCCTTGCCCGTTGTTGTCCCAGGCGGAGGCGTGAAAGATTCTCTGCCTTGTCTGGGCATGAGCATGGTGGCAAACGGATTGTCCATAGGGGGCTGCGTCGGATCTATCGCAGGAGCTGAATCCGACTGCGCCGAGAGCGTACGAGCTCCAAAGAGGGCTTCCATAAACTGTCGCTGCTGTTCCTCGCTCCAAACCGACGGATCTGGTTCAGCGTTAAAGCCAAGAGGGTGCGCATGCGAATCTGCAAGTTCCTGGTCCTGTAGAGGACGATGAAACATTCCTAGCTCGTGGTGATAGGGATGGAGACACGCGGTTCGGAGGCGTAGGCATCATGGTCTCTTCGCCGACAAATGTTTTCAAGTTCGCCGTATGGCTCGAGGCCAGTGGAGCTATATACAGAGACAAGATGTCGTTCATAACATTAAAAGCTCCGGACCGAATTCTGCGTACCGTCATTCATGTATGCTGGTGCATCTTCGCCCCTGGCGGATGTGGTGAGTTTTGCTAGTCGGTCTGAGCCTCTGCTCAGGATAGCTTTTCTTCGAGCTTCCGCGCGGGCTGCAGCAGACATGACAGAGATACACTGCTGCTGAACGGAACGAAAGACGGACGTCGGAGGAGCAGAGCTGAGACGTGGCAAGCACGCGGCTCATCGACCGGAATTTCGTATTGTGTTTGGCATCGCCCTCTGTTGCAAACATGATCGTCATCAACCTTCAATGCATTCCTACATACATATGCAACAATATGTATTACATTGCTGAAAATCCTATCTATCGAATCGAACGAAGTAAAAAAAAAATGCCTGGAGTGTCCCATGAACGAAAAGGTAATTATGGAGAGAAGGTCGAATGGCTCAGTACGATGAGTGCGCAATAAAAATGTGATGGCGCTTGCAAGAGTCGAAACATGCGTAAAAGTACATCTCCTTCTCGGTGTCCCGAGAAAAAGGAATGGCGAATGCGAATAGGTCCATTATAATGCGGACTGGTGGTTTTGAATTTACTGCAACACCTTCGAGAAGTGTCACATTGGAAATGATGGCTCTGCACATCAATTATGAGTAGGTTGCTCTCAGAAGACACCGAGCAAAATACAAACCGTGATAAAATGCGAGGGAATAAATACCATGCGGCTAGAGCCACCTCAGGCAATTACGCAGTAGGTGTTGCTTCCCGATCCTCCGGACTCCTCGCATGCGGGCGGGAATTCCTCCTCTGCAGGGCGGTTGGAGATGATGTTGGCGATAGTAGTGAAGTAATCCATTTGGTGCAGAGAGGTGAGGATGGGTCGAAGGGGAGGTTGACTTGGTAGTGAGAGGGGGGTCCGAGACCTTCCTTAAGGACAGTCAGCCTCTCATGTAGACCCATTTTATATACACTGGCGACATGAATTCTACGGCGATACTGCTCGACCTCTAACTTTGCGTGTTCTAATTCGCTGTAATTGTTTCCTTGCTAGCCGAGTCATATTTGGCAAGTGACAAAGCAGATCCAAACAACTACTTCACCCTTCCTTCCACCATGCAAAGACAATAAGAGCACCCTTCCCCTCAGTCGCTCGGATCACTGGTACCGCAAACTCGCCTACGGCGGACGGAATAAACGATATCAGACGCCAATCGCCCTCACATAACAATAAGAGAGATCTCGATGCTGATTCATTTGGTTTTATATAGGAACCACGACCCAGCCAAGACAAAAAGAATGCTCACGACGTGATATGCGTCCACACAACGAGCTTAATTTTTGAAGACCGGGATAAGCGATGCTTCATGCGTAGAACCGGTGGTATCGCCCTGACTCAAGTGTCTGAGTGCCAGAAAAAAATGCAGATTCACTCGTTCTCACTGGCTGTCGGCGAAATTGTCACAATGCAATTCCTTACGTTCTGCATTCCTAAAATCACCCCTCTTATAACCTCGAACATCCTCGGAGTATGCAAAAAAGAAATGCATACACCACCAAGCCTCCTGGGAAATGACGAGGTCGACACGGTATATGATGTTGCGTTATCATCCCGTGTCCACGCAGTGGTGCTGAACCCTGAAGCGATGGTTCAAGACAATAAGAGCGGATGGTCATGAGGGGTGAAATCGGAAAACTTCCATTCACGAACCACAGGCGACGAGACGTGATTTGCGAATTGCTCCCGACTCGCCATTAGGTTTGTACCCACGTCGCGGAATGAGTCGTACATCATCTCATCGCACTGACTCAATAGTCGCCGATTAGACAGAGGGACACGTAGCAGATGTAAATCCACCACAGCAATAATTCTTGGGTTCGCGAGGTGCTCACTAAACTACAAGGAGAATGGGCAGTAATTGGATAACACGAGTGACAAAGGGAGAGTGTAAAATCTTGTCCTGACACGGTGTCGGGTGCTACCAAGAATACCGCTGAGATTTAGGTCAGCAGGTTAGCGAAGACAGCAAGTCCCACAAGTCGGCCGCAGTTTCTGACAAATTTAAACTCGCATCTTGTTTTCCGCCCAATATCTTCTTATGATTCCAGGTAAGACGCAGTAATCACTGGCAATAACGCCATCCAAATGATCTCACGAGAACAAAAAGAGCGCAGGTTTACCTCATTTGTACCAAAAAAAAAAAACAGGCGAGGCGGAACGGTGACGGTATCTTCATTACCCTAGAAGACTGACATCCATGGTGAGCTATCAAGAATCTCATTAGCTCAACGTCGACGGACATTTTGCCCAATCCAGCTTTCACCAACCCCAATACTTCGAATGACTATCCATCAGCTAGTTCATCACCTGCGCTCCGGAATTTCTCGCCGGCACAGAAACGTGTGCTACAACGCGCACTCTATCACATTGAGGATGTCATTGTAACGCCAGCGAACAATAAGAGTGGCGTGGCGTAGCAAGCCGATTCGCGTCCTTCACCTGTGCCTAATGGTAAGTAAACGAAACACAAAATGCGGCCGCCGTGATAGCTCCTTTTATCATAGACCGGAGAAGTAATCAAGTAGACGTTTCGTGCAATGGAACCTCAATGCTTAGCGATGCAAATCGAATCCACCCGCTGTTGACTGATCGTATTGGGGCTGGGGCGACACGTTATTGTGCCTCTTCAGAGGTGAAGACACAGACTGGACTCGATAGCTACTTGTAGTGTGGCTGATTGCTAATTTGTGAATGCAAGTTTTCGGGTGACCTATGTGTCCTCCCGTTGAGCGAAGTGCCATAAACGCGAAAGCAAAGTTTTTTTTTATCAGTCCACATTTTGCTGCATTCTTTGCCCGCAAGCCGACTCATCTCTTCTCACTCGTTTTATTTTTCTCGCCAACAAACGGGCAAGACCTTTGAACAAGAACAGTATGCCTTCATTCGAGGCTCTAAGAAACGCATTTCGCATACCTAGGCAAGACAAGCAATTTATTCGCAAGTCGATCGGTTACAAGGCAAAGAGCGTTAAATGAAACCCAACAATTTCCACACAGGAGCAACCGCGGCTATGAATGCATTGTAGTTAGCACAGTTGAAGTCGACAATAGTATCTGCACTAAAGGACGCCCCCGTAGGATTAGCGGAGCCTCCTAGGTTCGCAAGACTGAACGTGTTTGGGTTATAGGTTGGCCATCCATAGTTGAGCAGTCCTCGCGCTGGGTCCCTTGCAAAAGCGACCCACGCGCCCTGTACATATTTGGAGAACGCGACTTCCGTCTTAGTTGGGGAGCCTCCGAGACTAGAGTTATATGATCCGAAGACGATTGGTATTTCGGACGCATGGAACGACCCAAGGTCAGATCGTGGCTCGAGATTCGGAAAAATGGCTAACAACATTGTCCCGACTTTTAGTTATTGAAATGTGTCGTGGAATGGGCCATACTATCTCACCTTGATAGAAATATCTCCATGTTGGGAGACCAACTAGACGACGTGTGTTGACTGCTTTGACAGCAGAGCAAATGAAGACCTGTGCGTACGTCTCTTGAGTCACATTTCCAGACGAAAGCTAGATTTCCACCGTACAGAAGTCACTGTCACACTCCACACCTCTGTCGAGCCTGGTATTGCAAACCCGAATCCGAGTTCTTCAGCGCCAATGACGAAGATATTGCCCTCATCCGCATTGTTCCCAGCAAGGATGGAACTTTGAGGAAATTCCCCGCTGCGCCACGAGCGCTCGTGTCGGAGAAAATGTAGATGTCTGAGCATGATAAAATATCATCGGAGAAAATGAGGATTTCACCTACCATCGACAGTCAGGCTGAACGTCACAGAGAGGGATGTGACCGCATTTTCGAGCGTTCTGGCGGGGACGGCTTTCATACAAGCAAGCTGTTGCGCCGTATTAGCTACAACGAATACTTAGTGCTACGTTTCGTAGAGATATTGGTGTACCTACTCGTTCCACATCCGACAGCGCCCGCAATTGTATTCCATGCAGTAGGGTCAATGGTGGTGCTGTGGCCATCTGCTGCGACCAAGGCCGCAATGCTGGTCAAGCCTTGTTACCCATCGTTCGTTGGTATCAAATGTCCAAGGGATGCTTACTTTCCCGACTGTTGAATTACACCTAGGGAACATGAGTGAAGCGAAACATGAGACGTATAACGTGTGGCTCTTTACCTTTGACGATGGTATCCTTGGGATGAGCAAAGGTATAAGCATCCACGGCAATCCCGCCAGCGCTTTCTCCGAACAGGATGATCCGATTTGGATCGCCCCCGAAAGCAGCAATATTATCATGTACCCATTGGACGGCGGCATCCAAGTCCAGCAAGCCGAAATTCTGTGACTTGGTGGTGCTGAAAACTGCGGGGCGTTCGGCTGGCCGAAAATATTCGTTCGATAGTTGAATGTGACAATGGTTACGTCGTCGTTGTCTCGGACAATGTTCTGCGCATGGTAGAAGGCAAAATTGCTGGTTCCGAATTGGGAGCTGCCGCCGTAGACCCACAGCATCACTGCCGTGTTCTGTTTTCTGTCGACGCTGGGTGACCAGATGTTGACGCTCAAGCAGTTCTCGGATTCGGGAACATTAATGCCCAAAGGAGTCCATCCGGCCAGTTTCAGAAATTCGAGATTGGCGGGGGTTAGGGCTTGAAGGCAGGAGTCACCAAACGCGGTCGCATTGAGTGCGTTTTGTCGAACCGGAGGAGCGGTAGGCGCTTCCCATCGGTTTGCCACAGCAAAGGGCACGCCGAGAAATTGCCTGACTGCAGGTGACACCAGGCTGCCTATAACATCGCCTTGTTGTGTGTGGACAGTTAATCCCGTCTGCGCTCGTACGACATATGAAATTGTCGAAAGGAGGAAAACGAAGAGTCTCATGCTGGAAGAGTCATTGAATGCCTCTCCGACGTGGCATGAAGATGGTATTTATGTGGTTTGTGGGATGTCAATGACATGTGAAGGGGTGAAGACTATTCCGACATAGACAGTCCCACCAGGCGAATGCGCGGTTTCGTGGTCGAAATTGCAATTTCTCTTCAAAACAGGTAAATCCTGATGTAAATCAGGATGGTGGGGCATCATATGTCTGACTGGCATGCGAAGGTTGACACTTGTTCTGGTTGCGGGGCAACGGTGAAAACATAGCATACCTTCGAAGGAGGTCAAGTGGGTGGAGAAGCGCGTGGTCAAGTTGTTACATCCATGTGCCATAATAAAAACTGCCTAACTTGGGAATGAAGCTTTGGACCCTTTTACGGATATGGATCTCGAGGACATCGTTGGCGCCTCAGTACTTCGGTGTGGAGGGAAAAAAGGCATGGCGACATGCTTTCCTACACCTTAACAAATTAAGATAACAGCTGCGGGGGGTCTGCGAACGGCGTGAACACTGAACACCATGTATGTCATAAACAAGGACACGCAATTTCCTCGGGGCACCGCAATAAGTGAAGTTGCTTGTTCAGAAGGCTTCTCTGTCGCCGCATGAAGCCTAGATGTCATAGCGAACTCGAAATTCATCAACGGAGGTGTTAAAAAATGGTTCAATCCAGGATCGAACTGGAGACCTTCTGTGTGTGAGACAGAAATCATATCCACTAGACCATTGAACCGTACCCAAATATGGCAATCACACAAATCCGGACCAAATAAGCCTCTTCTGCTTCTGGCGTTCCGTTGCTCGTCATCGTTCTTGTCATCTCCACGGGCCCTTCGCGACTCGCAACGAGCTCAAACGGTTTACAATGGCTCTTCCAGCCCCAGAAGAGGGCAAGCTTCTCAGCGAAGCTCTCAGCACTGTAAAAATACAGGTCCAGCAAATGAAGAGGCATCTCGTACGCTCCGCAGCGATCACCTTTGCCAATTCATTCTCTCAACTTTTTCTATGGCACTTGATTTGAACAGGAAATGGACCAGCTGATGGATGCGTTGAAAAGTGCAAGCTTGATGCTGGCGGAACTGCGTACCTCGTCGTTGTCTCCGAAGCAGTATTATGAACTTTGTGCGTTTTATTCTCTATCAAATTTTGTAGCATAATCGTTGAAGCAAGCCGACTACATAGATATGGCCGTGTTCGATGCCCTGCGCTATCTTTCCAACTACCTTTACGAAGCCCATACCCAGTCCCGTCACCACCTAGCAGACTTGTATGAGCTGGTGCAATATGCTGGCAACATCGTCCCACGGCTCTACCTCATGATTACTGTTGGCTCCGTTTACATGTCAATACCCGATGCCCCCGTCAGAGAAATTATGAAAGATATGATGGAGATGTCTCGCGGCGTTCTCAATCCCATCCGAGGTCTCTTCCTGCGTCATTATCTCAGCGGCCAGACAAGGGATCACCTTCCCGTTGGTACAGAGCCAGGGTATGTGACACAAGTTCATATCGCATTCGTCATTGAAAACCATGGTATCGTTGCAGGCCTGCTGGAAACTTGCAGGATTCCATCTCGTTCGTCTTGACTAATTTCATTGAGATGAACAAATTATGGGTGCGCCTACAGCACCAAGGCCACTCCCGAGACAGGGAGAAGCGTGAGATGGAGCGCCGCGAGCTCAGAATCCTTGTCGGCACGAATCTCGTTAGACTCAGTCAACTCGACGGCGTGGATCTCGACCTGTATCAACGGATAATCTTGCCGAGCGTGCTCGAGCAGGTCGTCAACTGCAAAGATGTCATTGCCAGGAGTATCTGATGGAAGTTGTTATCCAGGCATGCAGTACTTGTATACACGGTGGCGGATCTGTCTCATCTCCTGCTCATAACAGGTGTTCACAGACGAATTCCACCTGCACACTTTGGGACCGTTCCTCTCCGCCACAGCTCAGCTACATCCCACAGTCAACATCAAGCAAATCGTCATTGCTTTGATCGACCGGCTAGCGGCTTACGCCGCTCGCGAAGCCGAAAACGAGGACCCTGAAGAGACGAAACGTCAGGAAGAAGCGGCAGCGCGTCGTCTGGCTGAAAAAGTCAAGTTCAGAAAGCAAAGGCGCGTGAAAACGGTGCTTACCGCATAGTATCGCCTACTTCAGAATCCAACGCTTGGAGTTCTGTCGAGCCGACACCTGATACGGCGTCCAGCACTGCTGCCGGGTCGGAATCACCCGTCTCGACCGCGAACGAGTCCGTGGATGAAAAACTGATCAAGGGCAAGAACAAGGAGGGCTCTCCTGTTCACAAGTTCAGAGGCATCCCCGAAGATGTCCAGCTTTTTGAAGTCTTCTGGAAACAGGTCGTTGAGCTCATTAAGGTATGGTGCCTTTCATTCATGGTGATTGTGCGGAACCGATGGAATGGACTTTAGGCACGACCAGACTTGTCAATACAGGACATTACTGCTCTTCTCGTGTCCCTGACGAATCTTTCTGTCAGCTGCTACCCCGATCGACTGGAATATGTGGACCAAATTCTCGGATTTGCAGCTGATAAGATCGGCGAATTCAAAGACAGGTGCGCCTACTATTGCCACGTTTAGCAGTTGGTTCACGGTGACCGTTTTCAGTCCTGACCTGCACGCTCCCCAAACCACATCCAATCTATCCGCTCTCCTCGTTGCACCGATCAACTCATACCAATCTGTTTTGACTCTCCTTGCCATTCCGAATTACGTACCCCTTCTTACCAGGCAGTTATTCACCATCCGTCGCTCGATCGCACACTCCATAATCTCATCCGTTCTTAAGAACGAAACCATAATCGAAACCCGGAAGACGTGGACGGCGTATTGGACCTCTGTCACGTGCTGATCAAGGACCAGACAGATTCGACGGCTGCTGCCGCTGCGACGCCTGTGACCGCCGGCAATACGGGAGTATCCCCTCCCGCGATGAAGGATATGAGGAGACAAGGGTCGTACAATCCAGCGCATGAAGAGTTGGCTGAGGAGCAAGGGTGGGTAGCGAGAATGGTGCATCTGTTCCGGGCCGAGTCGTTAGACGTTCAATTCGAGGTTCATCGTACTCCGCTCGGTTTCTCCATTTGAGCTGACTTTTGTTTTCACAGTTGCTACAAGTCGCTCGGAAGCACTTTGATGCTGGTGGAGAACGTATGCGGTTCACCTTCCCGGCCCTCATCACGTCTTCTATAAAACTATGTCGAAGATACAAGAACCGGGAGCATGTGGTTCGTCGCAGCTGGCCCAAAGACAACTTTCGCCTGCTGATGATGTTTACAGGAAGAAGATTGGCAGACAAAAGTATCCAATATACTAAAATTCGTCCGTCAACTCACCTCTATCCTGCATACCCAAGTCGAGGCCCCCGCCATTGCCCTACGCCTCTTCCTTCTCGCAGCGCAAATAGCGGATGAATGCGGCTTCGAGGACCTTACATATGACTTCTACGTGCAAGCGTTTAGTGTGTACGAAGACAGCATATCCGAGTCCCGCGCGCAATTGCAGGCTATCACACTCATCATCGGTACACTGGCCGGCGCTAAGGTGTTCGGCGTAGACAACTACGACACGCTGATAACCAAGGCAGCATTACATGGTGCGAAGTTGCTGAAGAAGAGCCACCAGGCGACCGCGGTCGGCTTGGCGAGTCATTTGTGGTGGCAGGAGGCCTCTCCATCTGCGGATGCCAATGGAGAAGCATCGAGTGAAGAAAAGGAAGTGAAAACGTCCGAAAAGACGCCACCGAAGGATAATGACGACGAAGTGAAAGCTGTATGCAGATGCCTTATTTCTATATGCATTGTACTGACTGAACTTCACTGTCGCAGTATCCTTATCAGGATAGCAAACGCGTCCTTGAATGTCTGCAAAAGTCATTGAGGATCGCCAACTCAGCCATCGAAGAGATTGTCACCGTGCAGTTGTACTGCGATGCGCTTGACCATTATGTGTACTATTTTGACCGAGGCGCACCAGCTGTCAGTCTTTATTATCTGTGTCCATGCGCTGCTACTGACTTTGACTTTTATTGATTAGGTCGCAGCCAAATTTATCAACAGCCTAGTAGAACTTATCACCTCGAGCATTGATAATATCTTGTCTCCCGATGTCCATCCCTCCCAGAGAGCACCTCCAGGCCTCATTGAAGGTGTCCAAGCGCCCGAGATGATCACGAGACATTTCAAAAACACGCTATCGTATATCCAACGAAGAAAGAATCAATCGTTCGAAGGAGAGCATCTGCGGATACCCGGTGGGATGATGTAGACGTAATAGGCGCTCTCTTGAAGATGGGACTCAATCGATAATAGGGCTTGTGTCGATTGGACCGATCTAATTTTTTTTATTCGTTTCGTTTTCCGATGCGTGGCGTTCGGCGAGTCGATATTGTCTATTCCTTGTCCTTCTGTATTGTACATGTTATTTCGCATCTTTCGTTTGTTATATCCAGCCCTTTTTTATTCGATAAACCATGCATGCAATGCGGACTGTTTTCGGAGCCTTCAGTGATGGGTGCTGCTCCACCTGAGATAGTTTCTCACGCATCACCATCTCTGCCCACAACCGCCAAGATGTCGACCGCAGGCTCACAGCTAGCTCGATTGCTGGTCCACGCATCTGCCCTGATTCTTTTCCACCCGTTGCTTTCTATAGCCCAACACGTTCACGATCTTGACGAGAATGGCTTCGATCCGACTATGGACATGCCAATGTCGCTTGCTGCGGGACGCATGGTAACATATCTGCATTTCACACCCGGTGACGTGCTTTGGTTCCAGGGCTGGGTCCCCGGTCGCGAGAGCACCATGTTTGGTGCCTGCTTCGCGCTGTTCATGCTTGGCCTCGGAGAGAGATGGGTTGTTGCGCTTCGGGCTTCCCTGGAACTCGCGTTGCGGAGAGGAAGGCTTACAAGGTGGATCCGGTCTTGGTCTCTTCTCCTTTCGTATCGTAAAGTTGACATGCTGAGTAGTAGTCAATGCGCCTCCAAGGCATCCTCGTGGAAAGCAGCCCTGGATGTTATACGCTTAAGAGATGCACCTCCGCTGCTGGTCGAACACTCATTATCCAGAGGTGTTCTCCACATGATACAAGCGTCAATGGTGTTCCTGGCTATGCTTGCTATCATGTTCGCGTTTCCTTCGATCTCACTGATTCACTTTGGGTATTGACACCATTCAGGACTTTCCAGATATCGTTCATCTTCTCCCTTATTATAGGGCTGGGCGTCGGCGAAATGCTTTATGGCAGATACACTGACGCTGCCAATGCCCAGCTCCTCTCTCATTAATACCTGGGAGACGGAATTCTGTCGCCTAGGAGACTGTACGATATCGTCTGTACTGGTATGTGAATTGCGAAACATGCTTAGTTTGATATGCAAGAGCTATGACTTCGGCGCGACTGGCCGTATATGAATATGACGTGCCGTCATGCCCCTACAAAATCTACCATTTACATCTCATCGGACAATCCGGATCTACAATGCAACAAAATGCGGACTCCTTGGTCTTGCCTTTTCAACATCTTGCAAAGCCAGGGACAGGATATACGAGCTAACGGATCATTGATTTCAAACATCTGCAGACATGATGGTCACTATCTACGCCTTCAGAAATAGCTATTCGGCCATGATATTGCATGATTATTGCCTAGGAGCTGATGCTTTCCGTCAATAATGGACAGGAAGAGAATGCGTTTTGAGCAACGCACCTCGCTAGAGGCTCAGACACATTGCTATGATTCCAAAACGTGAGTGCTGCGAACTAGATAACAGCAAACAGTACACTCACTCCGTAGGTCGGACTGCCCCTGCGTTGATCACAAACCTTGCCTTTGGGGCATTGATAGCTGCTTCGACAGGCAGTTGAAACTATCGTGATTAAAATGAACCCGAAAACGGATGCAGAATGAGCGGATGAAATCGCAATCAAAGGTATGGCGTACTTTCATCGCCGAGGTGAACCTCAATCCTGACCGCTTCGACTTCATTCACATCGTCATCGAAGATCTCTTCAAATGCACCGTCATCGAGGAACTGTGACGTTTAATGCCATCAACGAGGTGAGATACTGAGCAGACTACATGTACGATGTACAAACCATCCTTCCGACTTTGACACATTGCTGGGCAACATGAGCTTCAGCATCTCGACATTGACAGGGCGGTGTCCTACCCTGTAAGTAGGACTTATCCTAGACAAATCGCAGACATAGCCCTTAGGACATTGATAACTGCTGGTGCAAGCTTGCGCAGCAGTAGCTGACATAACAACGGTAATGAGTGCGGTGAAGAAACGCATGCTGGAGAGGTGGAACTAGAGGTGACGTTCGATTTTCAACGTGCTTTTATATCTGACTAGGGCCGATACATCGCTTGAAGTATTGTGTCCTCCTGTCCTCGGTATTTCTCAAAAATGTACTTTTTCAGGGCGAAGGGAATCTAATCCGGTTTTTTTCTAGCCGCTCCGGTGAAGGAAGTTTCCCATACTAGCGGTGAGGTCTTCTATGACCCATGCCAGACGTACGCTGATGCACCTACAATTGAATGGCGCGGAAGGATGCAAATATCTTCCATGTTGGCTCCCGAAGATCGATCCAAGTCATGGAGCGGTGTCGAGTGTCGCCGGTAGTCAAGACGGCTGCCTTATTCGGGATGGCGGCGACGTGCCAACTGCTCAAGTCGCCGCCGTCAATTGGTCCTGTAAATGCTCCTCGGAGCTTCATGTTTCGACTTCTGTTCACTGTGCTCTCGTTTGCCGCTTTCGGTCCAACTCTGAGCCAAGTTCTTCAACCTCCTATGCGGGTGTACAGGCCGCGTCACATAGTGACTCTGCAGCAATCCTAACTTCTATGCCATGACGAAAGGCTGTAATCAATCGGTTTGGATCCCAGCTTCAAAACATAGGAATGGCACGCAGCCGCGAGGTTCTCATATTCCTGCATCCGCGTTCGTGTCTCTGACTTGTCCTTTGCCATCGTTCTAGCGTTCCTTCACTCTGACGCCAAGGTGGTGTGCTTCGACTCGGCGACTGTAAAAGCTGTAGATCGTACAACATTGCTCTCGTAGGGATTGCCAGGGAGCCATTGCAGATGTGTAGTTGCCCTGCATGGCGACTGAAAAGAAGAAACAATATACGATCATAGAACATTTTGGTTTGCCTTATGGGCAGGTGAAGAATCCGTAGTGGGGACATGCTAGCTGCAAACGGGTATAGAAGGGTAGCGCGAAGGTCATAACTCGCGGATGGGCTCCGCATCTCTTGTCAGAATGAATGGTAGGTTAAGAAAAAAAATAATATGAAAGGGTCCTTGCTGGAACAGCTTTAGGCTCATGGTTAAACGTTTTTGAAGAATTCACATGTTTAAATCGTGATCCGTTAACAAAAGAGTGGAATTGCAAATTAATAGAAAATACATGAATGACAAAAAAGATTTTTTTTAAAAATTATAACTGCATACATTCCAATCCGACAAGCCCAATGTCAGTCAGCATCGGACCACAGTAGGCAGTACTACTTACAAGAAAGACTGTTGTGTTGCGTCGCGCCGCTAGGTTGATTCGCTGAGCACTCGACCAAGTGATAGCAGGGCTGGTCGCAGAGGAGTTAGAATGGAAAAGAACGACGCAGGATTATGTTACGATGATACGGTGCGGTATCCTCCTGCGGTCATCGCGTTGAAGGATGCAGCGAGGGCGACCAGTGGCGTTAGGCTAAAGACGTAGATCAGCGTCGATTCGAGACGACAGTTTGAAGCAGAGGCAACGTCACGATGAATGGCAGGTTGAGCACAGTGTTCCACGTCCCATCCCTCTAGGCGAGACCAAGAGCCCAGTCGGGGTCATCCAGAGTACCGTGCAACCGTACAATCGAAGAACTCAACCCATGGGCTGCGCGAAGCACTTCGAGAGCCCTTCGAGTTGCATTGGGCTTGGGAAACGCCCTCCCCGAACGGCGACCCAACCTGAAATTCAGGAAGATGCTCCGGCAGTTTTATTCAGACAGGGCGACGATGGCATGCACCTGAATGACTACCTTTGCATTTTACGGGACCCGCCCAGAGGCTCCACAAACACACCCGGGGAAGTGAGTGATCACACTACTGCCCCCCTCACGAGCCTTGCGACTCGATCATATACACAACGGCTGAACCTGGCCAACCCCCATGTATTGTAGGCTGTACTCTGGTTCCTGCGACTGGGATTGGAACTCGCCTAGAGGCAAAAGCGACATATTAGCGTTTTACATTGGGCGATGTGCGTACTCGAGCAAGTTTGACGATGTGGCGAACTAAGTCGGTATGTCAAATGTGGCGTGGTCGCAGTAGAGTATGAGAAGGACGCGGAGTGTGGGAGAGGACGATGATAGTGGGAGCATGTAAAGAGCAGAAGACCAAGGCCAGAAGATGGCGGTCGGGGGAAGAGAATGCTCTGGCTGTGGAGGGCGTAGAAAAGGGCTTTTTATACACCGCAAGATCTGCGAATCACGTGTGGGAGGCTGACGCTTTGGCGCGTCAAAGCAGGTGGCGAACGTGCAGGTGCGTTTCAAAGCGGGCCAGCCTTAAATGGCGCATTTTGTGTGATTGTGAATCACGTGCGGGGAGGTTGACGCGTTTATGCATCAAAGCATCTTGACCAAAGCAGTGGTGTAAATGGTGATGTCAGGAAGGGCGTTGGCGAGATGGTGGTGGTCGAAAAGACTCTACCTGCCGAGGGAGAGGAAGAGTGCTCTATAAGCATGCCACAGCTGGTTGTGATGTGTGCGGGTCCAAGCTGACGCGTTGACGCCTAAAAGCGGCCTGCCCCTATCAGTGGCGAACAACCTTGAGGAAGATAAAAAGACATGTCGAGACCATTGAGGATATGTTGTCAAATCTTTGAATACGCATTTGTTCTGTGAGATGCATTTAGAAAACATTGCATGTCTCTTCATGTGTGGTTCTGCTTGTTCACATTTTTCTGCTCCTTTGGCCGCAAATAGTCTTAACCCTGCCCTTCACTGCATTGCAAGAACATGGCGGGGAAGGCGAAAGCAAGGTATGTGCTCATGTAAACGCGTCGGTCTTGCATTCGTTTTATTCCGTAGGACCATCATTGTTCGTCTCATTTCCACGGCCCAGACGGGCTTCTTCTACACAACTCAACGTCTTCGAACGGGACCTAGACTTTCCGCCGTAAAGTACGATCCGAAAGGTGTGTTGGAAAGCCTTCGTGCAATCTCAAGTCCCCTAATATACTGTGCGGCAGTGAAGCAAAGGGTATTGTTTGTCGAGAGTAAAAAGACGAAAAAATAGTGGACTATCATAAAAGTATCGCGACATTGGAACGGGACAATCAGGCATTTGGTTTGCCAATTGGTGCGCAGTTTGACTCGGTAAAGTGTGGCTCTGAGAGTTCCGACTCAACCTGAATGGCAAAGAAGAGCACCAGCTCAGTTCATTCAGGTGTGTATCTATATACGGGATTGCATTCTACTGTCCATTGACAATTTAGACGCTGCAGGAATCCTTATGTATATATCATAGATGTTCCTCGTCAATCATGATGCCTGCCTTGCATGCGTTTGACTTGAGGATCCCATCACGTGGGGCGTCAGTGTCACCTCTTCAAATTCATTCTGTTCTTTCACTTGACATATATCATGCTGATGCGCACAACATCTCCACCATCCGCAACTCGTTTGCCACGGCCAACGACGAGACCTCGAACGGGGCAGTCCAGTTCTCGTGGCTCAAATACTCGAGGCCGTCCTCGAACCGCACACTCGCGACCTCTGACCGCTCGCCCTGTTACTGCCGCTTCTGTCCGACGTGAGGCTAGTTACGTTGTCGCCCTGTTAGAAGGAAGAGGAGTCGCTAGGGAGATTGGCATCGCAGCCCTCGATCGAGACACTGGAAAGGTTATGATTGTCCAGGTGCGAGGGAAACAAGCCTTCACTCCTCTTTCTTGGCTGAAATATTTTGTATTTCTTGAGCTCGCCGATTCTCAGACCTACGTGAAAACGCTTCACCAGTTGCATCTTTATTATCCCTCCCTCATCCTCGTCCCTGACACCTTCCTTGCCTCCTTGGAAGGCCTTAATGCAGGAAGGCGTGTCTCTTCCTCTCTATTGGTAGAAGTCCTTCAGGAAGAATTTCCTGCGGTGCCGTTGGTACCCGTCGACAGAAAGTATTGGAATGAGAATGGCGGTCTGCAATCTGCATATATGCGTTTCGTACTCGCTTTCTTTTACTTATGCTGGGCTAGGCCTCGATTTCCTTGTGCAATTATGTGTTGAGGATGACGAACGCGCGGGCACTATCCTCGCCGCGTCTAACAAGTGCGCATATAATCCTCTCCCGAGTGATGCAACACTCAAGTAATGTCAGATATTATGCACTCTCCGCCATCTGTGCCCTTTTCAAATACACGGAAGTGAAGCTAAACACTTGCTTTGCCCATAGCTCTCTCCGTATACAATATGTCCCAGTGGACGGGACCATGATGGTTGATCCTGACACAGCCAAGAACCTCGAGCTTGTCGGCAACCTGGGGTCCAAGAAATCGACCCATTCCTTGTTCGGGTCTGTCCACCGCTCAGTATCCCGCCAAATCATATCTGAAGGTTTCCGCAGCTTGCTGAATCATACCTATACACCCATGGCAGCGCGTCTTTTGAGGGTCAATCTCCTCTCTCCGCTCGCTAGTCAGAAGTTTGTACCAGATGTTCGAGATGCAGGTGCTGATTCTTGTGCGTCCACTTTCAGCCCAGCTTGCTATCAATGCAAGGCTCGATGCTGTACAGGGTAAGTTACCACGTCCCACTTACTAGCCGACTACATGCGTTCTGCAGAGCTTGTTCAGACGGAGACCATATTTACGGAAGTTCGTGATGCGTTGAAAACATTCAGTAAGATGGACTTCGACAAACTGATAGTCTCGGTATTTCTATCTGTCATTTGTGTGTTTCGTCCTGACTCACACCTAGTTGGCATCAGAGGAGGCTCAAGTCACCAGCTCCGCCAAAGTTGCTTCTACACGCGTCCTCCTGATGCTTAATTTGCGGAAGGTCGTCAAGAACCTCCCGATCCTGCAAAAAGCCCTTGGCAGCAGTCGATCTAGGTTATTGAAAATTGTTCAATCTGTGAGGTGGCCAGACTATTCTGCACAGAAGAGTCTAACGCCATGTTACAAGATGATCTCTGACGAAAGGCTAGAAGAGGTTGATCGGTTGGTGTCTACGAGCCTCAACGATGACTGTGTACCTGTGAAGGTGCTCAGTTTCGTTTTCAGAGTCACGCATATTTTCATGACTTGTCTCGATTAAGGGTGGAATCGGGGCTGTCAATGCCCGTGCGTATGCGGTCAAAGTTAGGGTAATGCGTTCGTTCCATTACAAAACTTAACGGCAGTCCTACCCAGGCGCAGTATAACCGTCTTCTTGACGTTGCTCGGGAAACATACAAAGAGAATGTCGGCGACATTTTTCAGCTTAGCCGTTCGCTGTCTGAAGCTCACAACCTTCCGTTGAGCCTATTGTTTCAAGAATCTGGCTTCGTCTTTACGCTGAAGAAAAATGATATGGAAGGAGAACTCCCAGATGGTTTCGTCGATCTGACGATGAAGAAAGGGAAATGGTTTTTCTCTTCGTTGGAATTAGTAAGTAAAGAGACGTGTGAGGGGTCAACGGATTCTAATTTCTCCCTATAAAACAGAAAAAGTTGAATGCACGAATGAAGGACGCCTTGGACGAGACTCTTATACTAAGCGAAAAGTATGCGCAAGCCCAGCTTGCCGAGAATGATATTTATAACTTCTAGGATAATTCATGAGCTTGCCGCGGAAGTCACCGACAAAATCGGAGCACTTTACAGAGCATCTGAAGCGGTAAGTCCACGCCGGGATTTCTGCTATGGTGCATTGGGGTTCGAGGTTACGAACTTAGGTCGCATTGTGCGACATGCTGTGGTCCTTTGCTCATGCCTCGATCAGTAAGTCACAGGACGCTGTCTTGGCTGAAGCTGACCTGTCTTTCCAAGTGCGCAATTACGGCATGTAGCGTCTTAGCTTGGTCTGTCGTTGTTCTGAGTGTTTGATGAAGTTCGGCCCGAGTTTACGGGAACATTTGCTGTCAAATCTGGACGCCATCCAGTACTAGAGACGGTTCAATCTGCGGGATCCGTTGTCGCGAACGATATTTACTGTGACGATTCCTCATCCTTCCAGCTCATTCAAGGGCCCAAGTAAGTCTTTATCTAGACCACGCCAACTATTTCTGATTACAGCAGTATGTCAGGTATAACATTCTACTTCTCACTGACACTTCTGCCTTAACTCCAATAGGCAAAAGTACATATCTGAAGCAGATCGGCCTGCTCACTGTTATGGCGATGTGCGGATGCTTTGTGCCTGCGGAATATGCAAGTTTCAGGTATAAAGACCAACCAAGATTTCTTCATCAGTGGTCAGCTCTCGAAATACACTAGGATCCATGATATGCTTCTCAGCCGGTTGTCAAACGACGACGACTTGGAGAAAAGCCTCAGTACGTTTGCAAGCGAGATGGCGACGTCTGCGATGATTCTTGGTAGGAATCTTCCAATCTGCGAGGCTCCTAATCCAGTCACATCACATTCCATTCAGGTCTGGCAACCCCGAATTCTCTTGTTCTCATCGATGAGCTCGGACGTGGCACGTCGCCTAGAGAAGGAGTCGGTATTGCCCATGCGATTGCAGAAGGACTCATTGAATTTAAATCTTTTGTCTTCTTTGCAACGTGATGCGTGACCTAGCCACGTATAACATTAGCTCACTATCCTCTTTAGACACCTCAAAGAGCTTGTCACGACTCTTTCCCGGAAGCCAACAGTTGTCAAGTTCGTAATCAGTTTCCCTGCTGGAATGTGTTGATGACTTTCTTGGACTTTTGAAGTCTGCATCTTTCTGTCCATGTAAGGTGTTCATGAATTCTGCCGCACGTTTAATAAATCCCAGTAGCGAAACAGACCTTCAGCTGCCAATTTTGGCCTCGCTTTTCAATACAGGTGTGCGACGCCAGTGGTACATTGCTGTTTGAGTGCTTCTTGAATTATTTCATATAGAGTTGTCGATGGAGTGTCTGGAGATATGGGCCACTACGGTATGTGCTCCACAGGACTACGAAGTTTGGCAACTTTGTCCCTCTGCAGGTCTTGACCTCGCTCGCCTTGCCGATCTCCCCGAGGATGTCTTGAAGGAAGCAAAAGCCGTTGCGGAATACTTGACGGCTCTTGAGACAAAAACTGAAGAAGAAAGTGAAACGAACAAGATTGCGGCAAGAAGGAAAGGACTTTTGCGTGTAAATCTTCTAAAATGTTCCGACATTCCATATTGAGAAGTCTCCGCTGACGTAAAATTGGGCATTAGCTCAAAACGCAACTAACCCAAGCTCTGGATCACTCTGCACTTCCTGACCAGGAGCTGTTCGAATATATTAGGAAGTTCCAGGCGGAGATTGCAAAAGTCTTTCTGAACGCATTATGACTACCGACCGCACCCTTTTCTCTGCTTCTCCGCATCCTGTTTGCCGGAGAGCCCCTGTATTCAAGCCTCAACATGTCTGACATATTTTCCTAAGCTTCCTCTAGATAGTTGCACGCTTTGTGCCCGAGTCTAGCTCTTTGAGATGCAGATGCATGATCTAGGCAAGGTGAGAAGGAACGTTGACCGCACGGCACTCCGTCTGCTGTGCGCATCAAGACTTTGACGCGGTCGCTCAAATTTTGCTTTGAGCGCAGTTCGATCTGCCATTCCTGTCCATCCAAACTCTTCACAGTCTTTGTACAACATTTCTTTCGAGAATTCCAAATCGGTCACCTTTATGCAATTGTCGGACAAGACCATTTCGGCTATGTCGGGTGTATAAACACGAGCATCTCGACCTCGTCAGACTCCCTCCGCGTTTTTCATCGAAAAAAAAAACGGGCGGCAGTATAAATGAGCCTGCTGTGTTCTATAGTCCTGACTTATCTACCAGGCTCCATAGACGCGGCCAATCGGTAACCATCTATCTCCCTCGGACCTGACTGCATCGAGCATATAGCACCTGAATTAAAGCGAAATATATGGACTCCTTGACCCAGACGACCTTTCGCCCAGGTCGCTCGATACAAAAGTTCATCTCTCGGGTCTTTTTGCGGGTTCTAGGCCTCGTCATTCCACCGGTTGGTCGCCTCCTGGCCCGTCTTCGCCGAACTCCTGGACTGCCTGTCTCACATCCAACGACACCGTATTGGACCATCCCTGCCTCTCCAATCAGCGACCATGGATCAGATCCGAAGGCTTCATTGCCGGATTATGCAGATGTTGTCATCGTTGGAAGTGGTATAACAGGAACGTCTTTCGCAAGGGCATTGCTCGCCTCTTCCGCGAAACACGGCAAAGATGTGAATGTGGTCATGTTGGAGGCGAGAGAAACATGTTCCGGGGCAACGGGACGGTAAGATTTTCAGGTTGTCATCTTCTGGTGGCTCTTGGATTGACCCCTTGACCAGGAACGGTGGACATATCACGCCGCCCTTATACAGCGACTACGAGGAGCTGAAAAGAGAACATGGACCTGAAATCGCCAAACAGATAATCCGCTTCCGAATGGCTCATCTGTCCGAGCTTCTCGCTGTTGCCGCAGAAGAAAACTTGTTGGAACAATCTCAATGCCGCGAAGTCGAAACAGTGGACGTGTACTTGCATCCAGAACTTTATTCGACGTCGAAAAAGAAGCTCAAATTGTATCGTCAAGACCTTCCGAAGGAAAGTGCTGGTTATAGGATATATGAAGGGAAAGAAGTCACAGATGTGGGCGGCGCATTTTCTGTGCCTGCACAGATAATAACACAGCATCGTGGATTCAACTTCAGGATCTTCAACTCTCGTTGGACATCAAAGGTTGCATCTCTACGCATGCAGGAGCTATTCATCCTTATCGTTTCGTTACTGGAATCCTATCACGGCTATTGGATTCATACCCATTGCGGTCAGTGCTACGATTCAATATCTTGTCTGTTTAGAAGGCACTCATCATCGAAGGGAATCAGCTTTCATCTCTTCACACATACACCGTGCACAGCGATACTGCCCGCCAATGATTCGAGCGGCAGCGGGCTATACACAGTTGTAACACCCAAGGGCACCTTCAAGACGCGCCACGTAGTCCATGCTACGAACGCATGGGCATCCCATTTGTTGCCTGGCATGCGCGGGCGAATTCTGCCCGCAAGGGGTACGATGGTCGTACATCGTCCCTGGTCTGGCCTTGGGGATGGAACGACAAGCAGCACAAACGGAGAAGACTCCTGTTGGGCTGGAAAGCGGTCTTTTGTCTTCTTTCCAGATGCATCTATGCCCATCATGGATTACTTGACTCAACAGCCGATGAGCTCAGATCGACGTTTGACGACGTATCCTCCTTCAAAAGGCGAACTCATGTTTGGCGGCGGCTTTTACAGAGGGTGGGCTTTTTTGACAGAGCTAGGGAATGCTGACGACGGTGGATGGGACCCTTCTACTGGCGATTATTTGAAGCACGCCTTGTCAAAGTACTTCAACGTCGAAGGAAACGGCGAGGATGAATTTGATAAGGGCGAACCTGGGAGGCAGTGGAGTGGAATCTTGGGATTCTCGGTCGACATGAAGCCGTGGGTTGGGCGAGTGCCAGAATGCGTTTCTGGAAGACCTGTTCCTCGACGAAACGAGACGGCGGACAACCGAGGCGTGTATTTCTGTATTGATTCTCTGCGGAAACTCTGATGGTTCTGTGTTTGCACTCCAGGCATGTCGGCTCCTGGCGAATGGATTGCTGCCGGGTACAGCGGAGAAGGAATGGTGCACGCCTGGCTGAGCGGAAAGGCGTTGGCGTACATGGTCCTCGGAGTCAGCAAACGCTGTGAATCCGAACTGGAAGTCGAGCACAAAATCGGCGACGAGGGCGTCTCTTCGTGGTTTCCGTCTGTCTATCGCATAACGGAGCAGAGGTGGAGAGACACTGGCGTTGAAGACTTGTTTCTGAATCTCCTTTAGAGTGTGAAACATCGAATGTCAAAACTCATATTTTTTTTTGAGTTGGTCAGTGGACGCCTTTCCGTCAAGTGAGTGGGTCGAGTATTGGCGACTGCAACATGTTCTCGGCTGCTGTCAACCCACGTTCTGTCAATTCGAGCTGCCTGCATGCCGTCGACATCGATGATACGCTGCCAGAAGGCATCGTTGTTTCCTCGATTCGGGCCAGACTCGGGCACACTCATGCTCAGAAAAATCGTGGGGAATGCGTGGCCTCTCCGAGAGCCTCGCAATTACCTCACGCGAAACGGGGCACCGTCCGATAAGATCAGCTAGGCGCATATCAGTCTTGGCTTTTTGATCTGGCATGGATGGTGCACGTTTTACCCACGTTGGGTGATGCCCCGTCGCGATGAAGAGACCGAAAAGGAAGATAGCACTGCCACGACGCAGAAAACATACAAGTGTCATCGAGGAGAAGGAAATGATGAAGCCCCTCGTTTGATACGCTCCTTTCGTTCTTGTCCTCACTCAGGATGGTTTCTCGATTGGTGACGCTCGCAGCCATTCTTTTGTTCGATCTTTCTTTTTTATCGTATCCGACGGCCGCGTCCTCTGTGCATCACCTCGTACCGAGATACCGGCATCACGAGCTCAAGAACCGCGTGAACGTCAAGGCGGACGTCGAGGATCCTCGACCGCTTGTGAAACGCCAGAGAAGGAAGAGAGCATGCAATCGGCGGACGTCGACGGCGCTCGTACCGGTGCAGACGACGTCGGCCGCGAATCATTCATCTACCGGGCAGCCTGCTCCCATCCAAGGAAACAACAAGCCGCCTGCGAACAACAATGGTGGCGGAGGGAAGGGCGGGATTGCAGGGGGGCAGAGACCGGCAAATTGGCCGACGGAGACACAAGCCGGACCGGCACCCACAGCGACGCGAGCGTCTGCGGCGGATCCGTTCCTGCGCGAGCTGTCGAAAGCTTATGACAACTCAAAGAATACGCTTTTTACTCAAGTGCATCGTGGACAGATGACGTATTAGTAAGTCGGCGACGCCGGTGTTTTCCCAACTTACCTCTGCGCGGATGTTGACGGATGAACGACCTGCAGCGGGCAAGGCCTGGGAGCCTGTGGCGACACTTATGATGACAACTCGTTCACGGCAGCGGTGTCGAAACTCATGTATGACAAATGGCCTGGTGCCTTTGCTGGAGAAATGAATCGGTGAGCGGACGAGAAGGTTCGACTGCGGCTTGACAATGAGGTGTTTACGTGTCTACTATCTTTTTTAGCAACCCGATCTGCGGGCCGTACACTCCTGGACGGAAGGTGTACGACGCAGCTGGAAAGCTGAAGACGGTTGTCGCAGGCGACGACTATGTGATCGTCGGCGGTGATGGGTTGCCGAACTGTGACGTTGGTACTCAGTGCCATATTCCGCTGACGGCGACTGTGAAGCACGGCGAAAAGCAGATACAAGTCAAGATTGTAGACCGATGCGAAGCCTGCGCGATCGGAGACATTGACTTGACGCCGACTGCGTTTGCAGCGCTTGCAGATATGGGACTTGGTCGAACTGACGTGGAATGGTACTTCAATTCTTACTAGTCATTATCTTTTGTATACCTGGGGTTGCACGCACGTGAAGTTGCTTGAATTTATTTTGATTGTGGCGGAGTGATTGCAACAGATTTGGCTTTCGACGTTGTTGCCAGCATCCACAGTCCTGCTCTTTCATCTCTCCCCGTCGTCGTCCTCATCGACGAGATCACCCTCCTTCGTCGTTCAGCGTGGTATTTGTCTCTCCTGCTTCCCTCTCGTCATTCAATCCTTCTTGACAGGCAGCTTTTCCCACAGGCATTGCGCCACGGTCGGCTCGCTTCCTGGTTGTGATTTCGCAGGTCCATGGCCGTTCTCGTTCCCCCAGACTGGCAGCAGCTTTACCCCTCCAGAGATTCCCCAATGGATGTCCCAGCCACGAACCCCACGACCACTAACAAACAGCCCTCGTCCCCTACAAACGACCCTTCACATCACCATCACACCCAGTCCCATCCAGCGCAGCAGCAGCATCAGCCGCTGCAACAACCATCCCAGCAACCTCAACAGTCCCAGCAGCAGCAGCAACAACAACCACATCATCAACACCAACAGTTTCCGTATTCGTTCCCCATCCAGCAGCAGCCGCAAGGCAGCTGGACACCATCCATCTCGGCCGCACCGTTTTACCCTTCCTTCTATCAAAACCACCAGCAACAACAGTCCCCACAACCTTATCCTACCCAAATACCCCCGCAAGGTCCCTTTTACGATGCTGCCAACGCCCAGCTCGCACAATGGGCTTACCAGCAGATGATGTTCAACGCACAACACGGTTTTCCAGCTATGCCCAACCAACATCAACGGAACCCGCCCAATTCCCAGCCGCCCAACGACTACTTCGCCCAGAACCAGCTTTCGTCCATCTACAATCCTTTTCCAAGCGGAACGCCCCCTCCTCATCGCGACCACAGAGGCAATAACCCCGGCGACCACCAGCAGCAGCAACAACAACAGTATCCTGGCTTCCATCCGTATCGACGCCCCACGCGACCGCAGCAACAGCAGCACTCGCAAGACGGGTCCGATTGGCGTCCTGGTCCCCCGAACGTTCCCCATCCGCCCTACGCGCGTCCAGAGGCATCAGGTTCCACGTCGTCTGTCAATTCTTCAGGCAGTCACCGCCAGAGGACAAACAGCAACCAAAGTGGACATAGCGGGCATAACAACCCGTCGGCGAATGGAAGCGTCCGTAGCAGATCTGGTCCTCCCTCTGGCCCCACCACCAACAGAAGCTCCCCTGCCCCACCCTCCCCATCCGGAACCACAGCCGCCGGTCAGCTACGCATACCTCACCACCGCAATTCTTCCTCGTCCTCGTCGAGTTCTACCGCCACCTCTGCGAGGCCCTCGGCCTCCACGGCAGCTTCCTCCACCCCGTCTAGCTCTGCTTCTACTCTTGCAGCGCCCATTCCTCGCCCGGCGCGTCCCTCCCCTTTGTCGCAAGGCAACTTTACCGCCGCGGAGAAGCGCATGTCCCGAGATGATAGCGATCTATTGGACCCTGCACCTGCGTCCAGCCACCTTCGAAGTGGCGGTCTCAAGGGCCGCCTCCGACGGGCGCTGTCCTTCAACCCCACCCAGTCTCTCAAAGAGGACGTGGCGGACGATGACGAGTCTATCAAGGCTTCTGCCAGCCCCAACAAGCTCAAAGCCAAGACCCCTGCGCTTATCAGTGCGATTGACAAATCAGGAGGCAGCACGGCGTCGGCGGGCAGGAGCTCAGTGGAAGGTCTTGACGACGCCTCCTCGACGATAACAGGGCAGACGACGAAAAAGAGAGGTCGCGCTGCGTCGTTGTTCAATTCAAGGCTCAACGCAAGCACGGACAACATCTCCCTTTCTTCGACTGTAAGCAGCGCAAGCGTCATGATCAGGAAACTCGGTTCCATGGGCCGCCTCGCTCGACGCAATTCACTGGCTGGCATTGCGTCTTTATTTAAAGATAAGGATAAGAAAAAGAAGGACGGCAAAAAGGGTGGCTCTAAGGGAGAGGCCAGTGAAGCCAGCGTGTCGCACGTCACGGCTGAGCTTGATCGCTCCAGCACTGGCGATTGGGGTGCGGACATGCATGGCCTGAGTCCAGCCGCCAAGTTGGCCCGCCAGCATACCCTCAAGAGCAATGCCGAGGCCGCCGCAAGAGCCAAGGCTCAGCAAGAAGCAGCAGCAGCAGCAGCCGCTGCTGTCACCGCCACTACAACTGGTGCTTCCGCCAATGCGACAGCATCGCCCGCCAGTCCGACTGCCAACGGTGTCAACGGATCGGGCGTACCTACCTGGGAGAGAAATACCACGACCAGGCAGGGGTCCGTCTCTCCCGTGAAAGGCGGCAACATGAGGGTCAACGAGGACGGCACGCGAGTGCTGGTGGAGGACGATGAGGATGAGAGCGATGAGGGCCATTACGAGCCGCAGCAGCCTGGGCAGCACTACAACGCGGACGGTTGGGACGATGACGAAGATTGGGAGGGTGACGGTGACGAAGATACCACGATCAGGGTTGGGCTGGAACGGGTCAGTCTGGATGACGACGCCTACGAAGAAGAGGTCGAGCCTTGGGCTATAGACGTTCGGAGGAGCATAGAAAAGACAAGGCGGCCGATGAAAGGCATATTAAAATGTGCGTTCACGCTTGTCTCTCTGCCTGCGGTCTCGGCATTGCTGACCCAGCATACTCATTCTCTTTAATTCCTGCGCAGATGCGGAGTCTTACAATCAGAGCGCGTACCTCGCTGAACAGCCTAACCCCACCACCCGTTTACGTTCCAATTCTTACAACTCCCATCCCGGGCCCATCTCCGAGTTGGGCCCATTGGCCCGCATTCCATCGCCAGATCCAGATCACATCGACGGCCTTCACAGGCATTCCCATGTGAGCCAAGGCATCGAGTCTGCGCCTTCGCTCCCCCCTCTCTCGTTTGATTCCTCGACGACGATATCCCTGGACTCGACGAGCAATGGGTCGGCGTCGCACCCGGAAAAGACCAACACTATCTTCAGCCACCCGAATTCCTCCATGCCCGTCCTGTCCCACTCTGGAACGACTCCGGTCACGCTGACGCATCGATCAGCAACAGCGCCATACAAGAAGCTGACGTTCGCTAACAATCTTTCAGTCTACGACACCTTCTCGTCCACCGTCTACGATCGAAGAAGCGAGCCCGCTACCTGGAGTCGATTAACGCCGGCTTTGGCGCAGAGGATCAAGGAGGAACTTAATTCCTACAAAATGGAGGAAATGGAAGTGCATGCTGCCAGTCGGATCCAGTCAGTCAACGTTCTGGCCTCTCGTGTTTGCCCCGCTGATTGGTTTTTCTAGCACCCAATTTTTTGTCTGAATTATGGAGCAACGCAAGTGGACCTCTGTCCCCAGCTCACTCTTTATTTTTCCCTTCTCTTTTCGTCGATGGACTTTTTTTTTCCTCTTCACTGCGAGATCGCTTTTTCATGCGTCTCACCAAAAGCTTCAGGGACCCCGTTTGTGAGCGATCATACGCCGTTACCATTATCAGCTATATCCAGCGTATAGTGGTCACTCAATGGTCTGGCGTCCTTGATTTGGAATGCAACTGGAAATTATCCTCCGCCATACAATCGGTTCCATGATCCAGTCACGTGGCTGTTGCCTGCTCGGCTTTTTGCAAGTTCTTTTCGCTTTCCCTTCGTCGTGTCATCCCTTTGCAAACGGCTCGGACGGACAATTCCTTTCATTTTTCCTCTCCACTCTTTTTTCGACAGCTTCCATCCTCTCGAATGACCTAAAGCAGCATTATATACATGCATAACTCCCCGTCTCCCACCCCATTCATCCATCCATTAAATTCTCAACAAATGCCTATCTTTTGTCTTTCTTTTTTTTTGTTTTCTTCGCGTCCATACTGTCTGTCTTCATCTCTCCCAGTCAATCATCCAGCTAGCCCTCTCACCAATGTGGCGTTCTTGTTTCTCACTATATCTTCTTCTCAAGTGCTGTGTTTTTTTATACCTGCAACGCCCTGACCTTACCATCTTCACCCGTATTCCCCTCGTTCTAGGCCACCGCACCTTCCCTTCGTGTCAAATTATCATATCCTGTCATTTCTTTTTGCCGGTCGCTTCTCGTCCTTACCTTCTTTTTGTCTCCCTTTAATTATGCTGCAAAGTACATAAACGACATTCTCCTCTCTGTTTCTCTGTCTATCTCAAGACCTCATCCTGGCAATACGTGAAACTACAAGTGTATATATTGCTCTTTTCTTTTTTTTTTCCCGTCGAACGTGTCGACCTGAGGAAGGGAGGTAACGGAATGCATTTGGAATGATGATGCATCTCGATGCCGGACGCCGGCAGATCAGGCATCCATTAAGTCTGTCGCGTTAATTGAACCTTCACACTATCTATCTCTTCATCGATGTCCGACCCTACAACTCAGGCCAACTACCTAGATATCGTCACTGAACACGTTTCCCTGGACTGGATTGTCGACTTCGACGCTCAGGTCATCAGCGGTTCGATCGTCCACAGTTTGTCCGTGAACAAGGACAATGTCAGCGAGGTGATGTCCGTTGTCCCGCATTGCAATCGCTCGAGCAGAGTTGTAAATCCAATATTAGCCTGGACACTTTGGATTTGGACGTCAAGAATGTCGAGATCGCAAGCGAAGCGGCCAAGGCAGGCGTGGACGGTTTCTCACCTGTCTGACATCTCAATCGAATCCGTCTCGTTTCGCCACAGTTTCATCTCGGAGACAAGCATCCTGTCATGGGATCGGCCTCCACATCGAACTGCCTCCGAATCTGAAGTCGGGATCGCAGGTGCAAGTTCAGATCGAATATAGCACCACGAAGAACAGCATCGCTCTTCAATGGCTCAGTAAAGAGTGCGAAAGCATCGTTATCGCTATGGATCTCATCGATGACCGGGAAACTACTATAGGCAGACCCAAGGAAAGAAATATCCTTATCTTTTCAGTCAATGTCAGCCAATATATGCGCGTGCCCTTGCGCCTCTTCAAGGTAGGCTGAATGAGATTCCGTGTTTCACAGGCATTCATTTCATTTCTTCATACAGACACTCCTTCTGTCAAGATTGTATGCACACTGGCTCGAAATCCGCACGCGGTATGGTTGACTTCTGACCATGCCAATTTTTTTTTAGAAATACTCCGCGAGAGTCACATCTGTTCTTCCCGTTCTTTTGTCTGCAATTCGAGTGAGCCCACCTTCAGACGGCCCTGTGCACGCTGGGACAGTCATCGGAAAGGACCTCGTGACATACACTTATGATCAGGTCCGTACTAATCAACCCAAGGCCGCTAGAGGCGTTACTAACCAAAATCTGGCTACATTAGCCCATCCCCATTCCTTCTTATCTGCTTGCGATAGCGGCGGGAAACTTGAGGTACAAAGCATTCCCTCAACATGGCAATGAACAATGGTCAAGCGGTATATGGACGGAACCTGAATTACTAGAGAAGGCCTACTGGGAGTTCAGCGAGGATACCAGAAAGTACATGGCTGGGGTGCAACCTACATCTGTTCCTTGATCTGATCAGTATGCCAGATTCTTGGCTAAAGAAGAGGAGATTGTTATGCCCTATAGGTTCGGCGTATATGACCTCTTGGTGCTTCCGCCTTCCTTCCCTTTTGGTGGCATGGTATGTGTTGTCGACCTTCCGTACGCAATTCTGGTCATTTTAACCACCCATCAGGAAAACGCTTGCCTCTCCTTCCTAACGCCAAGTGATTATTTTCCATTCACTGCTACAGCAAGGTAGTTTACCCATGTGGACAGCTCTCGTTACTGGAGACCGCGCGCTTGTCGACGTTGTCGTCCACGAGTTGACGCATTCTTGGTTCGGAAACGGAGTGACGTATGTTTCTCTTTCTCAGTAGTGCCCCCTTGTCTGTCTGTGACATGCGGTTTGCTGCAGACACGCAAATGCTTCACACTTCTGGTTGAATGAGGGTTGGACCACATACATGGAGCGGGTCTTGCAGGAAAAATTGCACGATTCGGCTCACCGTGATTTCTCGTTCGTGATCGGAAAAAAGGCGCTGGACGACGCCCTGAAGGAATATGCCGATCGTCCAAAGTACCAAAGGCTCGTCATAGAATTTGCAGTAGGAGAAGATCCGGACGATGCATATAGCAGCATTCCTTATGAAAAGGGCGCTAATTTCCTCCTGTACCTCGGTTTGTTTGTCTCTCAATCCGTCTAGAGAGCTGCTTAATCAGTTTGATGCCCGTTTGACAGAGCGAACTCTCGGCGGACTAAAAGAGTTCTTGTCATATGTCAGGGACTACGTGAAGACTTTCATGGGACAGAGCATCACAACTGAGCAGTGGAAGGACCATTTGTATGGTTACTTTCAGAAACAAGGCGACGCTGAGAAAATCAAGGCTCTGGATAGCGTCGACTGGAATGTGATAATTGTCATTTTAGTGATGTCTTCACCTATCTCACTAGCTCTCCGCAGGCTTGGTTCTATGGCGAGGGCCTTAAGCTTCCTGTGGAGAACAAGTACGATCTTTCTCTGGCAGAAGCCGCATATGCACTGGCAGCTCGATGGGATGCTTCACGCGATCAGGAGGTTCCCCAGCTTGACTTTGAAGAGTCAGACATGAAAGGCTTCGACTCTAATCAAAAAGGTGTGTAGCGTGGATATCACCTGTTCACGATCGGGAAATGATCTCTTCTTCAGTGGTATTCTTGGAGCGCTTGCATTCCGAATATAAACCTCTTCCATCGGCTCACGTCGCTTACCTTGGAAATCTCTACGGCTTCTCCGGTACCGAAAACGCAGAAATCCGACTCAGATTTTATGAGGTGGCACTCTCTGAGCCGACGTCCGATGCGGCAAAGGCGTTTGCGCCAGAAGCTGCGAAATGGGTCGTCGGTGACGATGGTTCCGGCGTTGTCAAGGGTCGAATGAAATTCTGTAGACCGATTTTCAGAGACGTGGCTAAAGTCGATAAGGATCTGGCCATCAGTACGTTCAACAAATCGAAGGACGCCTTCCACCCTATCGCAAGAAAAATGATTGAAAAGGTCAGTATCGATCAAAATAGTCTACCTCTCCACCATCACATTGAAGCACTCGACGACAGGACCTGGGACTGAACAAGTGAACGTGTTCAAATTTGGTATATATGTAATTCTAGCATGATCTACAACCAACCTACTGTGTGCTCTGTCAAGTAGAAATGCTTCAGACACAGCTTCATTAGCGACTCGTCTGCAAGACTGCTAGCCATAATTCATTTGAATCCTCCCCATATGTCCCCGAATACGTCGTCCTTTTGAGCCTGGGTAGCAGCCGGAGTTGCAGATAGTCCTTGCGTTTGGGGCGTTGTAGTGGCCGTCGAGCCACCCCAGATATCGCTTGTGTTGAAAAGGCTTCCCTGATGCTGTGGGAGTGGTTGGGTGGACGTCGTCGTTGCCATCCCTCCCCATACATTTGCTTGGGTGGCGGGGATGGTGGTTGCTGCGGAGGCACCTGTCCAACCAGAGCTGATACCCCAGGCACCAGCGCCACTGTTGCCTATCATGCTGGTCTGGACAGGCATTTGCATCTGTGCCACGGGCTGTTGCTGGGTTGGCGCGCCCGCCCAAGGTGATTGCTGATAACCAAACTGGCCAAAAGGCGGGGCTGGCTGTGTTGCAGGAGACGGCGTTGAGAACAACGAGAGGATGTCTTGCTTGACGTCCTTCTTTGGTGGCTCTTCTGATGCCATACCTGCCGCAGGGGTTTCAACTGGTGGGGCTCGGAAGTCTAGATTGAAAATATCGTTGGCTATGGACGGCTGAGCAGGTTGAGGGGCTGCAGGCTGTGCCGCTGTCTGTTGCATTGTAGGATTGGTACGCGTTTGACGCTGTGTATTCGTGTAGTTAGCGGAGATGAGTTGGTGCCCAGCTGGCTGGCGGGAGGCTGCAGTCGGAGCGAGAGATGGACCGGAGAGGGCGTTGGATGGAGTGTGAGCCGATCTGGATGATGTCGATGCTTGGGGAGGCGTCTCTTGCTGGGCTTGTGGTTGTTGAGAAGGGGCGGCTGATGACCCATTTTCCAGTACAGAGGGGTCAGCAGGAGGTGGACCCTCCAACGCCCAACGTCTTGACTCGTACTTGGACCGAATAAAAGATTCCATTTTGCTTTTCAAGGCAAGCGAAACAGTAAGCGACTTTCCACCGAGAACCAATCGAACTGTACGCACTGCTCTGGTGGTATGTGACCCGGCTTTAGACGAGCTTCCCAATACAAATTTGCACGATAATTTCCCCATTTCTGTATCGACTATGAAACCCACATCAATTTGATCCAGGCGAGCATGCTGAAAAACCGACCTCCATCTGCTCAGGTGTCCAGACATCCAGGTCGACCGATTTGACCTTGCTGATGTGTGTGCCCATTCCACGATGAGTACCCGAGCAACGGATGCAGAGAAATACGCCTCTGAAATACTTTGCTGTCAGGAACATGGACGATGTACTACGATTCAGACCCACATATTCCAGGAAGCCCATCGGGGATCTTAAAAAGAGGATGAGGAGGAGAGCGCGAGAACGAATACGTGTATCGATGCGCACCGTTCCTCTTGCAATCTGCACATACCTTGTTCTCTGGCCGCTTGATCATCTCCCGAAGGATCTTCGCAAACTTTTCGGTCGTGGCCTTGTCCTGATGCCGTGCCATGGGAAAGGTTCGAGATATGGAAGAGGGTGTGGAGAGAGTGTATGGTGCTGTTAACACGGCTGCCTCGTGGACAGTCTCCTTTTTGTCATCAAGAACTAGCGGTCAGGATATCAGGCTCTCTACATATTCCACCACCTTTCAGGATGTCCAATGGTCGATTGAGTTCCCGAGTGGACCTAATTTCACACTAGGTACGATACTAAAAAGTTTAATGACTTGTTGGTGAGATGACTGCCCAGTGTCACATCGCAACGCAACTGGCATCACTAAGATGAGGAGATTCGAGCAACGGTCCCTGGGACTTCATAACGACAGCACATGTCATATGATGCAGCAGCGCGATTTGACAAGCCGTGCGACCATGAGTAAGAGCTTCAAGTGACCAGAGCTCGTCTTGCTCGGGAGTTGGGCCCTTGATCTGCCCGAATGATATGATCAAGAACCCCCTCATATACTCTGGACATACTATTCAGCGCGCTCCTAGTTCTCTTCGCTTGCTGCAACTCTAAACCGGTTCTGGAAAAAGAACTCGAGACACGGCAAGATCAGGTGCCCCTCTCCTTTCCCTCTTGAGAGATTCCTTGTTGACCCTGCCTGACGATGGGCGATAAGTACTCCGAGTTCATATGTACAGGGCTGCCCCCAGACTTCTTTGTCGATTTCCATGCTAGTCTTCTCTCTCCCCTGATCTCGCCGTCATATTACATCCTCCTGCCCTTGCGCCATGGCAGATTCGAGGGAGAAAGGCTATGGCAGCCAAGATGGCAGCCTTATCCTCAGTGAAAGCGGCTCAGACCACAACACACATCCTCGACCAAGGGGTTTCAAGGGAATATACTGCCACCCTCTCACCCAGGTTAGTTTTGTCGGGCGAGAAAGGGCGTGCCAGCCTTCAATGTGTCTCTCTACCAGGTTATACTGCTTGCCTTCATCTGCTTCATGTGTCCAGGTCCGTCTGACTGTTCACTGCCTCGTTGTAATGGCCTCTCATTCTTTCGTCCGCAGGCCTTTTTAATGCCTTGAATGGACTCGGCGCCGCAGGGCAGTTCGACTCCACTGTAAGCGCCAATGCCAATACCGCCCTTTATTCAACCTTTGCCATCGGCGCATTCTTCTCAGGGTTCGTCATGAACCCCCCGAAAATCCGTTATCGGAGGGCTGAAACCACGTCTGTCATCCCTGCAGCTCAGTCACAAATAAAATCGGTGCCAAACATGCGCTGTTATTAGGAAGTACAGGATATGCCATCTACATCGGATCTTTCCTGTGCGCTGGGTCTCCTTTCTTGAATCTTTTCGGTGTCGGCTAAGCACGGTGCTTGACAGGACTATGAATATTCATCCAAACGCTGGTGGCTTCGTTATTGCTGCAGGCTCCGTACTCGGTCTCTGTGCTGGCTTGCTTTGGACCGCTCAGGGGTCACTCATGCTCGCTTATCCGACGGAGTCGCAAAAGGGAAAATACATTGCTGTCTTCTGGGCAATATTCAATATGGGAGCAGTCGTGGGTGCTTCCGTGTCGTTGGGTCAAAACTTTCACTCGACAGTAGGTCAAATCTCATTTCGGCTGACTGCCAACTGAGGCGATTAACGAAATCAGGCTAATTCCGGTGGGGATTCATCTTCGTACACCCCTCAGTTTGCTGGCTTACTGATGGAGTGAATGCAGTCGGAAACGGCACCTATGTACGTGCTTTCTATGTCATGCAGTCATTTAATCCTGGTTATTCTTGACGCGTTGTAGATCGTCTTCCTCGTGCTCACATTCACAGGAGTGCTCATACCCTTATTTATGGTCAATCCCAACGACATGATTCGGATAGATGGAACCAAGGTCACCGCCATGCGACACCCTTCCTGGAAGGTCGAGATTTATGGCCTCTGGGTCACGTTGAGGACGGACCCCATGATCATATTGCTATTTCCCATGTTCTTTGCCTCCAACTGGTTCTACACATGGCGTCAGTATTCATGTCATTTCCCTTCATCGCACTTGCCAAAGCTGACCACACGCATCGCTATCCCAGAATTTAATGAATATAACAATGCACTGTTCAATATCCGTGCACGCTCCCTCAATAATTTAGTGTATTGGATGGCGCAAATCTTGGGTGCCATCTCCATAGGATTTCTCCTCGATCAAACCTCAATTTCTCGCCGCACGCGAGCATTTACTGGGTGGTCAATTTTATTCGTCATGGTGTTTATCGTACATGTCTGGGGTTATTTTTACCAACGGTCAGCGGTAACGCTGGAGACCATTGTTGGCTTCTAATTATTCGCTATGTCAGGGATTACACTCGTCAGTCGATTGCCCCTGACGCAGAGAAAATGGACATTTTCGAACACGCATACATCGGGCGAATATTTTTCTACGTCGTTTGCGGGATACTTGACGCTATGTGGCAGACGACCGCCTATTGGATAATGGGTGCAATGTCTAATGACCCTGGCAAACTGGCGCACTTTGCGGGTTTCTGTGAGTCACACCATCGGCTCCTCGTGGATAGACGATGATAACAGGGCATTGCAGACAAGTCCTTCCAATCGGCTGGTGGAGCCGGGGTATGGCGCGCAGATGCTACCAAAATCCCGTGAGTGATGAATTGTTGAGGCGGCCAAGTCTCCAACATCTTGCTGACGCATCTCTGGTGCTCAAGGTTCATGAATGTTTTCCTCTCCACCTGGGTGCTTCTCGTAGCTGGGTTGGTCTCTGCCTTGCCCATGATTTACATGCGTGTAAAAGACTACACGGCTTACGCTGACGAGACCCTGTGGGTTCTTCTGATAACAAATCGCATTTTCCTACATTTATGCCGGCATGCTACAGAGCGCGCATGGACGATTCGGGCAATATCACCACCATACATCCCATGTCTCCCCGTTCACGAGCGAGGCGACCGCGTCCCAGGATCCCGTCGATGGATGACAGCAATCAAATACCACTGCAGTGAGGACAAAAAATGTATATAACGATTTCACGTTGTGAGTCATTTGTTTCATATGAGTCTTATAAAATCTAGGCGGGACGGGGCCATATCTGCTTCTGTCATTATTTTATTTTCTGGCCGTGGCAATATACGTTTGTTTTCTAATGGAGATAAATGGCGCACAAAGATGGCTGAGGAATTGGTTAGTATATGACGTTTCCTCATTTGATGGGAATGAAGCAGATACTATGCCCGGGGGGGTGTTTGAAAATTTTTGAAAAACCGCCTCGGAAATGTGCTTCCTGGCACCGTTGGACCTCCGGCTTGTTTCAGAACACAACTATGCTTCTTCTCTATAGTTCTACGTACTGAAACTGTAATTTTATGCAGATGGACACTAGCAATAGCGATGCCAGCGTGGACACGAAGAAAAGGGGAGTGTTTGAAAATTCTTCGGTCACATCAGTCACGATTCCTGGTCTGCCGATTCAATCCCCGCTCAGCACCGTCAGCACCCCAAGCGACGCGTTTATCATGGGCTGCCCGATATGTACGGCGGGATCAAAACTCCGCTCACCTCGTGCTCGCTCGACTGTCACACCGCTTTCAAACGCTCCGTGGACAATGCTACAATGCCCATCATGACCTAAGAATTGACGTAGAGATCCATATGTACATGAGCTTCAATCATATCAACTTAGAATTGCAATTTCTAGTTGCATAAAAAGTACAGATGTCATTTAATGTGATTTGTTATGAGTTTCTACATATGAATGCCATTTTTTAACAGATCGTGGTCATCCTTCTTCAAAAAAAGTTGCTAGACCTGTTCAAATATGCCATATGTATATATCCCGAGAACCTGGAGTGCGAAAGCCCACCGGAAGGCATCGAAATTGTGAGTTTTCAAACCCCCCCCCGTTTTCAAACCCAGCGCCAAGCATAGTAGGTATGGGGCGACTTTAATAAAGGTCATTGACAGTGTCGCATGGTTTCCCATATGAACAGAGGAATTAGCCCGTTTGCAGATTACACAGCGATCAATTACGATTTTGCCATGCACGTACATTTGGTCACGATGTCCAGAGTCGTTATTTGGTGGCGGGAAACGTGTTGCAGGGAGATAGATTGGGCACAAGGACATTACCTTATAATGGGAAGGAATGCATCCCGTACATAAGGCTCCTCGACTATGATTCGTGGATGTGCCCCGAGTGCGAGGGGTGGAGAATGAGAACCATGCGATAGTCATGGAAATGGATAGCATGGTGGAGTACCACAGAAGGTGGCCAGGGAACGCCTTTTGGAGAAAGCACGATGCCCCTTGGTCAGATGAGAAGTGAAACATCTGGTGAACATTGCCGGCCACAATGGGAATGTGTTGTAAATAGAATTCATGTCTACACTACTATCGCAAGCATCTGCGGTGGTACTGGGAGTTAACGAATGTAGGCCTCTGGCGTCGACAGTGAGGGGGGACTCGTGGGGCAAGTGTTGATAGACCTTACTTCTGGGTGGACGCGCATACGCTTTTGATTGGCATTGATGGCATTGATGTTGAAGTCGTTCTGTACTGTCGGACCATGCACGGCGGGAGTCTCGAGGCATAGTCCCGTTGTGGAACGGGGCCGTATTGCGGCTTGAGTAAAAACGACGTGGTAACGTTCACATGGTGGGTCCAGGCAGGTCCTCAAGTTCGCGAACTGAGAAGCATATGGGCCCGTAGAGACCGATACCTGGAATATGATACCAGACCACGATGGTCACCCATCTACCTCCGTAACCTCATGGACGAATTAGAGAGCCGAGGCCGTCCACCCGATGGTCCCATATCTCCATACGCGCTGTCCCTTGATTGGGTGCCGAACCTCATGCAATGTCAGATGGTTCTACACTCCCGGTGTGGGACTTGTCCACAATAGAATGCAGTTTCGGGGTAAGTAGCCTATTTATATTGACTATCGGACGATGGCGTTCTATGCCCACTTGCGCCTGCCCCGTCCGGTTCTCTGCTCCCTCCTCTATTCAGAATGGCCGACGCTTCCGACCAAGAGAAAGGCAATGCCAGCGATACCGCGTTACGCAAAGTTGTGTATGAACGGCCGACTGGTATCAAAGGCATGTACTACCACCCCATAACTCAAGTCAGTGTTTCTGCTGTTCTACGTCCGTTACCGTGCTCATGGGTGCCTTGCGCTGCGTAGGTGTCCCTCCTCGGCTTCATTTGCTTCATGTGCCCTGGTAATATCCTGACCTCGTCAAGACTGGGCGTCGCACCCTGATCTCTCATTGTCTATCACACGACAGGCCTCTTTAATGCTCTGAACGGTCTGGGAGGTGGAGGTCGAGTCGATACCAAGACGGGTGCACAAGGCAACGCGGCACTGTATTCTACTTTTGCGGTCACTGCATTCTTCGCGGGGTTTGTCTGCCAGCATTTGTGACAGACATGTTGGCTCATCATCGAATGTTTTTTCTAGGTCAATCAACAACAAACTCGGTTCCAAGTTGACGCTTCTTCTGGGTTCTATGGGCTATGCTCTCTACATCGGATCATATCTGTATGTCCTGCTAGTGTTCCGAGACTTGGTTCCGTTAATGGTTTATATTTAGGGCCTTGAATATTCATGCTAACGCGACTGGATTCGTGATTGCCGCCGGTGCCATCCTTGGAATCTGTGCTGGCCTTCTTTGGACTGCTCAAGGTTCGTTGATGATGGCCTACCCGACAGAAGCGCAGAAGGGCAGATTCGTCGGCATATTTTGGTCTATTTTCAACTTGGGGGGTGTAGTGGGAGCTGCCGTCGCATTTGGACAAAACTTTCACTCTACGGTAAGCCATCATCCCAGTTTTCTCTGCAGCAAGAACTCGACCAACACCCTCACAGGCTAACGGAGGTGAACTTCATTGAGCCTCAAAATTGTTGATATCAATTGACATCATTTTTCCCATGCAGTTGGCAATGGCACCTATGTATGTCGCTTATGTCTCTTCGAAACGTTCATACCGATGAACTCCTTCGCTCAGATTGGCTTCCTTATCTTGACCCTCATCGGTGTCTTCATTCCTTTGACTATGGCGGATCCTGACAAAATGATTCGGACCGACGGAACGAAAGTCACCGTACCTCGCCATCCGTCATGGAAAACGGAAATTCTCGGCCTGTATTACGCATTGAAGACCGACCCAATGATTGTCTTACTGTTTCCAATGTTCCTCGCCTCCAACTGGTTCTACACATGGCGTGAGTGCGGTTACCGGCCCGTCCCTGTTCGTTGTTTCCGAAGCTGGTGCTGACGATGTCCTGGCAGAATTTAATGACTACAATGGGACGATATTTGACATTCGCGCTCGCTCACTGAACAACTTTGTCTACTGGATAGCGCAGATTTTTGGCTCGATCGCTATCGGATTTTTATTGGACCGACAGAACCTGTCGCGTCGTGTGCGCGCCTTCTGGGGATGGTCCATCCTATTCGTTTTTGTATTCTTCGTACACATATGGGGCTATTTCTACCAGAAGTGAGTGATTGCACCAGCGTCGTCGGATCGAAAGCCAGCTGACCGTCTGTGGACAGGGAATACACGAGAGCAGATTACGGACCGGAGCGGCTAGATCAGCAACGGATAGATATCAACGATAGTCAGTATACGGGCAAGATTTTCTTCTACATCTTCTGCGGCATCCTTGATGCAATGTGGCAAACGACGGCCTACTGGATCATGGGCGCCATGTCCAACGACCCTGCCAAACTGGCTCACTTTGCTGGCTTCTGTGCGTCACTTTATGCCAGATGCCTATTCTCGATTGACATCGTTCTTTCTTCTTTTTTATATATAGACAAGGCCTTTCAGTCTGCAGGTGCCGCGGGAGCATGGGCTGCGGACGCTGATTCGAGACCGTGAGTGCTGTCGCACTAAACATGTGTTATGGAAAGCTGAATCGGCGAGCCAGATTCATGAATATCTTCCTCTCGACCTGGGTGCTTCTCGTTGCGGGTCTCTTGTTCGCGCTCCCGATGATTTACCTCCGAGTGAAGAACACGACTGATCTCGAGGACGAGGCATTGTACGTGACAGTCGTCCTTTGATATCCAGTTGCACTCACAGATGTCCCTTTGTAGGGCTCGGATGGACGACAGGGGCAGGATCAAAGCAGTGGAAGAAATCAAACACTGAAGGACACTAATCATGGTACTACCTCTACTAGTTAGATACCTTGTTGCTTAATCTTTCATGACGGACATGGATATACGCGGGTTAACGAATTTCCGGTCGCGTGCGCAATGATGACATTCTGAATCTCTATGACGTTTAACTGTGCCACAGCGGAGGCAAAACTCCGGTACATTCAAAAACACCTCAAGAACAGCAGAAAGGGGCCAACAGCAACTGCATTTCGTTAGATAAACGGAGAGGCGACAGAAAGGCAACAGGGCGCTACAGCAGGTGTATTAGGAGGCAATAATAGTAAAACAAACATGACGATGGGGACCATAGAGGAAGGAAAAGAAACACTCTACTATGTACTTTGAGATAGATCCCCCAAACAGGAAAACCGACTGCAAGTGCTCCCACGAAGCCCTGGCCTGTCGAGGAATGTAAAAGACCTCGCTCACTCCGTGTGACCATGAGCCTGCTCAGTGGTAGGAGCCGGAGTGGATCGAGGCGCAGAGGCCAAAAAATTGGAAAGGAGAGGCTTAAGGACAGTCACATATGTCGTCTGGGCACCCTGTGTACAAATGGGCGTTAGCAACCGCGGACACGAGTAATATATCAAAAGGAGATAAGGAATGTTGGTCAGGGGCAACGACGCGCAGAATAGCAGCGAAGCGAAGGGAAAAGATTTTAGTTGAGAAAGTGACACGTACGCGGAAGACAGGGAGTTGGAGCCAGATGATGAAGATGGTCTTTACTGCATAATACCAGGAGAAGTAGTGAAGAAGTAGACCGAGGGCGAAGCTCTCAAGGAAATTAAAGAAGCCAAAGACGACCCAATAAGTGAGCCACTGTACGTCATCGTTTGGAGAAGGGGACTCGATGGCCTTGAACGACAGATATGCGGGAAGGGCCCAGCCGACGAGGTTGGAGACGGGCGAAGCAACGGAGTTGATGGTATGAAGGAGGACAAGGAGGGCTAAGGCACCAAGTGCCGAGTAAGTCTTTGGGACTTGGGTGCGCTGCTCCAGCGTGACGAAGACAGGATACTTGGATAGCTGGATGGGTGTGAGTCGTGCAACGAGGGGTGGGCGAGACATAGCGATCTCACCTCCTTGTCGAACTGGGCATTGTAGTGGTTGAGCTTGTTCTGGGCCTGAACGAAGATGGGATGCTGCTGAATATTCTGAGCGGCAGACATGGTGGTTAGGAACGTGGCGGGTTTGAAGTGGAAAAAAAAAGAGTCGCGGAGGAGCGGTTGATATGGGATGATGACACGTGTTTGTTTCATTCTAGCTGGCATGCGGCCAAACAAATCGAATTCTCTGCAGCAACCATGGCCAGCGACCTCAAAGTATAACATCTTCTCAATTTCAGACAGCGGCCCAGCTCACCGTCCTCGTTCAGGCCCTTCACGCCGCCTTGCCTCCCTTTGCGCCCGCCGTCCCCGTCGCAGTCCTCCCGTATCTCGCCTTTGTGCTCCTGGCTGCCACGTTCGCACTCGCCTTCTACTTCACCACGTTCGCCGCACCGTTTATTCTCCTTCTGTCCTCCTCTAACGCCCTTGTTGTGCAGAATGCCTAAGGAAACCCTTCCCGTCCGTGAGCTCAGTGTTGCGGCCCTCGCAAGCGTCTTGGGAGGCTTTGGCGTCGTCGCTCTCTTTTGCAGCGCAGGCGTATATGTATAAATATACTTTTAAAACGTCCAGACGCTACATGTGGTGTGGCCGTACATCTTTTCAGTTGTTAACTCGCCAGCCATGCTTGCAACTCGTGCACTACAGAAGCGCAAGTTAGTCAGGCACGGGGGCACAAAGGTCATGTTCCATTACCGTATAAAATATCGTCGATCCCTCGTCTGCACTGCGTAGCTACAGTGGGACGTTCGTTTAGCAACATGAGTTTGATCAGCGTGGCCTGGACACGCACTTGCATCTCTTTTGAATATGCTTCCAAATGGCCGCATGCTGGACACTTCTCAGACACCTACCCGGTACAAAATCAATTCGTGTCCTTTTAGACTGAGACGGACGGCGCGAAATTACCAGCGTGCCACGATCACCCGTCTCATGCCTCTTTGTCTGGGTCTTGCGCTTCTGCCTCAACGCGCTGGGAAATGCGTCTGGATGCGATCGCGTGGTGATCTCAGTATTTTCATATGCTGACAGGACCAACAATAGTGAACGGCCAAAAATCGCGAGATTCGTCACAGACATACAGCTGGCTGGCTCTTCGTGACCGCATTGCTCGCATTCGACAGACTCCTGGCCGTCCTGCGGCAGATTCAGTAGGGTCCCACAAATGGGACAAAATAACAGAGAACCTGAAATGAATCTCAACCCAAAGAGAAGCTGAAGAAACTTTCGGACGGACCAATTTTATGTGCTTTTACTCCTGTCATTTTGCGGTGGGTGGAAAAAAAAATGTGACCAGAACGTGATCAAACGACGCGCATGTCACGTGTCAGAAATGATTTGCCTTTTTTAAACAATCTCATTTCAACTCCGCGACTGGGATGGAAACATGACTTGTGAGGTCCAAAGATATTTCGAATATGATGATTCCTCTTCTTCTGAACGTTATTGGCCCACCAGACACCACAAAGGGATTTTGTGATGACTCTCAGGAACATTTTTCTGCTTGAGATGGAACGATGGCCATATACAAGGCAGTGATAACTACGGTATAGCTCTAAGCTGCCTGCGGAGGCAAGCGCCAACGACAGACATGCGAGTTTTGACTGATCGACTCATTATGTCCAGGCGTCGTGCTGTCCTGGGCCTAAGGTGAAGGAAGAACAAGCACGGCCAGCTGGAGCAAGGGATTGAAGCACAGGAGGCGGTTGTGACCAACTTCTGTTGGAAGCGTTCATTGCGTTCAGCCAGGAGGAGAATTTGCGAAGCAGCCACCGCTGGCTAGGCTCAGCGCAGGTCTCAAGCTAAGAGGTGTGGTGCAACATACAGTCACATTGGGTTGAAAATCCAAATACCGTCGATATTGGCAGACTAGAAGAGGGTGAACAAGGAGAACAAGGAGCGCCGCGGGTTCCTCATCTGTGGAATACAATAGCCAGGGCGATTGAATTGAAGCGACCAGCAGTCCAGCCCTTTCTTGTTTGATGCCCACTAGATTGGCCGGTTTGTCGCTCTTTGCGTCGGTGGGTCCATTCGATTTGGAGTTGAAAGTGAGAAAATCTATACGGTATATTTGAGCCGACCATCCGGTGGTCCAGTAAGAACTCTTTGGTGCTGACAGATGTAGGCCGGGTCACCAGGTCAACATGCACAACGTTTCTCAGCATCTTCTGAATTGGAGCGGATGTCGCCGTCCACATCACAGGTGCAAGACATGACGCGACGCTCAAATTGTCATTGAGACCTCACCGCTGCATCTAAATTGACAGAAGTTGCAGATAGCCAGTCCCTCGGGAAGCAGAACAATAGCCCGGCGCTCCGCGTCTTATACTCTCGCCGCTGGGCACGGGCTCCTTGGATATGCAACGCAATAAGTGAGCTGCCTAATTTGTTCCAGAAACCAGTAGAGAACACGGTAGCAGAATTCTTGGATATCGGCCTTGGTATTTTAATGCTTTTTCATACATATCCAATGAGAAATTTTGGCATGCAAGGCAAAGCTATGCGCCAGTCTGGACGAGTTCGGTTAACTGGCATAGGCTATGACAGGACCAAGCTGAGGAGAGACACCGGTTCGGAGTGGCGAATGACTCGCAAGAGTGCTGATGATGTATTTCATATCTCCTACGTGCACGATAGATATAATCAGTTTTTCCATTTTTGAGAGGTGCAAAAGCTCGCGGGTCTAGTGTGCCTGGACATCGGAAAACAAAAAGGGTGAAGCCCAAAAAGGCAAAGAAAGATCAAAGCAATTTAACAGAAAACAAAAAGAGGACGCCGTCAAGAGGGCGCCTATCAGCTCAAAGTCTGACTAACTTGCCTCGTCATGGGGGGGAGGCTGCCTTGTTCTCATCTGGTCATCGCATATGGGACTTCTGAGGCACTGCAGCTTGAACAAGGTGGTCGTTTTTTGTCTACAAATTTCTTCTATGTGGCGACCTTAGTATCTGTGGGTCCAAGGCTCAAGGCATATAACGCGCGCGGTGATGCACCAGGGATACAGAAGCAACAGCCGGTGCACACATACCTGCACTTTCCTTTCGTTCGAGTTTTCCCTTCTCCCCCCTCTTTACGCCTATATCACTATACACGTTGAGCGTGTAACGAACATCGACGATACCTCTTTCACTCTATTGACCAACACACATCAGTTCGGACCTATCTGTCGTTTTAATTCCTCTCTTCTGCAAATGGCTTCTGCAGTTGACAGTGTCATGATCGCCCCCCTTCACTTCCGTAACCTGATCGCCATCCTCCGACACTCGAACAGGTATTATCGTCATATCGCGTATATAACCCGCACCTCTTTCCGTCCCACTCATCACGCGCAGAGGCGCGCTCAGCGGCTCGGCCTGACAGTCGACACCTTCAAAGCTGCTCGTTGCGATCAAAGGAACGTCAGTGTCCTACCTTTGCCGGTTCTGGACATGACAGCATCCCCTACTCGGAACGACGGGGCCACTTTACCCGATGTGGAGGGGGTGGTGAAGCATTCTCCTCAGAGGCGCCCTGCCCTCCGTTGCATTATTCCAAACACTCTGATTTGCACCACGCCGAACGGCACAACAAGCGCTCTCACCACCATTTCGTCTGCATCCCTGTCGACCATTTCCTTGAATTCTGTAGCCTGTACGCCCGCTCGAACTCCGGCCGCCTCTGCACACGAGCCTGTTTCTTACTGGCTTATCGGCGAGGATGCCGATGCCAAGACCCGGACTGTTGATCGTGCTCCTGCTCAGGAGGAGCTGGCGCTACAAGGTTGCGAGTGGCGCCTGGATGTGCCCATTGACGAATCCGAAATGAACTGGGATTTTGATGAACACACTGAGATGGAGATCTCCCCGTCTTCCGTCGACTCCAGCGACGGCTCCCAGTCCGCATCCGGCTCTTCCACAGGGCCTTTTACTCCGGTAAGGAGGCTTGCTAATCGCTCCCTGAGAAAATTGGGCCTTACGTTAAGCTTGACAGCCCCAGGAAATTGACCTTCAAATTCGTTTGAAGCGCAAGTCCGAAGATGACTCTGACGATGACTTGCAATCATTGGAGAAGAGACCTAAGGTCAGTTGAAGTCCCGTTCGCTCGACAAATACTCGATATTAAATTCGTAACATAGTATGCCCGGCCTTTTAGACTGCACAAGGCTACAGCACGTCGCGCTGGCCTCTAAACAATCGACGGTCTGACTATACACTATAGTTTTGTCTAATAAAGTGAGCCTCAAGTCTGCTTCAAGTGGTATGAAAGGACTCGGTTATTCTGGTATTCATGATCTGAAATGTCGTCAACGCTCTCGTAGCATGTCTCATGTCTGCCAGTTTTCGGGATGCTTGCACTCTGGCTATTTTAACTTTTATGTATGCGTTGTGAATGTCGTCCAGCTTAGTCCGGTCCTTCAACTAATTTTTCGTCTCGTGTATCTACCTTTTTATTCAGCTACTACAGTTTCAGGTGTCGTTTGGTTGTTCACGAGGAGTGATGCGATATGGGGGAATATTTGAAGACACCACACGAACGTTTCAAGGTTAATTCAACGCTAGAACGAATTGATAAGGTATACGGGGTATGTAACGATTTGCACGACAACTGACAAAGCGAGAGGCATGTTGTACACATTATGGGGCGTCTTGCTGAAACATCCATCAAGCACCAGAAGGAGAGGAAAGTGTCACCCGAACTCAGAAAATTGTCGCCAGAGCACCGTCATCGTAGCCACCAAAGGCCGTCTTAGGGCCAGGCCCGTTCTTTCCGAACGTGAAACCGACCCAAACTCCCCTGCTGAATGGTTCGTCATTCTCTTTGACGCGGTCGACGTTGCGTTGCTTCTCGCGCACTTCGGCGTATTTCGCCATGTCTTCGGCGGAAGTGAAATCGTCGTAGTATCCGGTGTCGATGTCGGAGTCCAGTGAAGGAACGAAGGGAGCGCGGACACCGCGAAGATCATCCCATTTCACACCCGCGAAGAAGGGGTGGGCCGAAACTTGCTCCTGCGTCGAGTAACGGACGCTGGCATGAGAGATCAGCCTGACCCAGACAGTCAGTCATAAATGCACATGATCACTGTCAGATGATTCATCACCTAGTGATACAGTCCCAGGCAATATCAGTGAGATTGAATATGAGATCCTCAGGTTTGTCGTATTCTGGCCTGCGGAGCACTTTTGTCCAATTTTTTAGATTGGTCCAAGTTTCTTCCGGAGTGCTTCCACTGAATGGAGGGAAGCCGGCGAGGAATTCAAATAGGATACAGCCGAGCGACCAATAGTCTACGGAGTAGGTGTATGGTTTTCCGCGGAGAACTTCAGGCGCCTTGTATGGAGGTCAAGAAAGCAACTGTTTCAAAGCCATGCGTAGCACCTACCATGTAGTCAGGTGAGCCGACTATTGAATCAGCATATCTCGGGTCTTCGTTTCGGATAGAACGGTAGATGGAACGACGTTCCATCGTCGACCGATGGATGATTTGATTATCTTTGACTTTTTCGAGCTAGATATTGACGTTAGCACATATTTTTCTTATCCTGGTAGTTGCTGACCTTGATTTTTAAAGACTCGATGCGCCTCGGGTTGAGGGCTCCAGTTGCGAGGCCAAAATCTGTCAATTTGACATGGCCAGTACCGTCCACCAAGAAATTCTGAGTTGAAAGGGATGAGCGAGGAGATTGTCGACCGTCCGAAAGCAAGAATTCCAGGTAGCTTACCTCGGGCTTTAGGTCGCGGTGAATGTATCCTAACTTATGCAGCTCAGTTACGGCTGCAAACATCTCGGTGATATAAAAGCGGGCATGTTCTTCTTTGAGAACACCCGAGTTATTCAAAAGAGTCCGGAAGTCGCCTCCAGGCACATACTCCATGGCGAGGTAAACGTATTGGGGATCTTGAAAAGCATATAGCAAACGAACAAGCCACGGTGTTTTGGTGGCAGTCAAGATATCACGCTCGACGAGAACATGGCGAACCTGCGCGACTTTGCTCAGGCTGGTTCAGAGCTTGTGAATGGATGGTTGTACCTCATCCATTTTGAATAGAGTCCGCTTCCTCATTTTCTTGAGAGCACATATCTCTCCCGTATCCTGCTTCCTGGCCAAGAACACTTCGCCGTATCCACCTTGGCCAACTTGGGCGATAATATGGAATTGGTCCACCTTGAGCTTCGTTCTACGGCGACGGAGGAGAACGCGTTCACGACCGCGATAGGACTTGAACTCTTTGTTGTATTCCTCCTGAGATAGCTTTCTGGATGCCGTGTCTTCGTCGAACTTGGCGCGTCGCTCCTTGCGTGCGGCCAAATATCCAAGGGTTTGAAAGTAATAGTCCAGAAAGACTAAAAACAGGAAGAAAATTCGAGCACGAAGTGACATTTAGATACGAGGAAAGAACTCACATAATTGGGCGACGGTGGCTTTTCTTTTGACTTCAGGGCTCTCCAATATTGCCCTCTCCCAGACTTTCAGTCCACCTGGCTTTGCAGTGTGGCCACCCTTGGCAGTCTCCATCGTGATGTCATTTGCGAGCGTCATGCCTTTGGCGGTTGCCATGTGTATGTCCCCGTAGCCTCCCTTGGCAGTCTCCATACGCACATCATGATGGTAAACGTTGTCCTCCTTCAGTGGTGGTAGACCGGAGACGTGCTTTGATGGCGACGATGGGCCCGGATTGTGGGACCTGGAGGGCATACCTGATATGTTAGATGGGGGGAAGGGTTGCCGCAAACGATCAGAGACCATCGTGGCAGACGATGGGCTTGAGAATGGCGGACGCAGTGATCAAGGGGACGAGCGTTCATCGCAAACGATCACATGACTGACATTGCTACCAACCACCATGTCTCGCGTTGCGCGTTTGCCTCAAATCGACCTCGCGTCGTTCTTGGCGCAACAGAATCCCCAAATTGACCTAAAGTTATCCGCCTACGAGGCTTCTACGCGTAATTTCCTCAAAGCTGTGGCAAATTACAAGAATCGCGCCATTGCGACGATATCCGATCGCAGAATGGCTCAGGCAGCAGAGAAGAAAAAAGTTTTGGAGAAAACACAGGCTATAGAAGCAGAGACAAATCAATGCAAGCTCAGAGAGATTGAATTGGTAGCAGGTTCGTGTTTACTCTTCCGCCAGTGGCCATGTTCAAGGTGGACATGTATCTGACGGTTGCCTAGAATTGGAGAGGGAGAAAGAGGAGAGGAAAGATGCAGAGCTTTCGATTGCTGCACTGAAACGACAGTTGGCCTCCTTGAATGAACGATGCGCAGCCATTGAGGCTGAGATTGAGCAATATCGAGCGATTACTAGCAACCTCCAGAGGGGTGCGTGCTCGATGCCTTGTCACTTTTATACGAGTAATGAACACATCTACTACAGAACGGAACAAGGAGCGCTCAATTCTCGGAACGCATGCGTCGATTATGGTTCCCGAGTTGAACCAATGTCAACGTCTGCTGGGATGCGTGGTAGAAGGCGTGAACGACAGTGCAGACAAGGATCAACTTCTGATTCGATTCTCCAACATCGACGCCTCGGAGCCCAGCCGCGAATTCAGCTTCGTGATTGACGTGTCGGAGCATCTGTACAAAGGTGAGTAGTTTCAGAGCTTGGTGAACGGGTGGCTGTTGAATTTGTGCAGTTGTAACAACATCGCCACCTTTGCCGTCGCTGCCTCTTCTAGTGGATAATCTAAACAATACACGAGACATATATTCTTTTATTATACAGGTTCGGATGGCATATCAAGCGCTAAGTGCAGCGTCCTAGTTCACCATGTAATGTAATAGGAGCTTTATATGTAAACAGTTCAATACATTTGCTCTTGGACGCGACTCTGCGCGTCGTCGACCGACCAGCCATGGCCTCAGACCTTTCCGCCCTTCTCACCGAGTCCAAGAGTTTAACCTCTCACTTGTCCAGGCCGGAATTGCCGTCCGTGCAACTTTCGCTGGACCAGGTTGAGGCACAGTCACGCCGTCTCGTAACTCGTCAACCAAGCGCTGCTGTCGATACAGATCGCGCGTACGTTCCGACATCCGTTTGCGAGCTCGAAAATGCTCACAGCTCTATAGAAATTACCTTCTTGCTCAGGCTCACGTCGATGCCTCTGCATTGTCGCACTCAATCGCCCATCTCAATACGTCTACCACCTTCACTCCACTACAACCTTTACAAGACACCGATGTTGCAGGCTATCTACGGCATGCTCATGAACAAAACCTCATCTCTACTATAGAAGAAGGTAGAAGAGAAACCCAGGAAGATTTCTACAGAGTCCTGGAAGACCGCAGCCAGCGAGACTGGGAAGGGAAGAAAAAGCGGGTATTTGAAGAGCTAGGAGGTCGGATAGGAATCGATAATAGAGCTATGAGCGAGATTCGGAAAACGACGCACGGGAAGAGCAGTTTAATGGCAAGTAGCCCGGCAGTTCCACGGCTGAAATGTGTAATTGACAGGCCTTTCAACTTAGTCAAGTGTAACGCCGAGCCTTAGTCTCCAGATGCAAAGTAAAATGATGGTATACGATCGCGTTATTACCGATTTCAATGCCGCTCGACTTCGCGGAACATCGTATCCCATTGTTCATTCCCTTATGTCCGCGTCAAGCTCCATAGCAGACGTCAGTTCCTCCGTAGTAAAAGTGCCACCGCAGACTATTGATCCCGCATTTCCAGCCGCGATCAGTCCAAATGACCCAAAATTTCCATATCCTTGCAAAAATCACAGAGGAACCACCCGCACTTCCACCCGTCGAACACGCTGGAGCCCACATTCTGAATACGGCTTCCTTCCAGCGAAAATATGCCAGAACGTATCTCGGCGATCCTGAATCTAGGGAAGCGGTTGCATTGAGACGACAGATTGCAAAAGGTGCCAGAGAAGCATTAGAAGAGCAGTATTGGGACATCTTAGAGAGGACCGTACAAGCAAGGCCCGCGGAAGCGAAGTTGGGAGGAGACCCCAGCATCTCGAACAAAGTTAGAGCTTTTCTCTTTGTTCGATTTTACAGAAACGGTGAATGGGGAGATAGGATTGAGGTGAGGACTTTGCTCTGACGATTGCTTAATCGCAAGTCCGTTTTGACTTGGCCCGAACATTTAGCTTGTGGCTGGTCAACCACTCTGGGCACGGCTGTTCTTCCTTGTACGTACTGGCCATTACGAGGAGGCGCTGGAGGAAGCGCTACGCTTCCAACAAGCGATAGAACACAGAGAAGCAAGCTTCGTAAACCATTTCAAAACATGGATACAATCGCCAGAAAGAAAGTGCGTGCTCCTGCGGTTTTCGTTGTCGCCTTGGGCTGAGGAGCCCTTCACTAGGCTACCAAAGCAACACCGTGATCACCTGCAAACAATATACAATGCTCACATGCTGCATTCCGCGACGGCGGATCCGTTCAAGTTGGCCCTGTACAAGTTAATGGGAAAACTGGAACCTTCGAGGAGGAATGTGGCCCAAATTACGACGACAACTGAGGATTGGTTATGGTTCCAACTGGCTACGGTGAGTGTTGATTGGGTTTGTCTCGTATGTTCTATGCAAACCTTGCGTGTCAGGTTGACGAGGATGAGGAAAATGGACTAAGAGGCCTCGCGGAGGTGCTCTTGGGTTATAAGCAACACCATTTCGAAGGTGCACCTGGTCAACAGGGATCCAGGAGAGGCTTTTGGGCTGGTGTGCTCTTGATGTCCGGTCAGTTTGAGCGGGTAAGTTCATCCTGAATTGTGTGGACATATTTTTGCTAACTTTTTGCTCATCAGGCTGTTGCCGCACTTTGGGAACACCAGGAAACGGAAGTAGAGGGTGTGCACCTTGCCATTGCCCTGGCCTACCATGGTTTGCTACGCATCCCTAGTCGTGCAGAAACTTCGGACCTCACGCCATGTAAGCAATGCTGACTATCAAGTTGTCTGCAGGAATTTTGAGTTGATGTGTCTGACAGTGTCTCTCTCACCGGTCAATCCGCCTGCACTTAGCCTCTCGACATTGATCTGGCGTTATGTGCGACAATTTGTCAAGATGGATGCCAAGGAGGCACTTCAGTACGTCTATTGTGTGCCACTCGCTGCCGACCAAGGGGATGGCGTCGGCAAGGAGCAATTGGAAAATGCATGGGAACTCGTGCGCCGGATCATCGTCCTGGGCAATAGCGGACCTGCATGGGACGAGTTGGTCGGCGGTTTCAGGCCCGATGGCTCTCGCTTTGTCAGTCCTGTCATTAAATATTCCAGTTGCGGTGGTATTAATTCGGTGCGCGTAGAGCGGTGTCATTGAACAAGGCGCAACGTTACTGCACCTCCAAGACTCGAAACAGTTCAATGAGCAGATCCTCATCCGCGCCGCGAAAGATTCGGAAGAAAACGATCGGGTATCTGAAGCCATTAAGCTGTACAACCTCGCCGGTGACTATGCCACAGTCGTCGCCTGCCTCGCACAAGCACTGGGCAACACTATCGCACAACCGACCCCGGATGAAAAATGCCGCACGATAGAGAGGACGGCTGGAGAAATTTTGAGACATTATGAGAGAACCAACAGGGCGGTTGGAAAGGACCGGGACGCGGTCGTACGGCTGCTCAGGATAAGAGAGGCCTTGGACGCAAAGAATGCGGGAAGACCAGAGGCCGCGCTAGACGTGCGTCTGTCTCTCCTCCATTGACTTTTCCTCTAATTTTACTTGCCTACAGATCATGGAATCGACAGAGCTGATCCCTTTGAGCGGGGATATTGCTAGGATCACGCGGCGGGCAGAGGAGTTTAAGGATCTTCACGAATCATTGCAGCGAAACCTGCAGACGTATCTACAACTCACTATGGATTCGCTAGTGAGCATTTATCAAAGAGTCAAGGCGTCGCCTTCGGACGCGACACGACAAATGGTAAACGTTTGTGCTGATACACTACGAGGAATTACTGAAAACGTTGCAGACATTGTCCGCAATCAGGAAAAAGTCAAGGTCGCTGATGATCTTCGCTGGAATACTGAAATACCGGATGTCGCCTGATGTGTATTCGTACCTTGCGCGATTGGACGTAGAAATTGCGCTGTAATGATATTTCTCGACGTTATGAAATCATACTGGGTATCTGTACTTAGCAGCGGCGTAAAGCGGCGCTGCACTGACGAGATATGATCACAGGAGCTCAGGCGATGCCGAGACTGAGAAATGATTTCTTCTCACCTATTGATGTTTGGCACGAACAGAGACCACATGCCGACTGACCTCCTTGTCATCGCTGAGTAGATACAAACTCTTCAAGGGCACCACCCTCCGTCATGGTCTCCGTTGGCGGATCTGGCCTTATAGTTTCGGCCACTTCGGCCACTTCCTCTTCATATTCAAACTCGTCAGTGTTGTTTTCTCGGTGATCGCCCTGGGCTTCGCTGTCGGCACGCCGAGCAGGTGGCTCGTTTTCTGAATCTTTGTGTCTCTGGCTCTGGGGTACAGGTGTATGAGTTGCTTGTCGCGGCAGAGGAGAGCGGAAAGGGCTGACATGGTAGACGGCCGTCCAGTATCCTGTCCAGTACATGGCGCTCATGGCGCGTGAGAAGGCTTCGTCTAGGGTGACGGTGGTCTGGCCTGATGCCAATGCCATGTTAAAGTCAAGAGACCCAAAATGGTCCTGTTCGCCGCCTTGTTCCGCCAAGGTGGGGTCGTGCATTGGCACAAAGGTGTCAAAGTTGAAGGGCATCGAGTCTGCATCGTCAAGGCCTTTGGGTGCATGCACTGACGTAGAGGCTTCACCGGCGCAACACGGCTGCTTGGACGTCGATTGAGAAGGGGGGATGTTGTACCACCTGCAAAGATTAGGCTCAGTGTGGAGAAGGAATGAGTCGATGGACGCACAGAGGAGATTTGTGGCGGGGTTCAGATTTCCAACCCTTGTCGGGACCGTTCAAGGCTTCGTATTCTTCGGTGGCAGCATTCCACGCTTCTATGAGGGCCGAGTCGTCCCAGATTTCCTCGTGCGTGAGCCCACGGCTCTCTCCTTCGAGCTCATCTTCTGCTCCGTCATCGTCATCTTCCTCGTCGCCGTAGTCGGCCATGATGTAGGACGTGGTGGTTGCATTCCTGAAACGCTTTTGTTGGGCGTGTTGTTTTTTGGGGCGTTTTCGTTTCTTATTGGACGGGGTCTGCTTGGACGCCGATGGGACGGGGACAGGGACGGCTTGAGAAGGGGACAAGCCGCTGTATGGAAGGGTGATGTCGTCGTATGAAACGATGGGACGTATGGCCATGGACGAAGGTGAAAAGAAATAGCGTGTTTGGATAAAGATACACAGAGTCTAAAAAGTCTACAAATTGATGACGGTGATCTCGACTACCAATCTGAATCGAGATCAGCCCATCCGCCCTTGTCTCGTATGCCAGAGCTACCAAGCTTCGTCTTCGTTCTCGACTTGCGGCCGCCAAGCTCCTTGTACATCTCTCTCATCTCGAGTTTGCTCGGGCGGACGATTCCTTCTGCCTCGAGCCTCCACTGTTCCTCTTTGATCTCTCTAGGGGTCTGGTAGCCGGAGTTGGAGCGGGACGGTGACGTGTATCCGGAGCGTGAAAATGTACCGAGAGTGGGTGAGCGTTCGGCGGAAGATTTGAGATGGGTGATGCGCTGTGTCAGTGGTCGCCAGTCAGGCCTTCCGGGGTTGCTCGAGAGAGTGATTGACATAGCTTACCCAGTTTTGCTTGGATTCGCGTTTGGTCCATTTTCCAGGGGGCAGGCTTTCGTCGTGAAAGTTGTCCTTTCTGTAATGCTGAAACCATACTGCATTGCAAAGGTGTCAGATGAGACGAGAACGATGGGTGAGGCGAGGTTGACTGACCATAATTTAACGTCTGACTTCTACTCCATTTCTTGGATACGAGGGCGCATTTCGCCAGATCTCTTATGGGCAGCTGGGCAAAGATGCGTTGGGATATCTCGGTGGGGAAGGCCCTGAGCGGGTCGTGCTTCTTGGCGAGGTGAAGAGGGCCACGAAGAGGGCGAGCAGCGGCGCCTCTGATAGGGGAAGGAGGGCGAGTCCTGTCTGGAGTGGAAGGGATGCTGACGACGTTGACGAGGTCGTCCGAATCCGAGTCTTCGCGCAGTTCCGTGCTCGAACGGAGGACGCCTTGAAGCAGACTCATCGTTGAAAAAGCGTTGGAGTTGAAATGAGAGGGTTATAATCTATTGATGACTAAGCTAACATCATATTCCTGTAAACAGTCCCCAAACACCCTTTGCATACGAAACAATTTCATCCGCGCCAAGCTTGCTCTCGCCAAAAATACGGTCCACAAAAGTGATTGGAACTTCTCCGACGCTGTACCCTAAAGCACGAGCACGAACCATCATTTCCATCTGAAATACATACCCTTTCGACTCTGTCAGAGTTATGATGTGTCGTAGCACTGGCACTCGATACAATCTGCAATCCAACGTTTCATCATTGTCGACGAATACGGAGCTATGATCACCAACCGGAAACTCCCAGTCAAGTCGCTCACTCCAGGACTCAGCACTGTCGACGCCAAAAAATTTGCCCCACGTGATACCAGCTTTCGCTTCAGGTCCCATCCGTGCACTCCGCCCGGCCGCGCTTCCGCCAGCGCAGGTGTAGCCGTCGACCGGTATCGTGTACCCGTCACAATGTCCAGGTTGTGCGCCTTTTGCAGCCTGGAAAACACGTCCCGTCAAGGAAACTCTGTGGACCAGCACACTCCACCATCACTTGCCGGATAAATTGCGGTATAAATTTGGGCTTTCAGAATCGGTCAGCAGCACTCCCACTCGCTCCATCACCGCGTTTGAACTCGTACATGGTGTGAAAAATCTGCGTCCATGATGATCACAAAGTCACCTGTGCAAAAGTTCAAACCGTAGATGTACGCCGTCCTGCAGAGCCACGCTGCTCAGCTATACAATTGTCCGTATGCCCATCACCTACCCCAGACCAAGTTTTCCCGCCCGGGGTTTGAGGATCTGGGGTCTCGTCAGTCTCTGTCGCCGCGGCGCGGATAAACGTTAATACAGACAATCTTGTCCTCTCCGTACACTGCAGCCAGCTGTCTTGCTATTTCCTGCGTCCCATCAGGGCTCGCGTCATCTACCACGATGATCTCCCATGCCAACTGGCTGTAGCGTTTGTTCGATCAGAACCGTCCGTAAACAGGACCGCGAAGCACTTGCTTTTCCTCGAATACTTTTGCGAGCAACCAAATAATGACTGGCAGATTCTTGCGCTCGTTGTAAGTCGGTAGGATCACGGAGTACTTGTGGGTGTCTAGTGTAGGAAAATTGCCTTGCATCGTCAAAGAAGGACCGCTTTCAAAGGGGTTCATATAATGGCAACGAGTGGAAGGTGCATGTAGTGAGCAGAGTCTGTTTGTGACGTGTCCAGTCACGCCCTTTCCTTGATGTCCGCCATCGACCATCTCAAGAACCTCCTCCGCAGGATCATCCGCATATCCACGTCTGATGGCCGGGTTTTCATCGGTTCCTTTGCAGGGACTGACCAGGCTCTCAACGTCATCCTCGTCAATGCCGAGGAGTTTCGTCTCTGGAGGGCGGGCTGGGGCAAGGGCGAAATGGACTCTGACGCCCAAGGCAGATATGTTGGCCAGGTCGTCGTCCCCTGGCGTTTCGTCCTCAAAGTCGAAGTCGAGGGTACCGCCGTTCCGAAGGACAACGACAGAGCAAGTCCTGCGGTGCCCAAGTCAAACGGCGATGTCTTGTATTTTTGATGGCAGGTCCCACATCTCCTTCGTGCAATCTCATTTTCATCCCTTCTTCAGTCGTAACGTCCATCTGTCCATCGTCTTCTCTTGTCATAGCCGACAACCGCATCAGACCAGCGGCGGCAATCTTTCGGTGAATATTGAATACAAACTTGTTTATGCCCAATCTCTCTCCACGCGGAGTGAATGAACACCCAAGGATTGTGCAACGAGCGTATTTTCTGTCCAATAGTCGTATTTTCCCGGCAGGTCATGTCCCTCTTCCCGCAATTCCTCCGCGCCGATAATAGTCCGCTCCGTTGCGCTATAAAACAAAATCCATCTTAGCGTCATGCAGCGCCCTTGTTTCGCTCGCTCGACCGAAGATGAAGCAAATTGCCATAGTAGCCCTGGCCGTCGCCGCGGCCATCGCTGCACCTATATCAGATCTTGTCGTGTACTCTGATGGCGCGCTCGCCTCTGGATGGGAAAATTGGAGTTGGGGCAGCACCATCGACTTTGCTGCTACGGACGTCTTTACCGGCACTAGCAGCATATCAGCCACTTCAGATGCATGGTCCGCATTGTCTGTCAAGCTCGAGGGCGTGTTTTCCGACTACGCAGGCATACAATTTGATCTTGCTGTACGTTTCCTGAGTTCCGTCCTTGTTCCAACGTCTGACGCGCAAGTCCCTCCAGGGCCCCACTGCAGATATCCAGATCTATCTAGAGTCTACCACTGACGGCGTCTCGTCCGCGACAATGCCTCTCTCCGCGTTTGGAAAGGCCATCTCGCCTACCACATTCACGACGCTCTTGATCAACTTCAGCTCTCTGCCTGGAACAGGGTCCGCTTTGGTGCGCAGTCTTGTTGTCACTCGCTTTCAAATCTACTGATGAGGATTGGGCAGCCCGCTGCAAGCTGGGACCGCATCACTTTCCAAGCCCTGGCAAACGGTGCCAATGTAGGTGGTGCCCACTAGACCCATTGAACCTGCTCATGCGCTCGTTCAGTATCATCTAGACAACATCGTTGTCTTGAGTGTGAGCGCAACTACACCCTCTTTTTCAATACCTTGACGGTGCCTTTGGCCAATAGGAAATCTTTGTAGCTCCTCAATTTCTCAGCGCTGAACCATTGGCAAATGATATAATCGCTGTCACCACCGCCGGAGGTGTCAATCTTTCGACGATCAGCGTAAAACTCGACAACAAGGTGGGCATTCTCAGGATCCTTCTAGATCGTCATATTCACGCGAGACCGGCATTGAAGAATGTCGCAATTACAAACAGGACCACCTATGTGCCAGTCGATACGCCGTCCAAATCGATCACTTATCTGACCTTGGCTTCCCCTCTTGCGCAAGGATCTCTGGTCATCTCAGCCGGCAACGCCACATTCTCTCATACGCTGCCTGCCGTTCACTACGGAAGGTGGGTCGACCGGCTGCTTTCCTCCGTGCCTTTCGCTCATCTGACAATTTTCTTTCGTTTGGCAGCATTGTCCAGAGTGTCAACCAGCCCATCAGCCCTTACATTTATGGCGTCAACTTCCCGACCAACGCAGATTACGTCAAGCATCTCGGTGTCACCATTTCGCGCTGGGGTGGAAACGCAGTCACGGCCTATAATCCCTTCGGCGGATACACCAATGCCGGAAATGACTGGTACTTTGAGAACCGTGCAAGCGACAGTGCTGACGACTGGATCGGCTGGGTCAAGGGTGCCGGATCCGCTACGATGCTCACCATCCCTTCGTACGTGGCGTTTGCCGATGCGCCCTTTTCTGCTCTAATTCCGCTCGTCTTAGACTGGATTGGGTGTCCAAAGACGCGTCGTCTTATTCCTATCCGCGATCCATCTATCCGGGTGTGTCCGTCATTCTTCACACATATAGGTTAGAGAACTTCCATCTCACGTCTTTGACAGACCAAGGCGCGTTCGATCCTTTCAATAGTGACGCAGGCAACGGTCTCTTCCTGAACGGATCGTACATCAGTCCCGTTCCCGACCAAAGTCGTGTATACACCCCCTGGAACACGACTCTAATGAAGCAGTGGCTGACTGGCCTCAAGAACAAGCCGGATATCGTCACCGTCGACAATGAGATAGAGATAGCTAGCAACACACATCAAGATATGCATCCCGAGTGCGTCGTATGATGTCATTGCTGAGTTTCCTCTTGTAACGGCCGTCCAGTCCTGTGAGCTACGACGAGGAACTGTCTCGTGTCATCGACTTTGCCACCGCCGCGAAGGCAGTGCTTCCGAACGTACTTGTCGCAGCGCCATCTACTTGCTCGTGGTGGTTTTGTGAGTGTTCGCTATCTTTCTTCCCCCAACTGTTGCTTACCTGCGTCCCAAGACTGGACCAGCATGATTGGATGGTCTGATACTGCCGCTCATGACAACATCGATTTCCTTCCGTGGTTCCTCGCTCAAATGAAGAAGCACGACGTGGCGACTGGCAAGAGGCTTCTTGACTATTTAGATATTCATTACTATTTTCAGCCTGATACGAGCTCGAATAACGACACTGCCAAGGCACTGCGGCTCAGAATGTCGAGGAGTTTATGGGTAAATCCTCATGTCCCGTCCCGACAACTTGAACTTACCTGCCACTTCCAAGGATCCATCATACATTGATGAGTCATGGGTTGGATCCAACCCTCAGAACCACCAATGGAATCCGACCGCCGTTGATCTGATTCCCCGGTTTAGGACGCTCATTGACCAGAATTACCCTGGCACGAAGCTTTCCATCAGCGAGTGGAGTTCAACAAACGACAACGATCTCACTGGTGGACTGCTAGCCGCTGATATTCTCGGAATCTTTGGACGATACAAAGTCGACAGTGCAACTTATTGGGCGACTCCAAATGAACTGGGCCCAGTTGGGCTGGCTTACTGGCTCTATCGTGGGTGAGCGAGCGGAACGGCTTTCTGCCTCAAACCCACTTTGACTGTTTATTTTGAACAGCTATGGTGTGTACTTTGGTGATTCGAGTGCCCAAGTCAACCTTGCAACTCCCAATCCAAATACCTTGGGTGTGTACGCCGGTACCGAGAAAGGCAAGCTTTCGCTGGTCATCATCAACAAAGATCCAAAAGTACCAGTTGCCTACGACATGGCCAATGTCCCGTTTGGGACATATTTCATACGCCACTTTGGTGGTGCTGCAGGTATTGCAAAGTGGCAGGTAAGCATACTCCTTTGTTCTAGATGGGGTGAAGAGGACTGATGTAATTCATGTGCTTAGACTACAATCACCTTAAAGGCTAATAATTATATTGTTGTACCACCTTACACTGCCATCTTTTTACAGCAAAAATGAGATGTTTTGAATGATGCATTTGATTTTAAATGCATTTGGTTACATGGCTAAGAAGAGTCAAATGTTTTTTTATTGACTAAGGGATCAGCCAATTAATAATTCTTCATGCTTTATGCTCATTGGCCTCTATATCATGCTGTGAGATGGTATACTGTACTGACATGTATGGAGGTAACCAGAGAAGGGTGCATTACACTTCTACCAATGGATTTTTAGCAATGAGACATATGTTATGTGTTATTGCTAAATTAAGCAATGACCATTCAATGAATGTTGTGAACCAGCATGGATGGATGACAGACTTGGAAACTACAATTGAGGCTGAGATTGATACTGACCAAACTGATGATTCTGATCTTCCAAGCAGTGCTATTGTGCAGGAAGCCCTCAACATCATGACTGGTCCTTTGCCAGGTCCAAATCTGTACAATATCAAAGCAGTTCAAGCCAGGAAGTTTGGGCTTGAAGCAGATAGTAATGATAAATATGTCTGGGCTTTTTGTTACAAATGCTGCCTGATGGACTATTCATTTTTCTTATCTTATCTCTCTTTTCCTTGCATCCTTATCTCACTACACAGCTTTGCACAGCATGCAGCCTTTTGAGTCATCTATCCTTCCTAGTCATTCTGAATCATTCTCTACTAGTCTTACTCATCTGCAGCCTACAGCATTGCACAGTCCATGGTCTGTGCTCACAAACTATATGTATATAAGACCCTTTGAATGTACCAGTAGCACTAGGTGAAAACCCTCTCATGAGGGAAAATGGATGAAGAAGATTCATATGAACATAATCTTGAAGCTAAATGTATAGAAATGAAAGTGAAGTACATCTCGAGGCAAGCACAATGCCAAAGCCCACCCTCTTACATAAGCAAAGATGATGTAAGCCAAAGCAGGCTTACACTCTTCCAACCTCCAAAAAAAATTTCCACTGCAGGAGGCATAACCAGACAGGTGCATTAAAAAACTCTGGTGGGAAAAAAGCTACTGCTGGTCATGCATCCTTGGGGTGTTCCCTCAACCAGTCGACCATTGCTGAGCAATCATCCACTTCATTGTGAGGCAGCCAAGTGTCTTCTTCTGGTCTGTACCTAGTCCACTGCACTAAAAATTTGCACCCCACGCCCCCTCATCTGCAATGCTTTGAGTCAATAATCTTGTCTATGAAGTATTCTTCATCCCCCAAATTGGAAATGACAGGCTTCAGTATCAATCAGCACTGTAAAGGAAACTTCTTATCATCGTTTTCAGTGTATGGCTCGAGCTCACAAGCATGGAATACTGGATACCATTTTGAAGATGTGGATATGTCAAGCATATAGTTTGAAGTCTCTGGGTGTTTAGCGATAACCTTGTGAATAGCATACCATGGCATGAACTTAGTGACTCTCTTCTCCTCTTCTTTTTTGTATTTCTGTTGTCGATGAAACATAGTTAGACAAATCTGATCCCCAATGTTGAATTCATGCTCCAGCCCACAATGCTTGTTTGCTTGTTAAGCTTGGCTAATTTTTGCCATTTGCAGATTGTCCTGAGCTTTGAGCAGGTCCATTGCAAGTTGGTCGAGAAATGCATTAGCAGCCTTGTTCTTCACATCAATGGAGGCGGATAGTAGCAGCATGAGTTAGGGATAGCAACCGGTCTTCAAGTAGAAGAGCGAGAACTAATCTAATAGCTTCAGAAGGAGCTTGCCAATTAGGTCAACAGTTTTAGAGTAGTGATGCAAGAAGTATACAGGGATGGTACAAAAGATTGCAGGAGGAGCAGAATACAGAACAGAGTCAAGTCAGACTCTATCCTATATTTCTGCTCAGGTAGAGGTGGAGAGGATTGAGGCAGAGGTGCTAGCAGAAAAAAAAGCAAAACATGTCAAATGTGCAGACAGAGTTAAGATAGAAGAGGACACAGAAAGGATGGAAGCAGAAAAGGAGGAGCAAAAAGACATCAGAGAAGATATGGAGATGAAGAATAGTAAGTTAGAGGGTTCAGAAAAAGATAATGAAGAGGAAGATATAGAGATTGAGAGGCCAAAGGAAGCAGAAGCAGAGGGAGATGGAGAGAACAAAATAAAAGTGCTCAGAGCAGAGTCGGCTATAGCCACAAAGGCCTAATTGAACATTTAATTTTTTTTTTGTCTGCCATCCTCTAAAAATCTGCTTTATATGAAAACAACTTTTTTTTTTTTTAAAGTTGAATTTAATTTTGATATCTTGTTTGAATTAAAGAGCAGAAAGCAGACTTAGTTTGAGTAGGTATATGAAATGAAAGTCAGAAGTAAATTCAGAAGTGTGCAAAAGTTCATTTGCTGGAATCTAAGAAAATTCATTGTTAGTGCCTTCATAGCCCAGCCATTGAACAAGATATAGAAGTTTACAAGTCTGTCAGTGGTTGATCTTTGAGTCAATAATTTCAGATATTTCATATTCAGATTTATTATTGATTTTGATTGGGAATAGAGGCAGTTTGATATGGTCCAGAATGGTATTTAGAGTGGATAGTTCCAGCATAGAAATATAGAAAACAGAATGTACAGAGTGCATAGTATTGGATAAGCAGAAGGTAAAAGAGACTCTTCTGACTTGTGATATGACTTCAAAAGGACTATAGCACTTTTCAGAAAGCTTTGTAGATGGTTGAATAGTTTTGAAGTACTTGGATTTGATAAAAAATTGTTGTCTAATAGATCATCATTTGTCTGCAGGACCCTAGTATCAGAGTTGAGCATTAAAAAGAGCTTTCTTTATTTTGAAGTAAAGTTCATTCAAGTTAACTGCAAAGTCTTAAGTATGAGCAGAAGCTATGTCATACTTTGGATAGATGGTGATGTTTAAATAATAGCCTTTATTAGCAAAGAATGGAGAAATTCTGGTAGAGGTGGAAGAAGCATTGTTATAAGTGAATTCCACAAGAGAAAGGAGAAATGACCAGTTATTTTGTTGATAATTGCAATAAATGTAAAGATATTGTCTAAGTGTTTGGTTGGTATGCTCTGTCTGGCCATTACCTTTGGAAGTAAAGTAGAGTGTTATATTAAAGGCTTTTCCAAGAGAGTAGAAGAAATAGAAAACAAATTCAGAACTGCAGTTAGAGATGATATGTTCCAGAATTTCATGTTTGGAAAAGATATGGACAATGAAGAGTTGTATCAATTCTGCAGAAGTGATTTTAATGGTTGTTGGAATAAAGATTGCTTGTTTCATAAATCAGTCAATAATTACTAGAATTGCATTGAAAGAGTTAAAAGGTGGAAGAAATTCAATAAAGTCCATGAAAATAGAGTTCCAGGATTTTGAGAGTATTGAAAGTTGTTGAAGTATTTCATAAGGTTAGTATCACTAAAAATCCTTCTGCAAGAGAAAACTAGCAAATAATGCAGAAGTAATCTTCAAGCTGAATGTATAGGAACAAAAGTGAAGTACATCTTGAAGAAAGTACAATGCCAAAGCCTACTCTTTATATAAGTGATGCTGATGTAAGCCAAGGCAGGCTTACACTCCTCCAAACTCTAAAAATTTTCCACTACAGAAGCTATAACTGGACAGATGCATTAAAAAACTCTAGTAGAGAAAAAGCTACTGCTGGTTATGCATCCTTAGAGTATTTTCTTAGCCAATCGTCCATTGCAGTGCAGTTATTGACTTCATTATAAGGTAGCCAAGAGTCTTCTTCAGGTTCATATCTAGTCTACTGAACTAAAACCTTGCATCCTACATCTTCCTATCTGCAATGCTTTGAATCAATAATTTTCTTCACAAGATATTCTTTGTCTCCAGCCTCAGACATGATCAGTTTGAGCTGAGCACATCACCAGAACAGAAACTTGTCATCATCATTCTCATTGTATGGCTTCAGTTCACAGGCATAAAAGACTAGATAGCATTTTGAAAAGGCAGGCAAGTCGAGCATATAGTTTGAAGTTTCTGAACATTTAGCAATAATCTTGTGAATAGCATACCATGGCATAAATTTAGCAACTCTTTTCTCTCCCTTCTTATATTCTCAGCACCTATGGAATGTTGTCAGTTGAATGCAGTCCTGCATCTTGAACTCATGTTCTGGCCTGTGATGCTTGTTAGCTTGCTAAGCCTGGCCGATCTTTGCCATTTATAAATTGTCTTGGGCTTCCAACAGATCTGTTTTGAGTTGGTTAAGGAATGCATTGATGGCCTTGTCATTCTGATTACTAGATGCAGAGAGAGGTGGCATGAGTCTCGAATGTTGTCCAGTCTTTAAGTAGAAGAGTGAAAAACTGGTGCTTGCATTTATAGTATTCATTATCTAAAAGTAAATATACAAAAAGGTGCAGACCCAGCTCTTCTGATTCCTTTTGATGTGGAAATAAAGACATTGAATAACAGTCTTGTTCATTTGCTCTAAGGATTCATCTATCTGGAGGTGGTAGGATGTGCTGAGTCTGTATTTAATACTAGTGAGTTTCTATAGTGCTGTTCAGAAATTTGACAAGAACAAGTGGTCATAGTCTGAAATTATCTTAGCTAGGAGTCCATTCTCACAATACCACTTGTTAAAGAATAGCATTGCCAGTTCCTCTGCCATGAGGTTCACATTACATGGAATAACCTGAATGTTAGTGCCCAAATAGTCAGTAAATATTGTAATACAATCAAACCCTTCATCTTCCAGCAAAGGACTGATGAAGTTGATTATAACACAATCTCTCCTCACATTAGGAACAGGCAAGAGGTATAGAGGGCCTGCTCATTTATGTGTAACACTCTTGTCTCACTAGCAATCATCACAAGATGGAATATAGCTCTTTTCTAGATCTTTTCTCATATTAGGCCAATAGAAACTATTACACAAGGCAGCATAGGATTTGTTGAATCCAAAATGCCCTAGCATGTCATGAGCCATTCAATACAAGGCCTCACATTCCTCTGCAAGTTGCTGCCTGATGTACTAGAGCCCATTAATTTATTTGATGTCTTGCATCTCTGCTGCTATATCTGTAAATTTATTGATCTATTTGTCATTAGCATACCCCATCTTAATTGAGCCAAGCAATTCTATATTAGTCAATATATCCAAGATGGCACTAACTGCATTACTGGCCCTAATGTAAATATATCCTCAGAAAGAACGTAACACTCACAAGGCAGGCAACAGAATCAGATGAGCATATATAGTGAAAGTGAGTATAGAAGGAGTCATGGCTCATACTTTTGTATACAATAACAGAGCAATGCTAAGTAGTCCATTGTGTATAATACTGAGAACTTATTGTAATCGATAATTGTAATACATTGTAATTGATCTGGGCAGAGATTGTGATACATTGTAATTGATCTGAGAGGTGATTGTAATTCATTGTAATTGATCTGGAAGGTGATTGTAATACATTGTAATTGATCTGAGAGGTAATTGTAATTCATTGTAATTAAAACTGGAAGTCATTGTAATTCATTGTATTCTCACTGGAGACCATTGTAATTGATTGTAATTGAAACCATACTTATTGTAATACATTGTAATTTCTACTGGCAGCCATCGTAATATATTGTAATTGAAACCCTACCTATTGTAATTCATTGTAATTGAAACTATATCCATTGTAATATATTATAATTGAAACTGCACCCATTGTAATTCATTGTAATTGGCACCGATAGCCATTGTAATTCCAACATGGTCATTGTAATTTATTATAAATAGTATTGAACAATCTTAGTCTGCAGCTCAGAAAGCCCATAGCATGGTATTACAAGTCCCACATAAGCACAGTTTATAAATTGTATACAAAAAAAACAGATCAACAGAGCCATCATCTTTTTTGAACACCCTTCCTTTGCCTGAATCACAAATCAATTTCAAGACTTAAATTTTAGATATATCAGACTTACCTCTTTGCATCAGGTTCATCATAGTCTAAAGTAGAATCAGCTTGCCTTTTCTTGTCCAAATCCAGCATAGCTCGCAGCTGAACCAAGGCCCAGCTAATATCATCAATAACTGCAATGATGTCTGGGCTACTAGCAATATCAGATCCACCTGTATTGACCCACCAACTAAGGCCTAAAAGAACAAGCAGAATGCTATTAACACTACCACATAATAATGAAGACCAAGTGGCATTAGGAGGAATGTTATGAGTCAGGGTTTTCTGGCACCAACTTGGTTGAATAGCTTTCTACTACAAAGTCCAATCTAAGCCAAACTTGGTGCCATTACTGTTACAGACGCTGCCCAAAGGACTATTCAATTTCTTGTCTTATCTTCCCACATTTCTTATCCTCTCCATCACGCTGTGCAGTGCGCAGCCATCGAGTCATTCCACTTCCCTAGTCACTCTGAGTCATCTCCTCCTTAGTCTTACTCATCCGCAGTCCACAGCATTTGCACAGTCCATGGTCCATGCTCGAGTACTGTAATGTATATAAGGACTCCTAGATGTACCAGTAGTGCTAGGCTTAATATTCCATTTGCCATCATCTTAAATCACTCTCGCACTTAGTCTGCCCGAGTCCTTTAAGATTCATTTAGTCTAACAATCACCGATGTCTGGCAATTGAGCAGCCTCAGCCTTGCAGCCTTTCTTAAGCCAGGCAGCAATCTGACTTGGATGGAATTTTATAGGCAAACACTTAAAAAACTAAGATATTCAGTAAAATAGCAATAATAACATGAAACATACACTACAGAGTGGATTAGCAAGCTCAAATGAAACCCAGTTTGAAATCAAACTCAGCCACTGCTTCTCTTGTGAGATGTCCTTAAGGTATGGAAGAAGAGTGATGACTGCCTTATTGGTTAATGCAGCCTCATTGGCAAGAGCTGAAGTAGAGACTGGAGGAATACTGGTAGCTGGTGCCTCATCCTCGGACATTGGTGTGTCAGCTACAACAAGAGCCTTGCTTTTACCTACCAAGTCCTCAGCTATTGGGGCTTCAGCCACTGGATCCTGGTCCATCGGGTCCCTATCCACTGAGTCCTCATTAGCAGGTATAGATGAGAGGCTTGGGAAGAAGGAACTGGAGATGGAGATAAACTGTGGGATAGAATAGTGCAGGGAGTGGAGGCTGTCATGGGACCAGAAGCATCCGAGGCAGCCTCTTGCAAAGAATCAGTATAGTAGCTGAGGCTCCAGCTGCCAAAGGCTCATCGTTCATGAAAGCATCCAACATTGCTTTGTTAGCTGCACATTTTACTGCTAATTGTTCTTGGTATTCCTTTGATGTCTTGTAATCGACTTCAGACTTAGATGTGCCTTGCTTTGGTACAGGTAGTATGAGAGCACATTCTTTGCAGGCAGCCTTGTCTATTGCAAATTGATTAATGCATCTAGTAAGGATTTGTGACAGACCAACCAAATGAAGCCTCTATAAATTTGTCAAACATCAGCACAAACTCTTCTTTATAATAATCGCTGAGATACTCCTCAAAGGTCTTGCCATTCAAAGTGGTTCCCCAATGGACCCTGCTTTTATTTGAGTAAAGCAAATACCAATAACAGCTTGAACCTCACATGAAAGTTTGATTTGCTCCACCCATATGAGGGACAGGACCTCTGACAATAATCAAACAGTTCATTCCTGTCTGTTTGACAATCTCGTCGGCAGCTGACATGAGAGTGTGAGGAAGCTTGGTGATTGCTCTGTGTAGTAGGTTAATTCACCTGCCAGGCATTCCATATGAGAGGTGTATTGCTTACTTTTGCATCGCTTCATTGTCCGATGGGCCATCACCATCCTTAGATTATTGACGAAAGGCTTCAACCTGTTCCTTGATTTCATCGCTTACTTCCTGATACTAGGCCTGCATTTTCTTATTTCAGAACTTGAAGAGCGATTGTGGCGATTCAGGATTGGCCTTCTGATATGCCTTCCACTCCTGCTGTTAGGCTAGATGAATCTTAAAGGACTCAGGCAGACTAAGTGCAAGAGTGGTTTAAGACGATGGCAAATGGAATATTAAGCCTAGTATTACTGGTACATCTGGAAGTCCTTATATACACTACAGTACTTGAGCATGGACCATGGACTGTGCAATGCTGTAGACTGTGGATGAGTAAGACTGGGATGAGATGACTCAGGATAGCTAGGAAGGTAAAATGACTTGATAGCTGTGCACTGCACAGTATGATGGGGAGATAAGAGAAGAGAGATAAGATAAGAAAAATGAATGGTCCTTTGGGTGATGTCTGTAACATCCCTTTGGGCGACAGCTGTAACATCCCTTTGAACAACGTCCGTAACACCTGCTTGACCTTTTCTTTCAGCTTGTTGGTGAAGAGCTTCGCAAAGGCCTGCCAGGGCTGCAGTTGGATGCTGAGAGCTTTAATACACCATGAGTGCCAGATCCAGAGCCTTTACCATGTCAGTTGTAATACCAGTTGTAGATTTGCTGGCATATTGACAAATCAGAAACTTGAACAGAAGCTGGATAAAGAGTCGTACTTTTTTCCTTTGCTTCAACTTGATGGATCTGGCCAGTGCTTCCTCTCCCTTAGCAGCTGCTAAGTCTTCATCATCCAGGCTGATCAGCCACTTCTTCTCAAACTCGGTGAAGATATTTGTGAAAAAGATGGAAGTTGTATTAGTTTGCTTGGCTTCATAGAAGCCTGGAAGCTCAGAGGTCATTCAGTTGGATTATTCAGTTGTAGACCAAGGTCTTTTGCCTATGTTGAGAGTAATGTAAGTAGTCTGGTTTGACACAAAAGGGGATCAATAGCCAAGAGTTGAATGAAAGTCTGACTAAACTTCAGCTTGTATCATATGACTTGCCTTGATTTTTTTTTTTTTTTTTTTTTTTTTTCCCCTAGGCTAGCAGCAAATCAAATATTATTAGGGCTATGTAACAGGTAACATACAAGTAGTATAAGAAATGAAATAAAAAAATGTACAAAGGGCTAGCAAGAGGGAGAGGAGAGAGAATGCAAGGTAGAGAGGAGAGGCTATGGTGGGAAGAGGAGAGGGACAAGGAGAAGAAGGAGAACGAGGGCTGTTGGGCCCTCATTGTCATCATGGAGTAGCGGTGGCAGGTAGTGGCAGGCAGAGAGAGGCAGAGAGAAGAGGATGAGGGCTGTTGGGCCCTCGTTGTCATCATGGAGCAGTAGTGGCAGGTAGTGGCAGGCAGTGGCAGGCAGAGAGAGGCAGAGAGGGGAGGACAAGGGCTGTTGAGCCCTTGTCATCATTATAGAGTGGCAGTGGGAGGTGGTAGGAGGTGGAGAGGGGAGGGCAAGGGCTGTTGGGCCCTTGTTATCATCATGAAGCAGCAGTGGCAGGTAGTGGGAGGTGGAGAGAGGTGGAGAGGCAAGGGCAAAGGCTGTTGAGCCCTCATCATCATTGTGGAGCAGCAGTGGGAGGTGGTGGAAGGCAGAAAGAGGCAGAGAGGGGAGGAGGATGAGGAGTTGTCCTCCTCATTACATCTGTGTGCTGGCAGCCACTAACAATATGGTGCATGGGCCACATTACTTGACTGGGCCTTGCAGGGTCGAAGGGGCAAGAGATGAGGAATGAGGAACGAGAGTGGCAGAGGGCTGGGAGAGGAGGAGGATGAGGCACTTAGGGAGGAGGATGAGGTACTTGAAGAGGAGGAGGAGGAGAGGGGAGTAGTCTAAGCAAGAGAGGTGGGCAGACCTACCTCTCTTTGCTGGCGGCCAGCAGTAATGTAGCCTATGTGCTATGTCACCCTGCTGTGGAGGGAGCTGGAGAAGCAGGGGATGAGTGAGGCAGAGGAACAAAGGAGGCACAGGGACAAGGGAGAGGCACAGGGTCACACTTGTGTCACGGGTGGAGTGGGCTGCAGGGTGATGGCAGAAGCGGTAGTGCTGCAGGGTCCTCTGCTACTGGCAGCTGCATGATTGCTCATAGCAAAACCTGGCCATGCCAAGGAAAGGCCACAAAGCAAGGCCCATCACTGCCTGAGTAAAACCCAGCTGGGCCAGGGAAAGGCTCAAGGTGGTGGTAGTTGGGGGCAGAGAAAGAAGTATACACAGCCATGATCTTCACCGTCTTATCTCTGGACACTGAACTCCTCTACAGCATGTCTGATCAAGCAGCACAAAATACCCATAGTTTGTGCCAAATGATTGCAGAGAGTTTACAGCTGTTGGATCTACTGGCGATTGCCACTTCTCCTGCCTCGAAAGCCTTTTTCATTCAGACTTTAATCAAGCAATCATCTGAGGCATTTGCTGGCCATAAAACCAATTCTGGACAGCTTTTTGATCTACTCACTTGTTGGCTGGGCAGGTAAATATTTGATCTACTATATCTCCTGAATGGATGCAATTTTTTCCAGGTTCAAGCAGGAACATCTGAGCGAGGCAATTGGCCTCGCTACTGCTCTGCAGGTCAGGCAGAGATTCCTCACCAACCATTGCAAAGACAAATGAACATTTATCCAAACCATTGGTCTTGATTGAACTTCTGACACGAAGGCAGCATTTCTCACCAACATCAAAACCTTGGACATCTGCAAACTCGCCAAGCCCCATCCTGACCTAAAGAAGTGGCTGTACAAGCATGGTGCAATTTATCAAAAGTGGGCCTTGACAATTGTGAAGGGCTCAGTCTATGATCCTTGGAAGGGACCCAAGAAACCATTTCATATTCAATGGGTGCCCCATGACATCGCTTCCGATTGCAGTGTCCTCATATTTGACAGCACGACTGGGGAGTTGATCATGATAGTTATTTGTGACTTCTTCTAGCATCCTGGCCTGTTAGCTCTCATCGATGAGATTGTCTTGTGATCAGTACAAGCTCACCTAAGCATGTGAGTAAGTATTTTTCCAGTAGTTCATACTATGGCTAATTGATTAATTCTAGCTTGATGATCCTGGCAGTATAGTCCAATGTGGACTTTTAGCTGGGTCTCGCAACAAGCCAGTTTTGAACTGAGTTTACAATATCCTGTCCAAAAGAACTTCTCAGAAGGAGATTGACCATCTTGATCACCAGACAGCTCATATTTTTGCTCTTTTCTGAACTCTCATTTGCAAAAAACTCTCTGATGCAATCTCTGATAATATCATCAAATGGATTAAAGAAAGAGGAGTTGATCAGATGAACAAGAAAGCAACTAAGGACAAGAGTGACATCAGTGAGATCAATCTCGACATTGGCGATAATGTCTTTTCTTTTTCAAAGGTTGAGTGGGCTCCTCTAACAGGAGCACTGGCAGCCAATTATTCCAGATAATTGGTTTTTTCTCTCACACTGATATTATCTGTGCTTAATCAAAATTATAATATAGATACACCTATTATGAACTAGGCCAACTACACAAGTTTGCGATGGCATGGACTACTTTACAAACTCTTACTGATAACCAAAGGGGCCATTTTTACAACTGTGATTATAGTATTTATATGCAAGGAGTAGCTGATTCTGTAGTAGCTTGGGATCCTTTACACTGGCATGGTACAAGCATCTAAGATTACAATCCTCAAACTACAACTGTTCATGATCAGTACCAGTGTGGCATTTCTATTTATACTCCTAGTCGCTTTAAAAATTTGATAGAAAAAGTACCTATGCATGATGCTGATTAAGTAGTCTATTGTAATATTTCAATGACTATCGCTTCTTTCATCTTTGCTGCTTGGCAAACAGATATACAGCTACAATTAACAAACTCGCAATGAATCAGCTTTTTTGCCTTTTTCATCGATTGAACAAGTGCACAGCCACCATCTGTTTGTGCTAGCAACCATGCCTTCGAAACGAAAAGACAAGAATGCTGCATCTGCTTCTAAAACCAAGTGAAGCAAGCCTATATTTAGACTAGTTCAATAATCCTCCGAGCCTACATCCAGTACCTCCAAGCCCCAGCCCAAATTCTGAGTCACCACTTTGTGAAAGTCTGCTGGTGGTCGCATCAGCTCTTGTATATGGAACTCATCAGAGGCTTCAGGCTCAAATAAAGCATTACATTCTCCTTCCGATATATCTGCTGTTAACCCATTTTCACAAGATGATTCTCTTTTCCTGATGCTCAAGGATGAGAACAGTAGCATCCGACTCATTAAGACAATATCACCACCTGACCAGAAGGCTCACCCTAAGAAGAAGAATACCAATGCAGTATGCTTTGATTTTAGGATCCTGTTGCCTGTTACTGATTGCAATATAGACCAAGCTATTGGAATGGCTTGGCTATCACCAAATCTGCCTTGATGAGCTGCTTCGTCATGATGGTCTGGCAGAATCCCTTGATTGTCAAATCTGTTCCTGTGGCAAAGGCAATCCCCTCTGGAAATGTCACAACTGTATTGATAGAGGGCTGTTACGATGCCAGGATTGTATTCTGTCCTCGCATGCTGCTCATTCTTTCTATCATATTGAGGTATATAATCAGATCTTTAGAATTGATGGCCATTCTTTTGACATTAGTTCTAGAAATAGAATGGTTCTTTTTTTCTCAAGTCATCGCTGTATAATGCTAGTTTGCTAGACCTTCATGTCCTCTACCTGCCCAAGAGCCCACCTCTTTTTCTATCATCGATCTCACAGGAGTACACCAAGTCACTATTGTCTTTTGCAACTGTTGGCAGAATGGTATTGTCCCATATCATATACAGCTGTTTCATGCATGCTGGCTTCCTGCAACCTTTAACTGACCAAAAATGGCCTTCACTTTCTGCTGCCTCAATTTCTATCACAAGCTGACTTTGCAAGGCAAAGTCAATGCATATGACTTTTGCCACATATTACTCAATATAACTGATCCTCTTCTTTTGAAAAACATATCGGTAAGGCTTTGTATGTCTTATATCAAAATATTAATTCATTATATTATATAGAATCATTTGACTGAGTTTCAATATGCTGTGTGCATCTGGCAGCACCTTATAATGTGTAAAAGGATAGGCCATGGGCATGATCTAGAGGGACCAGCTGCCACTTCCAAAGGTGAGCTGGCAATCGAATGTCCAGCTTGCCCCCATCCTGGCTGCAATTTGTCAGAAAATTGGAAAATGGCACCACACCAGTATGTTTTCTTTTATCTGAACTATAATTCATTCATCAATCCCACTATAAAGGTATCTTGCTATCAATGGCAATTTCAAACTACAGCAAAAGAACTGTAAGATCACTGATATTGAACTGGATGCTAGTTGGGCCTACTTTGTTGAAAAAGAGAAATATCAATCATGAACCTGAGGTTTGTATTGTATTTTTGATAACATATTCCATGTTTACATTTTATTTTCATGCCACAGATCAATACTTGTCAATCGGAACCTAATGCCTTGGTCCATGCAGCTGTTCGATCAAAACTAGGATATAAGATTACTAGTGTATTGGTTGTAATCTGTCCATGGCATGGTCTGATACACAGAAATAGTGTTGGTGATTTGCAACTGGGCAAAAAGTAAGTAAATAGTTATCAATCTCTCAAATACTGGTTATTGAACATGATATATAGATTTGCCAATCTGGATTATACAGTTTTATCATCGGTCAAGAGTGAAAAGCTACAATATATTTATTTGACATCAGACATTGGGTGCCAGTATGCAAAAAAGTTTGGACTGTATATGAAGAACTTTCCCCTCGAAATGCAGATTGATAAGAATACAGCTATTGACTTTGCTGTTCCCAATTGGCATATCAATGCTCATGGTCCAAATTGCTATGCAAACTTTGCTTTGGCCTATCGGAATGGTGTTGGGCACATATGTAGTGAAGAGATTGAAGTTACTTGGGTTGGTACCAATCTTCTAGGACCGAGCACAAGAGAGATGGATTCTGGAGCACAGCATGAGGCCTTGAATAGTCAATGAGGTGGTTTAAACCATCAGAGAATTATTGAATTTGGTCAGTTTAATTTTATTATTATAAAATGATAGAAATATAATCAGACATTACAGGTCAACTATTCTTATGCTACTTGAAGGATGCAATTGTAATGGCAAAAAAGCACAAGAAACTTTATAAGCAATTTTCTGCTACATTTCAGCCTGAAACCCTCAAAGCATGGCAGAAGATAATTGATGCCTGGAAAGTGGACCATAAACAGACCAATCCATTTTATGATTATGGACTAAGTAAGTTCTGAAATAAGATTCACTTCATTTTTTATTAGACTAAAAGCATTTATAGCCAATACCTTATAGGATGTATGGCTTGAGCTAGCCAAAGAAGACTCAGCTCTGGCTGCCAAAGGAGAATTGATAATCTACAAAATAGGATTGACAGATTTTCTTGTCACTGGCCTGGAGCTCGAGGAACAACAGTAGGTATTAGAAAATAACTGTGAAATATAGTTACTAAAGGAAACTCAAGGCAAAACCTGATATATGAAATCAAAGTGATAAAGAAATATCAAACACAAAAGCAATTGGCTGATCTAGAAGAAAAGAGATGGTCTCTCATGCTCTCAATCAACAATTGGCGTGAGGCATAGCTTGCCTACATTCCTGGAACAAGTCCCATGATTGCTACTGTGGCAGCACAGTTCATTTCTGCTGACAAAGACAAGACTGTAGATGCAGAAAACATACCATTATTTCTTCCTTCAGCTCTTCCTCCCACAATGCACAGTTCTTCTCTCTTGATACATATCTTATTATGTGAAGTCCATTTGCACATTGCCCAGGCAGATGATGCCCTGGGTATTATTCGCCATCATTTGCAGCTTATTGCAGGCCTATGGCAGTTCAAGAAACTCAATATTAGTGGAACTGGTAACTATCCAAATACTCATATGTGCAGTATATACATTCATTTCAAGCACCACATGTGGTGTGCAGTGCTGTCCTATTGTGAAGCGAAGTCAGCTCTATTAGCTGCTGATCCAGATGGGTCTTGGCAGTCATGTCTGCAGAAGCTCAAGGATGCTGATGTACGAGGACCTGGCAAAGATGATTTCAATCTTCCAGAGACAGATAAAGAAGCTATGAGCTCTGGACACTATGAAGTCTCTTGAATTTGGTTGGTGCCACAGGCCCCAAATGAACTACAGATCAATGCTTTCGAGCAGATGCTAGATGAAGGACTGTGCATCAAATGGTCAAAATCTCAAGCTAGAAAAATATGCTGGGAAGAAGAAGTCTATTTTATTCTGGAGGAAATGTGTCAGACAATTGTATACTACAAGTAGAAGGAGTAGAACAAGAAAACAGGTATGATGATAAAGATAATTCTCTTTCTAGTAGCCTCAAGGCATATGCAAGAAAACAAGCATACTTTTGCCACTGCTTGGCTGAAAAGTTTGCAACAAATTAGTTGCCATATTTGCTAGCACAAAACATGAAGCCAGAGTGGCACAGAAAAGGATGGCATCAACTTGGCAGAAGAGAAAGAAGAAGAAGAAGAAGAAGAAGAAGAGGAAGAAGGAATAGGAAAAGAGAAGCTAGTTGATCCATTTGAATGAGAAGAATAATTATATTGTAAATAAAAATACCTTATTAAATATCTCAGTTTCAATTATAATTAATTACAATAGCTGTCAGTGCCAATTACAATAAATTACAATGAGTGCAGTTTCAATTACAATGAATTACAATGGCTACTGGTAGCAATTACAATATATTACAATAAGTGTAGTTTCAATTATAATGAATTACAATAGGTGGGGTTTCAATTACAATATATTACGATGGTCTCCAGTGAGAATACAATGAATTACAATGACTTCCAGTTTTAATTACAATGAATTACAATTACCTCTCAGATCAATTACAATGTATTACAATTACCTTCCAGATCAATTACAATGAATTACAATCACCTCTCAGATCAATTACAATGTATCACAATTTCTGCCCAGATTAATTACAATGTATTACAATTATCCATTATAACAAGTTCTTAGTATTATATACAATGGACTACTTAGCATTGCCCTGTTATTGTATATAAAAGTAGGAGCTACTATTGATGGAAGATACAAATAGAAAAAAAAAGAAGAATGTCTGCAAGAAGGATGATTAGCAGTATATAAGAATGGGAATGTATCATGCACTGAGAGCTTACTTGGGCTGGGATTTTCAAACTAGTGGGGAGGACTGGCCTTTTTCTGATGCTAGATGTAGGGATTTTTGAAGTATAAAAGTCATGTGTTTGCATCTGATTCATATATGCTGAGAGACAGCTATAATTCCAATAGTCAGGGCCTGAATCAATACATGAAAGTATTAGTAGTAGACATTGCTTTCTTAGATCTGAGCCACAACAAAATATGTTCAGACACAGCTCAAAATTTTCATGTACTTGGCAACATATTCATGTACTGAGAGAAGGAGAATCTCTATATGAAATCTCAGCCTGTTTTTCTGCTTGAAAGCATGAGTATTAGTATTTTTTTTCTATCTTGAAAGGAAGACTTACACTACAGCCCTTATAGCATTCACCAAGTATGTCTTCAAGGCCCTTTACTATGTTAGCATCCATCTACATCTTATACATGGCATCAAGCTTCTTAACACATTCTATAGGCTAGTAGTGGATCTGTGGCCTTGTCAGATGTGGTGAATTTGAGGAGAGCTATGAGATCCCAGCTTAGGAGGAGATTGAGGCAGAGGGCCTTGCTCATGTATTGGAGTAAGAAGCAGAAAGCGAGGATGCATGACTGTGAAGCTACAAGAACACAAAGAAGAGATAGCAAAGAAGGGAGGCAGTTGGCAGTGACTTCTTTCTGCTTTCTCTGCTCCTTCAACCTTACTGCCTTTTTCTTCTTTGCTAGCTGGCAGATCTGCCCATCATTTTTCGTGTTGTTTATGAAGGGCTTTTTCACATATCTGCAGTGCCTTACCCTATAGATATATTGCAGGTGCAGTTTTGATAGCAGAAAATGCCAGAGCAGATATAGCTGCAGAGTGCATAGACAGGGTTTAGTGAGATTCAGGAGCAGCAGGAGGCATGCGAGGATATCTTGGTAGTGGGAAAGCAGTGCACACTTGGAAGCTGGAACCGCTATTCATGGCAGAAAGGCACAGGAGGCACAGCCTTCACAGTCTTCATAGATGGAGTTGGAACAGGCAGATTTACTGTGGTCATTGATGAAGTGATGCTCTTTCCACTGCTTCTCACTCTCCAGCCTCTCTTTTCCAAGCTGTTTTCTCTCTTCGCTGTTTTTTATCCTAGTGAGCCTTTTTTCTGCTTCTCTCTTCTCTTGCTATAGCTTATTCTAATGCTTGCATCAATAGCAGAAGCAGAAGATGAGAATGAAGCTCTAACAATGCTCAAAGAGGTAAGAGCATGCTGCTGTGAAGAATTGAGAAAGGCAGCATGACGGTGGTGAAGATAGCAAGAGTGTGAAGACAGCATGCAGAGTGGTGGACTTGTTGCATTTGGAATGCGGTTTGAGGATGATAGAGCTGAATTTGTGTACATTGGATAGAGGGTTCTTTGTCCTGGGATAAGTCAAGAAAAAATAAGATAACTGGCAATGTCTCATACCTTTCGACTACTACATTCTGCAAACACCATTTTCATGATCTGATACCTCAAAACATTGAAATTACTGGCTAACTCAGCCATTTGGCATGCAGAGATAAAGGCAAGAGTTGAAGTCACATTAGAAAAACATTCTGAAGCAGTTTTCAGGCATCTTAGGACGTCATCAGTGGAGTGAGTCATAGTATTCATCATTATCATATTGATCTTCTTGCAAGATAATGATTCGTCATCCAGAGGAGCACTGCATTTTTCAAAGTCAGATATTATATTACATTAGACAGTATGTGGTTTTGTTAACAGAAGGGCTTGTGAAATGATGCATATCTATATGAAATAGCAAGCATGGTGGTGGAACAATGGGGGCTATTGGGAGAAGAAGAACAAGATATTGGATGTATTCACTTAATGTAATAAAATGTAGAATTGCTGAATGAGAATGTCACTATTTCTCATGATTTTGTAGTCTTTATGATTGAGATTATTGCCCAGAATTGACAAGTTAATCCCAGATATTAAAATGCAAATTATCAAAATATATATTTTATTCAGAAATGGAATATCCAATCAGGTCAATCATAGTGATAATTGTCAATGAACACCATCAGTACAAACTTGCAAAATGTATCTTTGGCAATGGCTTTCGATGTTAGTTTAAAAAATATCTGACAAAAATCAGACATACTGTTGATAATCTGGTCCTCTTAGCTCAAGAAATTCATCCATGATGGCTGACAATATGATCTATAAGGATGACAACTGTTACCACTGCTCTGCACTCCATGCACCAATGCCGCTCAAGGCAAACCTAGACAAACTTCTACCACACTTTCAGTGATCCAATGCTCTCTTTTCCTTATCTACTACTTTCTATATAGTCATCTACAGTTTCTTTGGTGCACACCATAAGCCCAGTGTTGTTATACAACTCTGCAGAGTCCAGCAGCAGAAGTAGTCTGCTCATGATGCACCTCACCATCCAATGGTGAATCAGTTGCAGTCAGACATTATGACAGGATGGATGACTTTAGGATCATCATAAAAGTGGAGTACTTCTCTAGTGAGTCAGCCTCAAAATGCAGTGGCGATATAACCACCACTTGCAGAAAGGTCAAGAGCATATTCTCTTGGTTGAATTTGAGTGGCAACTATCACACTCAGAGCAGGTTAGTGTAAAAAGAAAGTGCAAAGTAAATAAATTCTTGCAAATGTTCTGTAAGGCAAAAGATATAAAGGAGACCTGGCAAGGTGCACAGAGAAATGTGTGGCATAAAGAAAAATAACAGCAATGATCTACCATTCAGATGTCTATTATATTCATATTACTTTGGTTAGAAGATCAAAGTCTTGGATAGATGTCCTTAACATGAAAATGAGCAATAGCCATAGTCCACTATCATTTCAATACCTTATTATCAGATCTGATATGCATATGTGTGATCAATGATTGCCTACTTATTAGCATTTCAGATGCATCCAGTAACACATTTTATAGTATTGAGATCGACCACCTCTGTTTTAGCAAATCTGCAGTAGTAAGAAGTGCCTAAAGTATCAATGCATGATATAATAACATGCTTGATCACTCTGAGCAATAAGACCGTAGGCTCATCTAGACACCAGGCTGCAACAAGTGGTAGTCATACAACTAAAATACATAGAAGTTGACCATAAAAGTTTTGAGTCTGGTAGACTGGCTCTACATTATAATAGTGGGCATGAATATCAACATCCGGTTCATACTATTATTTTTAATAGTCAATAAGAGGTGTAGAGAGAAAAAGAGACTGGTACCCAAACAAATGATGCATTGCAACTGTCATGGCCTAATTGCATAAGCTTTTGAGCATCAAAATAGTCACCCCCTCCTGTTCACCTTACTTTTCCATACTGTTAGACTAGACAAATCTTAAAGGACTCAGGCAGACTAAGTGTGAGAGTAGTTTAAGACAATGGCAAATAGAATATTAAGCCTAGCACTACTGGTACATTTGGAAGCCCTTATATATGTTACAATATGTGAGCACAGACCATGGATTGCACAGTACTGTAGACTGTAGATGAGTAAGACTAGCAAGAAGTGACTCAGAATAACTAGGGGAGGAAGTAACTTGGTGACTATGCACTGTGCAGTACTATGTGATAGGGAAATAAGAGATATAGAAGAGATAAGATAAGAAAATGAATGGTCCTTTGAGTGATGTCCATAACACATACTGAGCAACAAGTATGTTCTTTGGCAGCTATTTACAAGTGCAACTGATGTTCTTGCCAAAGCATGTTACAAGATGTATGCAGACTTTCTAATGTAAACCTGGCAGCAGCTCAGCCTCTATCTTCAGAGGCAAAAAAACCAGGTCCAGATCTATAAGGCATCAAGCTCTAAATTGAGACTCTAGCAGTGAAAACTCACATTCATCGAAGATGTGGGCACTTGCATTTGTCTTCTATTTTTCAAGAGATAGGTTAGAATGCAGATTATATATATGCTTGATTTGAGTCAGATAGACTATCACAGTTACATAGTTGTTAATCAAGACATATGAATTCCAGTGACTTGTTATGTCTTTCATGAGTTTGCCACAATAATGTTCTATCAGAAATGCCCAATAAGCCTAAGGCAGGCCCATGGTTCTGATTCCATCCACAATATAAAGCAGGGGACAGGCCAAGAGCCTTGCAGAATCATACTAATAGTATAGCCTATGCATGTGAGCAGCATAAGTTATAGTTGATTGGATCAATACTTACTCCTCATATGTTTCGACCCATGACTTGAAGCCATCATTGATCTCATCAATTGTTTCAGATGAAATGTTGAATCTTAGGCATTAATTCAATAGTTTGACAATCTTGATAAAGTGCTTATAGTATGCCTTGGTCTTGAAGCAATGATTCAGCAGCACAGGAGCAACATAGAGTGTCCAGATTGACTGCATTTCAGTAGTGAGTTGTTCAGAGTTCATTACAACATCTGGCATCTGCATGCCAAATGTCTGAGGTATATAATCTCTGGCTTCAGCAGATGCTTTATTAATCATATTCCAAACTGACCATTCCAACATATACCCCTGTTCCTCATGCTGAAGGTTCTTGAACTTTTCAGTCCAAAAGAGGACAAGATTAGAAATAAGAATTTCCCAGTTGAGATGCATAAAGTTGAAAGGAAATGACATTAGGAAGGAGAGGGAGCCTAGATAGCTCAGTAAAGGCATATTTACCTTTGATGCTGCATTGCTTTGCCAGTCTTTCATAAGTAGTACTGTTGTTGGCATAATGGACTCCATGTGCTTGTTCCATGAAGGTATTGTACATTCATATGTGAAAGTTGAATGGATCATATTGTCCAATAATATGCCATCAATATTATTACAGTAGAGAGGAATATAGTGCATATGACAGCTGGATGACTGGATGCGTATGCCTTCAATTTTGCATATGTAGCATGGGAAAATGGTGTTAGGTCCTTTCATCTGCATAACCAAAGCCATTGCTATGATATTACCAAAACCTGTAATTAGGTAGCTATGCATGTCAAAGATGCTTTAGAAAAGAACATTGAAAGTGCTGATGCCAATGGCCAGTTGTATCATCTCCAGGCACAATGGCCACAGGAAGGAGTCCATGTTTTTCAGCTTCTTTGATATGGTACCTAAAGAGATAAGATAGTCTTGGTGAAATTATTCATTGGGTGGAAGGTTGTAGTTAAACAAGACAATTGGCCAGGCACTTTTTGTTCAGTTTTTGAATACTGCAAAGCCATCTGTAGTGAAACCAAGCATGATATCCTATGGATCAGAAAAGTAGAAGAAATCAAAGGTCTTTTTACTGATAGTGATAAGAGTCTCTCAAAGGGTGTGATAGTGAGACCTATTAAAAATGTCTGTGGACTGTTCTGAGATGTGTTTATGCTCATAATGAATTGCTTGTACATAATCAGCATTTGCAAACATCCCTCATAGGTGAGGAATGAGAGGAAGGTATTCAAAATTACCTCTTTCTGCAATGCCCATTTGTAAATAAGTGTAAATAATGTACTGTCATCGTCCTCATCACTCTACACTATCATCGACTGGGCCGATCTTGTATCAAGTTGCAGATCTAAGTTCTTCATACTCTTGAGCACCTTCATCTTTCATATCACAAAAATTGGCTGAAAATCTGTTAGATTGTGTGTATTCAGGCACATTGTTGTCTCTACTAATATCAAAGATACTGAAGAACCTAGACCAAATAGTGTCTTGGGGTGAAGGTATATAGGATGAGGTGGTTGTAAATACAACTTCTAAGTTGATCCATCAGGCCTGATAGCTCAGTGGTAGAGCTACTGGTATATGTCCAGGAGGTCCTGGGTTCAATCCCCAGTCAGGACATCTTTTCTGTTTAACAACCTCATGTCAAATAAGGCAGCAGGTGCTTTTATTCCGGATCTGGGAGGCGGGTAACTGCCCCTTCAGAGCGGAGGATACTTAGGGTTATGGCTCCTTGCAGAGCCTTTGTGCAGAAGTAACCACAGCCAGCCTTCGGGCTGGGGGACCTTGAGCATCAATTCAGTAGGGTGTTTGATGAAAGCGAACACCAAGCTTCATTGCGATTTGCAGACTCTGCAACGCTTGTTCATTATGGGTCCTTTTGGACCCTTTGCATGGAATTGACCACATCTGGCTCTAGGAGCTGGGGGACACAGGCTGAGCAGGTGAGTCAGCACGAGCGCAAGCCTAAGTGGTGCAGGCATGGGCACAAGAGAACAGGATTAGTGCACCCTCCATGTATATCTTCTTAGTCTGGTTTGAGTCAGACTAGTTGTATTTATCATAGGTACCCTTGTGTATTTACAAGTGGACTGCCATCGAGCACCACTTTATAAACTGTTGATTTAAAAAAAAAAAAAAAGATTCCTGCTCATTTCTTGTACCTTAAAAAGTAGGACTAAGCATGTGACCTATTATCAGTTACCATCACATGCTCAGTAACTTAGGTTGGTAAGCAACTCTGAGGCAATACCACAGTCAGGTGACCTTCTATGGCTAGGGTGGTAACCTAGTCATATGATAGGTATGATCGTGGGAGTCCAAAGTGGCAGATCAGGTAATCCCTGGTGGGCCATGCCTGAAATGGTCATGTGACTAATCATGTGATCAAGTAGGAAGCAAAAGCATAGAGCGCAGTAAGTGGAGGAGTGATGTGAGAACAATCCAATCTCTGATATGCACCCTGTAATGGGGAGTTCTAGAGCATGCATACTTCTGGAAGGTGCCATGCATCCTGTAATGAAGAGTCTCTTCAGACTGTGAGCTTAGGACAGGACACCTCCCACCAGTTAATCTTGGGCCCAGTCTAACCAACTGGATTAGGCAAAGAACTTGATTATTAGTCAGCATTAGTAGCATGAACCGATCCTTGATCATAAGGCCTACCAAGCATTTGAAGGGGCCAGGGGTAGCCACTACATGACTATAAAGCACTGCTCAGGTAGGGACCTCCTTGCGAGGCATGCATAACTAGGTTAAGCATGAGTGTAAAACTTTCTAGCCTAGGCCTTGGGTCTAGGATGCATACTGGGGCTGGACACTGGCAAGGCAGAGACCTGGGACATGATTAGGGATCCATGCTCCTCAAGCATCAGTGAACCACATGCTCAGGAACAAGAAAAGTAAAGTAGGTAGAGCTTACCAATACCCAGTATCTGTTATGAACGTCGCTCAAAGGACCATTCATTTTCTTATCTTATCTCCCTTTCCTTATCTCCCTATCACACTGTGCAGTGCACAGCCATCGAGTTATCTTCACTTTCCTAGTTATCCTGAGTCATCTCATCCCAGTCTTACTCATCCACAGTCCATAGTATTGTGCAGTCCATGGTCCATGCCCGAGTACTGTAATGTATATAAGGACTTCCAGATGTACCAGTAATGCTAGGCTTAATATTCTATTTGCCATCGTCTTAAACCACTTTCGCACTTAGTCTGCCCGAGTCCTTTAAGATTCGTCTAGCCTAACAATATCTCTGCTCACTTGGCCCCTTAGTAACTTACTCCCTGGCTGAAATTTGGACCATGGCAGACCAGAGTAGTCCCCTGACTCTGGCCTAAGAGGACTTATCCTCTGCCAGTTTACCTGAATGACTAATTCAGGCTTTGAATCCAAGTTGATTCCAGAGTCTAGATACAGAATTCCACTGGTTAGTCTAGTGCCTACTCTGTAAAGAAGATGGCAATAAGAGTGGGCCTTAAACTTCACATATCTATCATAGGTACCATTGTGTATTTATAAGTGGACTGCCACTAAGCACCACTATACAAATTGATGAATTTAAAAAAAAAAAAAAAAAAAGATATGTGTCCCATCTATGCTACTTCTGGCCCTCCAATTCCTGAACATAGATATCAATTTTTGGATTGCCACCCCAAACATTTACTAAAACAAGCTGAAAATAGGTCTTTTTTTTTTTTTTTTTTTAATTCAACAATTTATATAGCGGTGCACGGTGGCAGTCCGCTTGTAAATACACCAAGGTACCTACTATAAATACGCGAAGTTTAGGGCCCTCCAAGTGGAGGACCCTTATCACCGTCTCCTTTGCAGGATAGGTGCTAGACTAAACGGTGGAATTCCGTGTCTAGACTCCGGAATCAACTTGGATTCAGAGCCTGGATTAGTCATCCAGGTGAACCGGCAGAGGATGAGTCCTCTCGGGCCGGAGTCAGGGGACTGCCCTGGTCCGCCACGGTCCGAATTTCGGCCAGGGAGCGAGTTACCAAGAGGCCAAGTGAACAGGGACACTGGGTATTGGTAAGCCCCACCTACTTTACTTTTCCCGTTCCTGAGCACGTGGTTCGCTGATGCCCAGAGGGCGCGGATCCCCAATCGTGTCTCAGGTCTCTGCCTTGCCAGCGTCCAGCCCCAGTGTGCCCCCTAGACCTAAGGCCTAGGCCAGGGAGTTCTACACCCATGCTTAACCCGGTTATGCATGCCCCACAAGGGGGTCTCAGGCTCCCACCTGAGCAGTGCTTTACGATCATGTGGTGGCTACCCCTGGGCCTGGGGACCCCCCAAGTGTGCCCAAGGACCGGTCCACACTACCAACGCTGACTAACGACCAGGTTCTCAGCCTAATCCAGTTGGTTAGACTGGGCGTGAGATTAACCGGTGGGGGGTGTCCTGTCCTAAGCTCGCAGTCCGAAGAGACTCCCTATTACAGGGTGCGCGGCACCTTCCGGAAGCGCACATGCTCTGGAACGCCCCATTACAGGGTGCGCATCATAGGTCGGGTGGTTCTCAAGTCTCTCCCCCGCTTACCGCGCCCTATGCTTTCGCTCCCTACTTGATCATATGATTAATCACGTGACCATTTCAGGCACGGCTTGTCAGGGGTCACCTGACCTGCCACTTTGGGCTCCCACGATCATCCCTATCACGTGACCAGGTTACCACCCTAGTTACGGAAGGTCATATGACCATGGTACTGCCTCAGAGTTGATTACCAACCTGAGTCACCGAGCACATGACTGTAACCGATGATGGGTCACATGCCTATCCCTACTTTCAAGGTACAGGGGATGAGTGGGAATCGAACCCACAACCTTTCCAGTGGCTGCACAGCCACCTCTCCAGTCTTTAGTGGCGATTAAACCACTGGGCTACTGGGGCCCCAGCTGAAAATAGGTCAGTCCCTTATTCCAGATATAGATAATAGTATACTCACTTCTTTCTGCCCTGCAATATATCTGTGGGATAGAGTTGTCTCATCTTGACTATCTTGCTTCTGCTTCTTGATGACAACTATAACCTCTTTGTCAATGCTATGCTGAGGAACTACTTGGCTCAATTCTATTGTCGTTTTAGTATTGTGGCCTCAAATAATTACTCTGATGCATGAGAACAGAATGCAAGAATAGTTGCTATTTTATATTGCCTGCATGATATGCAATTTCATGAGTCATGCTAGCATTTATTGTTATATGTCTTTTTCTTTCTGAAAAATTCTGCCACCTTCTAATTTCATCTACAACAGGTCTATTTCCTATACTAAAATATACAATGAGGAATGAGAAACACTGATTTACTGATGTAGAACAAGGAATGCTGTTCTTGCAACATAGAATATAGAATGCCATCTCATATTCTAAGGTTCTGAGCTACATATTATTTGCCATGTGATCCTCATTTCTTGCAAGGATACATAACCTGAAATCAGAAATGTTGCTTTTTTTTTTTTAAATCAACAATTTTTATAGTGGTGCTCGGTAGCAGTCTACTTGTACATACATAGTGGTATCTATAATATGACAAGTCTAAAAGAAACTGGACTGAAGAGATAAATATAGAAGGCACACTAACCCTATTGTCTCCTGCCTGTGCATGACCACTCACTGCTCGCACTCATGCTTATTTGTTCGCTAGGTCTGTGTCCCCCAGCTCCTAAGAGCCAGATATGGTCGATTCCACATAAAGGGCCCATAATGATGGACATCGCAGGCTCTGCAAAGTGCAATGAAGCTCAGTGTTCACTTTCATCAAACACCATACTGACTTGATGCTCTGAGTCCCGGAAGTGTGGCACCTCTTTCTGCAATGCCCACTTGTAAATATCTATAAACAACACTTGCACATCGCATTTATCATTCTGCAGCATCAACAGTTGGGCCGATCATCGATCAAATTGCATACCCGGATTCTACTATCCTTGAGCACTCTCCGTTTCTGAAATCGCGAAAATCGGCTGAAAGTCGTCTGGTTTATTAGAGTTTTTCTATGAGCGACAACTCGCTCAATATTGTCAGCAGTGGCGGTCATGCACTGCTCAACCCGCACCCTGGACAGCCCTCTGCTGGCCCATCCCGGTCTCCTGCTCTGCCTCCTCCAAGAAATGAGAGCCTCCTTTTCCAAGGTGGCGACGGTCTCATGAACACTGACAACACCAACACTTCTAATGCCGGAGGGCCTACCGGACCCTCTGCCCCCCCCTCTCCATTGATTCTGTCCACCAAGGCAGCATACAATGACAATAGTATTGGTATCGTGATCTTCTCTGAAGGGGACCGGTTCCTTCACAGTGAAGCTAAGGCTGCAGCCGAATCTCTCGCCACCTTCAAGGCTTGGATTCTGAAGGTCGGCTCATCTTCTGTCTCCATCCCAGTGGGATATCAATATGCCATCACCGAGGGCATTGTGACTCTGGTCAGCAGTGCCAGCGATATCAACATGTTCGCCGTCTCTATGCTAGACAGGCCTTAGCACTCCCTTGGACAGTGTTTGCAGGAAATTGTCAATGCTCACCTCCCCTCTCATGGAAAGGCGACTCAGTTCGCTGACCCTCACACCTCACCTTCTGGTACTGTATGTCCAGAAGACTCTTGATTGAACATGGGTGCTTGTCCTCCAAGACCACCTCGGAATCTGAATCGCCCCCCTCCACTGCAACCACGGTCCCGCTCCCAAACTCTGGGTCATCGACCACCCCCTCCTGTCAATAGGACTACTCGCTCCACTGCTGGCAAGTGCTCTTACATGCAAGCACTGGCCCAACTGGCCAATACTCCTGCTGAGGCTATCGTAGCTTTGGCAAAGACCTTCCCATACCTCCCCATGGAGAAGATCATCTCCTTGCAAAAGGAAGCGACCGGGGAGTCTTCTAGACTGCCCAAGAAGAAGGCGAAGTCCACCTCTCATGGCCCATCTGAACATAATATCAGGATGACCTTCACTTTCCCTGTGGACAATGTTTCTGTTGCTGCTGGAGCTCTTTTCTCAGCCTTCAATTGAGGGCTGACTGCTGATAAATCCTGGATCTGATGCGAATCCATCTAGGATCATTCAGCCTCCTCATTCTCTTGCTTGATAATGAAGGTGGCATGACCTAAGGACCTCAGCATTTTGCATGAAGCTGCTCTCCAATGTGCTCTGGCAGGATCTAGCATCAAGCTCGCTATTCCTATGAGCGTTTCCTATGTGACACTGCTTGATGTACCATATTTCAATGCCGACGGAAATGTTATCACTGCCCGGCAATCCTACGAGATCCTCTGAGACTCTTCATTTTTGGATCTCATCACTCTCGTTGGAGTTCTGCATGTCATGCGCAACTCTAAGAATTCCAATACTGTGACTGTTTGGTTCAATATCGAGGACATGTCAACTGGCCAGAATGTTAAGGCTCTGGATAATTGCACGGTTATGGTCTGGAATTGGTGATGCTGGTTGTGAACCATTCTTTCATCACCAGAAGTTCCTCTCTGTGAATGTTGTTGGCGCTGGGGACACTCTGCTTTGAAGTGTAACCAGCAGTTCCTCCGATGCCCAATCTGTGGGAAATCCCATAGAAAGGAGCACCACTGCACACTTGCATCTTGCTGCAAGGTAAGACCTAAGGCCAACCCTCCTTATGAGGCAACTCTGGCAGGCCAACCCTGTCCACATGCCTCGAAGTGTCTTAGCTGCAGCAAAGACCACTCCACCGATGACCGGAAGTGTGCCTTCTGGAAGAACCAATTTGATTCCAAATGGATCAAACAATACTATCAGCTAGTATATAATTGAACACGATCAAGTCCCAAACATTCTAATGCCTCCCTGCAGCATAATGCAGAGGCCAATGCATCATGAGTGACACCTCCAGTAGATCAGCCCTGGCTGTTGTCCCTGGATCAGGCGGGCGCTCACTGATTTCTTCGTTTCATATTTTCTCTCAAAATGTAAATAGGAAATATGTACATATGGACATTCTCCTCTCCACTCTTGGAGAGGACTATGATATCTTGTTTTTTCAAGAGCCCACTTGGAACCTGTTGAGACAAGCCCTGTCAGCACACAGCACTGACGGCGAGCCAGTAATCGGAGGTCCCAGTCACGCCAACTGGACTTGTATCATCTGCCACTCATTATACGAAGATCCTCCTCATGTGATAGCTTATGTTCACAACTTCTTACATCAGTTGCATCCCTCCCTGAGATGCGATCTCATCGATAGTCACAACCTGATGATTATCAGTTTCTCCACTCTGGGAGAGCCTCTGTTTCTCGCAAATGCCTACTCTGATATAGACAGAAGCACTATTAATCTGCTGCATGATTGTGCAGAAAGATCTGATTTTGCCAACCTAACTTATCTGGGAGGGGATTTCAATTGTCACTATGAACTCTAGGATAGAGTCCATACCTCGCAGTGTACACAAGGAGAGATGTTGTGTAATGCAGCACTCGACCTTGGTCTTGATTGGCAGAGCCATTTAATCATGGCCTGACCTTCGTTTCACATAACCCAGAGCTGTGGCCCTCGGTTATCGATTTGATATTCATCTCTGTTGACATGGCTGGGATGGCACCGGTTATTCATGACGACCTGAGATTGACCTCAGACCACTGTCCGTTGTCACTCTGCTTAGATATTCCATTGCTAGACCTTTCTGATCCATGTCGGACTCTTCCAAAGGACTGCATGCCCGAGTTTATCTTCGACATTGCTGGTGATCTGCTCAGTATAGACCTGGTGCCAATCGAGTCACCAGATGATTTAGAGAGCATTCTTCAGACTCTCTCCAAATCTGTTGATTGTGCTTGGGACCTCCATTCCAAGGAGTGCAAGCTATTGAAGCAGAGCAAAGGCTGGTGGAACCAGCATTGTTCTAAAACTTTGGACACCTTCAGGCAGACCCAGTCTGAGGGTAACTATCGCATCTGGCAGCTAGCTATTAAAGATGCTAAACGCACCTTCCGATCGAGTTGCTTTAGAACACACTCGATAAATACTATAATGCTGCATCGGACTGACCAGTTAATTTAGATAAGCTTGATGACCTAGAACCACATCCAGTTCGGGACTGGGTCCCGTTTTCTGCTGCAGAACTCCAAGAGTCCTTAGAGCTGTGTAGCAATACCTCTGCCCTAGGACCCGACCATCTGTCCTGGAGCCATGTTAAGCAGCTTGTGAAATTCCCTCACTTGGCTGATTTCATCCTGAACATTGCTAATGCATGTTTGGAACTGGGTCATTGGCCCTCTTACTTCAAGCAGAGTCTGTTGGTACCAGATCATTCTGAAATCCAGCAAACCCGCATACGATACCCCAAAGGCCTTTCACCCAATTGTCACAAGCTTTTGAACACTCTTGGCAAACTCGTCGAGAAAATGCTGGCACGGCATATGCAATATGAAGCGACTAAATTTGCTGTCTTTGACCTGAAGCAGTTCAGCGGCATCCGGCAGAATTCTATAGAGGATGCTGGTGTCTTCTTAACCCACATTATCCAGCAAGGCTGGCTAAAAAGTCTCAAGATGAGCATCATCGCATTTGATGTAGCTCAATATTTTCCTTTACTCAACCATTGCATGTTGGTGAGGATATTGCATCATGGAGGCTTTGCATGTCAAGTGTCAATGTTCTTCGAATCTTACCTCGTTGGGCGTAAAACTTTGTATGCCTGGCGCAGTGCCGTCTCGCCTGAGTTTGATGCTAATGTTGGTATTGGCCAAGGCTCAGCTTTATCCTCCATACTGTCAGCCTTGTCTTTGGCACCAGTACTGAAAATATACCAGAAGATTGGTGATATGCTGACCATCATGTCATTTGTGGATGATGGGCTTATCATTGCTCAGTCCAAGTCCATTCTGGACAATGTTTCGAAGCTCCAGAGGGCATATGCTTCGGTGCACAACCTTGTCACGGACTTCGGTCTTGTTATCAAATACAACAAAACTGAACTGCAGCACTTCTCATGCAATAGTAAGGATCCCTGCCCTTCTATTGATTTGGGTTTTGCCCCTTTCACAAGTAATACTCCACTGCGACCCAAGGATGTCTGGAGATATCTTGGGTTCTTTTTGGATGTGCGCCTATCCTTTAGGGAACACGTCCATTTTTATGCAATGAAGGCACTGACTACTGCCAGGGCATTTCAGATGTTGGGCAATTCTGTTCGGGGCTTATCCCCCTAGCAGAAGCGCATCCTCTACCTGTTGTGCGCACGTCCTATCGCAACGTATGGCTGTTTGCTATGGAACTTCAATGGCATGCATAATGTTGCACTGTTGAAGCAGTTATGCCAGATGCAGCGTAAAGCTTGCATCTGGATCAATGGTCAGTTTCATACCACTCCAGAGAGTGCAGCTGAAACAATGGCCTGTGTCGAGCCAATCGCCTGGTTCATCAAGCATTCAAAAGTCAGGTCCTCTACCTGTCTTGCTAATTCCAACCTGAGGCATGCCCTCAGGTCTTTAACTACCCCGCCACAGGAGGGGGGTGATCCCTCAAAGTCAAAGAATTTGGCTTCTCTATCGAGGCAGCACAGCATGCTCAAGTCCCCTCTCAAGGACTTGGTGGACTGAGTAGTGATGGTGCCGTGCCCACGAAAGCAGATACACTCAGACAGTCAGTGTATTCGGCCTGGGTTTACCGAGGCAATACACTTGTGTTTGAAACTTGTCAGCCTGTCGGCAAAGCGATAAGCGATGATTCCGAGCTTATTGGATTGTGTACATCAATCCAAAAGGCCATCGCGCAGGATGGAGCTACATCCATCATGTGCTTCCTCGACTCGATGAATGCAATCAATCGCATCATCGATTGCGATCCCCACTCTGTGCAGTCGCATTCTATTGCACTGTGCACTTCATTGCATGCTTGGTTCACCCAATCTGAGCTGCACCAGATTATATTCTGGCACATCCCTTCCTCTTGGAAGTGGGCTGTTCAAGTCGAAGTGCACGAGTCAGTGTGTGGCCTCGACATCCCTCAGGGACTTTGTCCCTTTTACACCACAGAGGCACTCCGGAAGGAGGTGGATGATGACATGCATGCCTCCTGGTTCCATGACTCTGGAATCAAGAAATTTATTGGCGCTTCCACGTTTTGATTCCACAATGCAGGAAAGCCTGAATCCTACGAGCGCCCGCTTCATAAAAGAATGGGCTTCATGAAGTTGGTGACAGGCAATGAGCTATTTGCTTGATGCTGTCGCATCACCTGCGGACACGTGCCGATCAATGCATATTGAGCACAGTTCAACTTTGTTGAGAGCAATGAATGCTCTTGCAGACTCTATCCACATCATGACTCTGTGCTGTAACTGGGATAGACCAACTGAATGCCAGTATGACACCTTTGTGCATTCCTGGTTTGTTAAGTACCTAATGTCAAACAAGGTGGCGGGTGCTTTTATCCTGGATCCGGGGGGTGGGTTCGCAGCAGGGGATACTTAGGGTTATGGCTCCTTGCGGAGCCTTTGCGTGGAAGTAACCGCAGCCAACCTTCAGATTGGGGGACCTTAAGCATCAATTCAGTAGGGTATTTGACGAAAGCAAACACCAAGCTTCATTGTGATTCACAGACTCTACGACACTTGTTCGTTATGGGTTCTTTTGGACCCTTTGCATGGAATTGACCACATCTGGCTCCTAGGAGCTGGGGGATGCAGGCCGAGTGGGTGAGTCAGCATGAGCACGTGCCTAAGTGGTACGGGCACAGGCACGAGAGAACAGGGTTAGTGCACCCTCTATGTATATCTCCTCAGTCTGGTTTGAGTCGGACTAGTTGTATTTATCATAGGTACCCTCGTATATAAGTGGACTGCCATCGAGCACCACTTTATAAGTTGTTGATTTAAAAAAAAAAAAAAAAAAAGGATCTCAAAGTGACTGCTGAATTCATCAACGAGTCACCTGCCTAGATTATTCGCATCTGCGAAATAGTCCATGGATAAAAAGTTTGGTGGTTTAAGGTCCACCAAGTCCTTGAGAGGGGACTTGAGCATGCTGTGCTGCCTGTCCAATAGAGAAGCCAAATTCTTTGACTTTGAGGGATCACCCCCCTCCTGTGGCGGGGTAGTTAAAGACCTGAGGGCATGCCTCAGGTTGGAATTCACCAGACAAGCAGAGGACCCGACTTTCAGACGTTCATGATGGATGTAGCTCCATCCTGCGCGATGGCCTTTTGGATTGATGTACACAATCCAATAAGCTCGGAATCATCGCTTATCGCTTTGCCGACAGGCTGACAAGTTTCAAACACAAGTGTATTGCCTCGGTAAACCCAGGCCGAATACACTGACTGTCTGAGTGTATCTGCTTTCGTGGGCACGGCACCATCACTACTCAGTCCACCAAGTCCTTGAGAGGGGACTTGAGCATGCTGTGCTGCCTCGATAGAGAAGCCAAATTCTTTGACTTTGAGGGATCACCCCCCTCCTGTGGCGGGTAGTTAAAGACCTGAGGGCATGCCTCAGGTTGGAATTAGCAAGACAGGTAGAGGACCTGACTTTTGAATGCTTGATGAACCAGGCGATTGGCTCGACACAGGCCATTGTTTCAGCTGCACTCTCTGGAGTGGTATGAAACTGACCATTGATCCAGATGCAAGCTTTACGCTGCATCTGGCATAACTGCTTCAACAGTGCAACATTATGCATGCCATTGAAGTTCCATAGCAAACAGCCATACGTTGCGATAGGACGTGCGCACAACAGGTAGAGGATGCGCTTCTGCTAGGGGGATAAGCCCGAACAGAATTGCCCAACATCTGAAATGCCCTGGCAGTAGTCAGTGCCTTCATTGCATAAAAATGGACGTGTTCCCTAAAGGATAGGCGCACATCCAAAAAGAACCCAAGATATCTCCAGACATCCTTGGGTCGCAGTGGAGTATTACTTGTGAAAGGGGCAAAACCCAAATCAATAGAAGGGCAGGGATCCTTACTATTGCATGAGAAGTGCTGCAGTTCAGTTTTGTTGTATTTGATAACAAGACCGAAGTCCGTGACAAGGTTGTGCACCGAAGCATATGCCCTCTGGAGCTTCGAAACATTGTCCAGAATGGACTTGGACTGAGCAATGATAAGCCCATCATCCACAAATGACATGATGGTCAGCATATCACCAATCTTCTGGTATATTTTCAGTACTGGTGCCAAAGACAAGGCTGACAGTATGGAGGATAAAGCTGAGCCTTGGCCAATACCAACATTAGCATCAAACTCAGGCGAGACGGCACTGCGCCAGGCATACAAAGTTTTACGCCCAACGAGGTAAGATTCGAAGAACATTGACACTTGACATGCAAAGCCTCCATGATGCAATATCCTCACCAACATGCAATGGTTGAGTAAAGGAAAATATTGAGCTACATCAAATGCGATGATGCTCATCTTGAGACTTTTTAGCCAGCCTTGCTGGATAATGTGGGTTAAGAAGACACCAGCATCCTCTATAGAATTCTGCCGGATGCTGCTGAACTGCTTCAGGTCGAAGACAGCAAATTTGATTGCTTCGTATTGCATACATTGTGCTAGCATTTTCTCGACTAGCTTGCTGAGAGTATTCAAAAGTGCAATCGGACGAAATGCCTTTGGGGTATCATATGCAAGTTTGCCAGGTTTCGAGATGATCACCGACAGACTCTGCTTGAAGTAAGAAGGCCAATGACCCAGTTCCAGATATGCATTAGCGATGTTCAGGACGAAATCAGCTAAGTGAGGAAATTTCACAAGCTGCTTGACATGGCCCCAGGACAGATGGTCAGGTCCTGGGGCAGAGGTATTGTGCACAATCATGCAGCAGATGAATAGTGCTTCCGTCTACATCAGAGTAGGCATTTGCGAGAAACAGAGGCTCTCTCAGAGTGGAGAAGCTGATAATCATCAGGTTGTGACTATCGATGAGATCGCATCTCAGGGAGGGATGCAACTGATGTAAGCAGTTGTGAACATAAGCTATCACATGAGGAGGATCTTCGTATGATGAGTGGCAGATGATACAAGTCCAGTTGGCATGACTGGGACCTCCAATTACTGGCTCGCCGTCAGTGCTGTGTGCTGACAGGGCTTGTCTCAACAGTTCCAAGTGGGCTCTTGGAAAACAGAATATCATAATCCTCTCCCAAGGTGGAGAGGAGAGCATCCATATGTACATATTTCCTATTTATATTTTGAGAGAAAATATGAAACGAAGAAATCAGTGAGCGCCGGCCTGATCCAGGGACAACAGCCAGGGCTGATCTACTGGAGGTGTCACTCATGATGCATTGGCCTCTGCATTATGCTGCAGGGAGGCATTAGAATGTTTGGGACTTGATCGTGTTCAATTACGTACTAGCTGATAGTATTGTTTGATCCATTTGGAATCAAATTGGTTCTTCCAGAAGGTACACTTCCGGTCATCGGTGGAGTGGTCTTTGCTGCAGCTAAGACACTTTGAGGCATGTGGACAGGGTTGGCCTGCCAGAGTTGCCTCACGAGGAGGGTTGGCCTTAGGTCTTGCCTTGCAGCAAGACATGAGCATGTGGTGGTGTTCCTTTCTGTGGAATTCTCCACAGATTGGTCACCAGAGGGATTGCTGGTTACACTTCAAAGCAGAGTGTCCCCAGCACCAACACCGTTCGCAGAGAGGAACTCCTGATGATGAAAGAGCGGCGTGGAACTGGCATTGCCAGTTCCACACCACTCTTTCATCGCCTAATTGTCCAGAACCTTGACGTTCTGGCCAGTTGATGTGTCCTCAATATTGAACCAAATGGTCACAGTATCAGAATTCTTGGAGTTGCGCATGACGTGCGGAACTCCAATGAGAGTGATGAGATCTGAGAACGAAGAGTCTCGGAGGATCTCATAGGCTTGCTGAATAGTGATAACACTACCATCAGCATTGAAGTATGGTATGTCAAGCAGTTTTACATAGGAAATGCTCATAGGAATAGCGAGCTCAATGGTAGATCCAACCGGAGCACACCAGAGGGCGGCCTCTCACAAAATGCCGAGGTCCTTGGGTAATGCCACCTTCATCATCAGACATTCAGATTCTGAGGCAATCTCGGAGGGCGGGTGCCCATGTTTGATCAAGAGTCTTCTGGATGTATGGTACCAGAAGGAGAGGTATGAGGGTCAGCGAACTGAGTCATCTTTCATTGAGTGGTGGGGGGGCCACTGCTGCTGACGATGTTGAGCGGGTCCTCGCTCATAGAAAAACTCCAATAAACTGGGCGATTTTCAGCTGATTTTCGTGATTTCAGAAATGAGGAGTGCTCAAGAATAATAGAATCTGGATATGCAATTTGATCAACGATTGGCTCAACTGTTGACGCTGTAGAATGATGGATGCGATGTATGAGTGTTGTTTATAGATATTTATAAGTAGGCATTGCAGAAAGAGATATTGGTCCCCTTGAGATCCATAAGCTCCTGGGCAGGGATGAAGACTCTGTCAAGGCTTACCATGCACACCACGGATGCAGAAGGAGGCGGATGATGACATGCATACCTCTTGGTTCTATGATGCTGGAATCAAGAAATACATTAGCACGTCCACATTTCAGTTTCATGATGTGGGAAAGCCAGAGTCCTATGAATGCCCCCTCTACAAGAGAACAGGCTTCATGAAGTTGATGACGGGCAACAAGCTGTTCACTCATTGCTGTCGCATTGCATGCGGACACGCACTAATCAATGCATATCGAACATGGTTTAATTTTGCTGAGAGTGATGAATGCTCTTATAGACGTGGGCCTAAAGACTCCATCCATATTATGACTCTGTGCCATAACTGGGACAGACCAACTGAATGCTAGTATGATGCCTAGGTGTGGTCCTGGTTCATTAAGTACCTAACGTCGAATAAAGTGGCAGGTGCTTTTATCCCAGATCCGGAGTGGGAGACTCTCTCGGTTATGGCTTCTTGTGGGGCCTTTGCATGGAAGTAACTGCAGCCAGCCTTTGGGCTGGAGGACCTAGAGCATCGATCCAGTGGGGTGTTTGATGAAAGCAAACACCAAGCTTCATTGCGATTCACAGACTCTGTGATGCTTATTCATTATGGGCCCTTCTGGACCCCTTATATGGAATTGACCACATCTGGCTCCCAGGAGCTGGGGGATGCAGGCCAAATGGGCAAGTTAGCATGAGCGCGAGCCTAAGTGGCACGGGCACGGGCACGAGAGAACAGGGTTAGTGCGCCCTCTATGTATATCTCCTCAGTCTGGTTTTAGTCGGACTAGTTGTATTTATTGTAGGTACCTCTGTGTATTTACAAGTAGACTGCCATTGAGCACTACTATATAAATTGATGACACTGTCCTTTGAAAGAGTCCGGCATAGATTAGAGAGGTCCAACAGTGGAATGTCTAATAAAAGTGATAGCAGACAGTGGTCCAAGGTCAGCCTCAAGTTGTCAACAATGACTAGTGCCACCTCAGCCAAATCAACAGGAGTGAATACCAAATCAATAACTGAGGGCTGAAGCTCTAAGTTGTGTGAGATAAAGGTCAGGCCATGGTTAGATGGCTCTGCCTATTCTAGTCCAACGTTGAGGGCTGTATTACACAGCATCTCTCCTCATGTACACTGCGAGGTATGAACTCCATCCCAGAGTTCATAATGACAATCGAAGTCCCCACCCAGATAAGCCAGGTTAGGGAAATCAGGTCTTTCTGCACAATCATGCAGTAAGTGAATAGAGGAGAGTTCTGGCGGTAACAGAGATGTCGTCTGCAGAGAAAGTGAAGGTTACTCTGATGTTACGTTAGGATGGGCTATAAGAAGTGGACTTCACCTTCTTCTTAAATGGTCCAGAAGGCTCCCCAGTTGCTTTTTTTTGCAAAGAGACAATCTTTTCAGTAGAGAGGTGTGGAAAGGTTTTTGCCAAGGCTACGATAGCCTCAGTGGGAGTATTGGCCAGTTGGGCCAGTGCTTGCACATAGGAGCATTTACCAGTAGCAGGCTGAGTAGCCCTGTTTACTGGAGGGGATGGTCCATGACCAGAGGTCTGGGAGCAGGACCATGACTGAGGAGAAGGAGAGTGGTTCAGATTCCAAAGCAGTCTCGGAGGGCGAGCACCCTGGTTTGATCAGGAGTCTTCTAGGCATACAGTACCAGAAAGGGAGTTATGAAGGGCGGGGTCAGTGAAACGAGTTGCCTTCCTATGAGAAGGGAGGTGCACTTTGACGATTTCATGCAAACACATTCCAAGGTAGTGCTGAGGTCCGTCAAGCATAGAGATGGAGAACATGTTGACATTGCCAGTACTGCTGACTAAAGTCGCAATGCCTGCAGCAATAGCATATTGATATCCCACCAGAATAGAGACAGAGAATGAGCCAACCTTCAAAATCCAGTCTTTGAGGGCGGTTTTTTTTTTTTTAATTCTGTTATTATTTATATAGTGGTGCTCGATGGCAGTCTGCTTGTAAATATACAAGGGTTTTTTTTTTTTTTTTTTTAAATCAACAATTTATGAGATTCAGAGCCCTGCATATAGCAGAGCCCTGTGCTTCGCCCGCTCTTGCGAGGGGGAGCCCACCATTACAGTGCATCCCCGAGTCAACTCAGACCTAATGGACCTCATCAGTCCATGAACCGATAGAGGAGTTTGTTAGCACCACTCCGGCCAGGTTGTAGGAGACTGTCCCAGCCTGCCACGGCTCGCTCTTTAGCAAGGAGTTTACAGAGAGCCTTGCTTACTACTATTTTCTGTTCCAAAGCAAGTGGTTTGCTTTGTCATCAATGTGGATCCCCACTTGTCCCCAGTCTCTGCCTTGCCACCAGCCAGCCCTGGTTGTGCTCTCCTGAAGGAGCCAGAGATTGGTTTCTGATACCAGGAGCCCTCCCCATTTAGTTCTGAGGAACCCAGGACTCGACTCATTTCCCACACCCTTCCCTGGAGTCTCTGAGTGTCCATGGACCCAGTCCGTAAGGAGTGGCCCACTTTGCAGGTACATCATAGGTGTCATACTACTGGGACTAACAACCACTTTATGTCAATGGATGGCTCCGGTGATACTGGACCATGACTGTCTGTAGTGGGGGATGGCCTGGCCTGGAATCACCCAGACATTCAGCTTGTTCTGTCTATATTCTACCCTGCTTACTGCCCCCTATGCTTTCGCTCCCTACTTGATCACATGATATCGCATGACCATTTCAGGCACAGGACACCAGACTCAAGGTCTAATGTGCCACTTTGGGGTATGATCGATCACTCCTACCTGGATCATGTGCCATCCTATAAATGTCACGTGACTCCTTGAACCCGGGTCCTGAGTTATCAATTCAGGCACCACACCCAGGCCAGGTGATCAATGCAACTAATCTTTCCCATGGTGTTAGCATCACCTGACCCGTGTGAACCAAGCATATGATAGTAGCCTCTGACAGGTCACATGCCTTTCCCAGCTTTATGGGTACTGAGGATGAGAGGAATCGAACCCTAACCCTTCCGGTGGTGCACAGCCACCTCTCCAGTCTTTGGTGGTGATGATAACCACTAGGCTACTGGAGCCCTTAAATACACAAGGGTACCTACGATAAATACAGCAAGTCCAATAGAGCAGACTAAGGAGATATACATAGAGGGCGCACTAAACCTGTTCTCTCATGCCCATGCCTGTGCCACTAGGCTCCTGCTCATGCTCACTTGTCTGCTAGGCCTGCATCCCCCAGCTTCTAAGAGCCAGATGTGGTCAATTCTATGTAGGAGGTCCAAAAGGGCCCAAGCATTGTGAAGATTGCAATTTGTAATGAAGCTTGGTATTCACTTTCATCAAACACCACACTGACTTAATACTCAGAGTCCCTTAGTCTGAAGGCTGGCTGCAGTTACTTCTGCGCAAAGGCCCCATAAGAAGCCATAACCCAGAGGATCCTCTATTATAAAAGAGCAGTTACCCGCCCTTCAGATCCGAGATAAAAGCACCTGCTGCTTTATTGGATGTTAGGTACTTAACAAACCAGGAGCATGCAAAGGCATCATACTGGCATTTAGTTGGCCTGTTCCAGTTACAGCACAGAGCCATAACATGGACAGAGTCTTCAGGCCCTCGGCCGCAAGAGCATTCTTCACTCTCTGCGAGATTGAACTATGCTCGATACACATTGATCAGCATATGTCCACAAGTAATGTGACAGCAACAAGCATATAGCTCATTGCCCATTATCAATTTCATGAAGCCCATTCTCTTATGAGCTGGGTGCTCATAGGACTCTGGCTTTCCTATATCATGGAAACAAAATGTGGAAGTGCCAATATATTTTTTGATTCTGAAATCACAGAACCAAGAGGCATGCATATCATCATCTGCGTCCTTGCAGAGTGCATCCATAGTATAGAAAGAGCAAGGTCTCTAAGGAACGTCAAGCTCATGCATGGATTTGTGTGCTTTGACTTGAATAGCCCACTTCCAATGGGAAGGGACGTGCCAGAGCATAATCTGGTGCTGCTTGGATTAGGTGAGCCAAGTATGCAATGAAGTGCACAGTGCAATAGAATGCGACTGTGCAGAGTAGGGGTTGCAATCGACAATGTGGTTAATAGCATTCATCGAGTCGAGGAAACACACGATGAATGTAGCTCCATCCTATGTGATAGCCTTTTGAATAGACATATGCAATCCAATCAGCTCGGAGTCATCGCTTGTCGCTTTAAGGAAGCACACAACGGATGTAATTCCTTTTTTTTTTTTTTTTTTTTAATTCAACAATTTATAAAGCGGTGCTCAGTGGCAGTCCACTTGTAAATATATAAATGTACCTACAATAAATACACAAAGTTTAGGGCCCTCAAAGTGGAGGACCCTTATCGCCACCTCCCTTGCGGGATAGGTGCTAGACTGAAAAGTGGAATTCCATGTCTAGACCTCCGAATCAACTTGGATTCAAAGCCTGGATTAGTCATCCAGGTGAACTGGCAGAGGATAAGTCCTCTCAGACCAGAGTCAAGGGACTGCTCTGTTCCACCATGGTCTGAATTTCGGCCAGGGAGCAAGTTACCAAGAGGCCAAGTGAACAGAGACACTGGATATTGGTAAGCCCCACCTACTTTACTTTTCCCATTCCTGAGCATGTGGTTCACTGATGCCTGGAGGGCGCGGATTCCTAATTATATCTCAGGTCTCTGCCTTGCCAGCGTCCAGCCCCAGTATGCATTCTAGACCTAAGGCCTAGGCTAGGGAGTTCTACACCCATGCTTAATCCGGTTATGCATGCCCCACAAGGAGGTCTTAGGCTCCTACCTGAGCAGTGCTTTATGATCATGTGGTGGCTACCCCTGGGCCTGGGGACTCCTCAAGTGTGCCCAAGGACTGGTCCACACTACCAATGCTGACTAATGACCAGGTTCTCCACCTAATCCAGTTGGTTAGACTGCAAAGTTTAGCCCCCTCCTTGCGGGAGAAGTGGCTTACCCCAGCTTCAGGCCTGACCCTCCATTGTGCTATGGAGGCGGCCCGTTACCCAGGAGTTTCACACTTTAGATTCAACTTAAGCAGTTACCTGAGTGTATTATTCCAGGAACCACTGACAGAGGAGTTAGGTCTCTTGAGCCAAGGACTGGAGACTGTCTAGCCTTGCTATGGCCCAGTGGTGTCAGAGGCATGACCCCCAGTCCTGCCTTCCCATTCCCTAGCAGATGGTTTGCAGATGCATCACGTGCGTGGATCCCCATCTGTCTAAGGTCTCTGTCTTGCCACATGCCTGCTAGACTGGCATCCGATATCACAGCAAGGTTGCCCTTACTGAACAGATCTAGATCTACTTCTGCTAACTTAAGCAGGTGATGTACTGCGGTGACTAACCTCTGTGGACCCCTACTTCAGGCAGCTCACATGGTACCGGATACTCTGTTGGCTCAAACACCATCAGGTGGTTATCAGCCCGACTCCTGGTATGGTCCCTTATCCTTTCAGCCCCTACACTTTGAAATCGGGGATCACGTGTAGTCTGCCAGATTAAGGCATTGTCCAGCACTTACATCCCAAGGCCATCCATGCCAAGGGAAACCCAGTCACATGAGTTAGGGTCATGTGATACTTGACCCACATTGTGAGGTAAGTCACATGTGTGATGCATAACCCAGCTTATGTCATGTGCCAGCTGCTTAGTCATATGACCAAGTCACCTCCCTTGTGGGAACAACTGTCACAGGGTCATGATACTTCCTGCCTGTATCACGTGGAACCAGCTCCAGACACTTCCGAATGCAAATCTGAAGATGCCCTCCAGGACTAGAACCTGCGGCTTCATGGATTGCCACATCCATAGGACTACCTGACTGCATTTACCGCTATGCCAACCAGCCCCTACGGATGTAATTCTGTCTTGTATAATAGCCCTTTGGATTGATATATGCAATCCAATCAGCTCAGAATCATTGCTCATTGCTTTACTGACAGGCTGATGTATTTTATGGATAAGTCTAGTGCCCCAGTAGACCCAGGAGGAACACACCGACTGTTTATTGAGCACATCTGCTTTCATAGGCATAGCGCCATCACTACTTGTATATATTCAATTAGGCTCAAGCCAGTACTCAATGAGTGCCTGCTCAAGAGATGCATGGTAAGCCTTGACAGAGTGGGGCCCCAGTAGCCCAGTAGTTTAATCACTACTAAAGACTGGAGAGGTGGCTGTGCAGTCACTAGAAAGGTTGTGGGTTCGATTCCCACTCATCCCCTGTACTTTGAAAGTAGGGATAGGCATGTGACCCATCATCGGTTACAGTCATGTGCTTGGTGACTCAGGTTGGTAATCAACTCTGAGGCAGTACAATGGTCATGTAACCTTCCATAACTAGGGTGGTAATCTGGTCACGTGACAGGGATGATTGTGGGAGCCCAAAGTGGCAGGTCAGGTGATCTCTGACAGGCCATGCCTGAAATGGTCACATGATTAATCATGTGATCAAGTAAGGAGTGAAAGCACAGGGCGTGGTAAGTAGAGGAAAGACTTGAGAACTACCCGACCTATAATGCGCACCCTGTAATGGGGCGTTCCAGAGCCTGTGTGCTTCTGGAAGGTGCCGCACACCTCATAATAGGGAGTCTCTTTGGACTGCAAGCTTAGAACAGGACACCCTCCACTAGTTAATCTCGGGCCCAGTCTAACCAACTAGATTAGGCAGAGAACCTGATCATTAGTCAGCGTTGGTAGTGTGGACCAGTCCTTGGGCATACTTGGGGAGTCTCCAGGCCCAGGAGTAGTCACCACATGACCATAAAGCACTGCTTAGGTGGGAGCCTGAGACCTCCTTGTGGGGCATGCATAACCAGGTTAAGCATGGGTATAGAATTCCCTGGCATAGGCCTTAGGTCTAGGATGCACACTGGGGCTGGATGCTGGCAAGGCAGAGACCTGTGATATAATTGGGGATCCGTGCCTTCCGGGCATCAGTGAACCATGTGCTCAGGAACAGGAAAATTAAAGTAGGTGGGGCTTACCAATACCCAGTGTCCCTGTTTACTTGGCCTCTTAGTAACTTGCTCCCTGGCTGAAATTCAGACTGTGGTGGAACAGGGCAGTCCCCTGACTCCGGTCTGAGAGGACTTATCCTCTGCTGGTTCATCTGGATGACTAATCCAGGCTTTGAATCCAAGTTGATTCCAAGGTCTAGACACAGAATTCCACCAGTTAGTCTAGCACCTATCCTGCAAAGGAGACGGTGATAAGGGTCCTCCACTTGGAGGGCCCTAAACTTTGTGTATTTATTGTAGGTACATTTGTGTATTTACAAGTGGACTGCCACTGAGCACTGCTTTATAAATTGTTGATTTAAAAAAAAAAAAAAAAAAAAAAAGCCTTGACAGAGTTTTTGTCTTTGCCAAGAAGCTTATGGATCTTAAGGCAGCTGCTGAATTCATTAATGAGCCACTTGCCCAGATTATTTGCATCTGTAAAATAGTCTATGAATAGAAAGTTTGGTGGTTTAAGGTCCACCAAGTCCTTGAGGGGGAACTTCAGCACATTGCACTGCCTGTCCAATAAAAAGGCCAGATTCTTTGACCCAGAGGAATCACCTCCAGCACTAGGCAGGGTAGTAAGAGACCTAAGAGCATGCCTCAGATTGGAATTCACCAGACAAGCAGAGGACCCGACTTTCAGACGTTTGACGAATCTGGCAATGGGCTCGACACAAGCCATCATTTCAGCTGCACCCTCTAGAGTGGTGTAGAACTGACCATTAATCCAGATGCAAGCTTTGCGCTGCATCTGGCACAATTGCTTCACCAGTGCGATGTTGTGCATACTATTGAAGTTCTAAAGTAAACAGCTATATATAGTGATGAGACACATGCATGACAAGTAGTATTATCATATACTCATATCTTGCTGTAAAGCAAGACCTAAGGCTAACTCTCTCTATGAGGTGACTCTGGCAGGCCAGCCCTGCTCCTATCCTCCCAAGTGTCTGAGCTGCAGCAAGGACTATTCTACCAATGACTAGAAGTGCTGCTTGCTTTCCATTCTGTCAGGTTCTCACCACCATTGACATACTGTAGGAGATCAGATACCTGGTCACACTAGAAACCTGGTCACTTTAATCGTCAATGCACAAATACATCTGCTGCCCTTAAATTATAGTGACCAATCATTGAACTAGATTGTAAACAACATTCTAACACAGTATTGAGGTAGTCTAAGCTGTCATGATTGAGACCTGACTCAAAAATTCATGGAAGTGCAACTGAATCAGTGATTTGCTTATATTGTACTTGCTACTATATTGAAATATGCTGTAGATTTCCTCTAATTGACCGGCTGAACATTCATCATCATTGTTTTTGATGCTTTTCATGCTGCTGAGTCCAATTATGAGGCCATCTTTGCATGAAAAACTGTTCTTCATTGCCAGGATGATGTGACATTCACTGATCCTTCCAAAATTGCCTTTGGTTGCACCTATATCTTGGAACTGCCACAGAAATAGCATGTAACATCCTTCTGTCTTTATTCATTGTATAATGGATATGGACATGTTTTAGCATGTATTCTACTATAGATTATATTTTTGTGATTTTTTTCCATCTAGATCTAGTTGTTGAAGTGCAGAAGATGGAAAATTGCAAGCACAAAGTATCAAAAAGGATTTGTCTCACAAAAGCAGCATACTCCTCAAAGGAACATGATAGAATGTGAGCATACTATAAGATCCTTCATTTTATAACCTCAGAGCACCTCTGCTACCAGTGGATCAGGTACTACAATACTTGCCATGAGGCGTTGTTTTTGTAATTGCCCTATGATTGCAGCCACATGATCATGCTGCAACAATGTGAGTGCACATTCTAGATAGTGATTGGCTTTCATTTTGAACATATAGAAGCATTTTTCTGAATGTTCTACCATATCTATCTTCTTTGGTGATAAGCCATTATCTGTTCCCTTACTGCCTCCTCTGCATCATGTCATCCTCAGATGAGCTTGATCTAGATAGACAAGTTTGGCCAAGAAGAACATAGTCAGCTTGCTCTCGAGGCTGTCCATTGCAAAGGCATCTCATTGCGACAGGCTGCACTTGACTACAGAGTCCCACGTTCCACTCTCACAGCTTACTACAATAGTGTTTTGTCATGCAGTGAAGCCCACGAGCACAAAATGAAGCTTGCAGCTGCTCAGAAGGATGTTCTTGAGAAGTAGATAAAAGTAATGGATCACTATGGACTTCCAATCACACCACAGACACTTTGAGATCATGCATCAGATCTGTGCGGCAAGGATATTAGAGCCACTTGGCTCAAGCGCTTCATGAAATGGCATCCAAATATCATACTTAGGTATACTACAAGCCTAGAAGAGTGTCGAGCACACATATTGAATCCCAATGCCGTGAAACAATATTTTAATTTGCTAGCTGAGATTATTGAAGAATATCAAGTCCCACTCAAAAATATCTATAATATGAATAAGAAGAGAATACAGCTGGGCATCAGAAAGAGAATTGCTGCACTCATCAACTATGATCAAAAAGCAGTACAATATATTGAAATAGGCAATCGTGAGCTGGTCACCATCATCGAAACTGTATGTGCTGATAGTTCATCCCTCATGCTATGTATTATTTTCCAAGGCAAACAGTGAAACCTTGAATAGGGACGAATCAATCCCTGTAATGCAAGATTCGAACATTAGCACTAACCATTATTTAAAGAGGCTAATTGTCTGATAGTATTTCAATATCAGAGAAGGGATGGATGGATCAGGAATTGGGCAGCTTGTGGTTGGAAAAGGATTTTCACCCACTTACAGCAGCCTGAAACACATCTGGTGGATACCGATTGCTAATTCTTGATGGCTATAACTCCCATTGCACATATCACTTTTGCAAGTTTGTGGCCGAAAGCAAGATTATTGTCATCTGCCTTCCCTCTCATACAACACATGCATTATAACCCTGCAATGTTGGTGTCTTCGGTCCACTTGCATCGGCATAGAAGTCCAAAGTCATTGAGGCACCTTGCCAAAGTACTGCAACTCCAAAAATAAATTTATTGCAATACTATGCAGAAGCTCATGAACATGCAATGAAATCAAGTACTATCATTAGTGCATTCAGGAAGACAGGGATATGGCCACTTGATCTCCAGGCTATTCCCTCAGAAGCATTTGCACTATCCTTCAATACTATGATGGACACAGTGCTACCTCTTCCTGCTAGGCTCTTATCGATGCTCGTCCCTATCCAATCTACATTAGAAACATTATCAGCTGATTACATGTCAAATGATGAACAACAAACCTCAAACCCCTCTATATTCGATATTCCCATGGATCCAACTACAACAATGCAAAACCTAGCTCCCTGATATGTCTTTGTTGGCATCCTCCCCCGCTCTTCCATATAATGCATCATGAGATGTGCTGTGCTGGCAAAATGAGGAGCTGCATGAAATTGCAAAGGCCACCATCATGCAGGTTGAGTGCGATTATGCGCAAATGGTCTTGATGGAATATGACAATGAAAAGCTGTGAAAACAGTTATTTGCAAAGACTCAGAAGTGGTGGAAGAAGGAGGTGACAGGCTTACCTCACCATATGACTAGTATCGAGGCGTTGAATCATCTTGCCCATGAGGTTTGGGTCACAGGCATGAAGGAGGTCTTAAAAGAGGCAATGCTAAAATTGTGGGAGCTAAAAGGGCATTGACAACCACTATCAGCAGATTGCAGCTGCTGCAGCCAATGATGAGAGATAGCAAAAACAGGAGGAGCAGAAAGCACAGTGGACGAAGAAGGCTGAGGAGTGTATGGAGGCCCAATGCCAAAAAGCAGCTGAAAAAGCTGCCCAGAAGATGGGAAAGGTAGAAAAAGGAGCCAGAAGAAAGACAGCAGCACTGCCTGTAATACCATGAAAGCAGAAAGTGATGGAATAGAAGGCTGATACACCAGGAAGGTCAAAGAGGATTGCTGTTGTAATAGCAGATGATTCTGGTGAGGAGTTTGATCTAGATGCAATATCAAACACATCATCGATGCTCACCAATGATATTCCAGCCTCATCGTGTCCTTGCTTGTGTCCTATTTTCAAAGCACGACCTATTATTGACTTCTCTGGACCTTCTGAGACTGCCCTCTGATGCCGATTCATCCAGTAATTCTCCAGTTGCAGCATTGTCAGTTGTAAAAGTACCTCTTCATTGCAATCCTAGAAGAAATGCAGCAAAATGAATGTATTTTTTTTTGATAGATATTGTTCGAATAATATACCAGTGTCAGTTGCACATGCATTGCTATGACAAGCAATGTTAGATGAGCTCGAAATGTTGAGGAAGGAGGGCAGATAAAAATGTCCTATGGGTAACTAGCTACTTAATCATTCGCCAAAACTGGGTGCAACAGAGAAAAAAATTTATTTCTCAAGCAAAATCCATCTTAAACATAAAACAAAGTTATAGATCATTGAGTACAATACTTTTTCACATTTTGAGATACTGAAAACAAAATGACTGCAACTTGGGCATTAGCAATCTGTATTTTGTGCTTAGGTGACTAGGTTCAGGGTCACACACAGTAATGCCTCTCTGCAGTGGAATGCAGAGGCTGATACATTATAAGCTCAGATAGTGCAGCCCTGGTTGTTTTTTTTTTTCTTTTTTTTTTTAAATCAACAATTTTATAGCAGTGCATGATGGCAGTCTACTTGTATATACATAAAGGTATCTACAATAAATACAACTAGTCTGAATGAAACCAGACTAAGGCAATATACATGGAAGGTGCACTAACCCTGCTGTCTCCTGCCTGTGCCCACGCCCCTTAGGCTCGTGCCCATGCTTACTTGCCTGCTAGGCCTGTGTCCTTCAGCTCTTAGAAGCCAGATGTGGTTGATTCCATGTAAGGAGTCCAAAAGGGCCCATAATGACAAGCATTGCAGAAGCTGTGATGCACACTAAAGCTCGGTGTTCACTCTCATCAAACACCATACTGACTTGATGCTCCAGGTCTCCCAGCCCGAAGGCCAGATGCAGTTATTTCCATGCGAAAGCCTCACAAAGAGCTATAACCAAGAGGATTTCCTGCTGCAAAAGGGCAGTTACCTGCCCCTCCTGGATCCAGAATAAAAGCACCTGCCACCTTATTTGACATAAGGTACTTAACAAACCAGGAATGCATAAAGGCATCATACTGGTGTTCGGTTGGTCTATTCCAGTTACAGCACAGAGTCATCATATGGATGGAGTCTTCAGGTTCTTGTCCACATGAGCATTCATCGCTCTCAATAAAATTGAACCGTGCTCAATATGCATTAATTGGTGCATGTCCGCAAGCAATGCGATAGCAATGAGCAAATAGCTCATTGCCTATCACCAACTTCATGAAGCCTGTTCTTTTGTAAAGCAGGCACTCATAGGACTCTGGCTTCCCTGCATCGTAAAAACGAAATGTGGAGGGCAGCCCTGGCTGTCATTCCTAATTCAGGTGGGCACTTATCGATTTCTTATTTTTGTATTTTCTCTCAGAATGTAAATAGAAAATATATACATATGAATGTGCTTCTTTTCACTCTTAGAGAAGATTATGATATTCTGTTCTTCCAAGAACCAGCTTAGAACCTTATAAGGCATACTCTATCCATACTTTCTATTGAAGCAAGGCAGTAGTAGAAGGTTTCAGTCATCCTGACTGGACCTGCATTGTTAGATGGTCATTATATAAGAATCCTCTTCATATGATGGCATATGTTTATAACTGACTATAGCAGTTACATTCTTCCCTCAGGCGTGATCTCATTGACAGTTGCAACTTGATAGTTATTAGCTTTGCCACTCCTGGCAAATCTTTATTTCTTGCTAATGCCTACTCTGATGTAGATGGCAGTACCATTCATTTACTGCACAATTATGACTTGATGATTATTAGTTTTACTACTCCAAGTGATCTGCTTTTTCTTACTAATGCCTATTCTATTAGATTGTGTATATTCAGATACATTGTTATCTCTATTGATATCAAAGATACCAAAGAACCTAGACCAAATAGTATCTCAGTATGAAGGTATATAGGATGAGGTAATTGTAAATGCAACATCTAAGTTGATCCATCAGGCCTGATAGCTCAGTGGTAGAGCTACTGGTATATGTCTAGGAGGTCCTGGATTCAATCTCCAGTCAGGACATCTTTTCTGTTTAACATATTCTGATATAGATGGCAGCAGTATTCATTTGCTGCATAATTGCACAGAAAGATCAGACTTTTCCAACCTTGTCTATCTCAGTGGGGACTTTAATTGTCACTATAAACTCTGGGATAGAGTTCATATCTCATAGTATATGTGAGGCAAGATGTTGTGTAATGCAGTGCTCAACCTCAGTCTGAATTGGATAGAATTATCTAATCATAGTCTGACTTTTGTTTCTCATAACCCAGAGCTTCATCCTTCAGTTATTGATCTGATGTTCACCTCTGTCAATATGGCAGATATGACTTCTCGCATTATTGATGCTTACAGGCTGACATCAGATTACCTTCCATTGTCACTGTCATTAGATGTTCTACTATTGGATCTCTTTGATCCACAGTAGACTCTGCCTAAAGATAGTATGCCAGAGTTTATCTCTGACATTGCTGGTGATCTTCTCAGTATGGACTCTGTGCCTATCAAGATACCGGATGACCTTGAAAGCATTCTTTGAATACTCTTGAGATTGATTGACTGAGCTTGGAATCTCCATTCCAATGAGTGCAAGCTATCGAAGCAGAGCAAAGGCTGATAGAACCAGCATTGTTTGAAAGCTTTGAATACTTTCAGGCAGATACAGTCTGAAAGAGACCACTGCATCTTGTGACAAGCCATTAAAGACACTAAACATGCCTTCTTTAATCTGCATATCAAAGAGGTCACTAAGAGTCAGAGCAGTGCTGGGTTGAATTCTGGCATGTCCCTTCCAAGTGAAAGTGGGCAATACAGGTTGAGGCTCATGAATTGGCTCGGAGCCTCAACGTTCCCCTGGGGCTTCGTCCCCTCTACACCACCAATGGCCTTCAAAAAGAGGCTGACGATGACATGCATAACACTTGGTTCCAGAATTCTGGGAACAAGAAGTACATTGGCTCTTCCACGTTCCACTTTCATGAAGCAGGAAAGCCAAACTCCTATGAATGCCCCTCTCATAAGAGAATGGGTTTCATGAAATTGGTGACAGAGAACGAACTCTTCGCTCGCTGTGCACGCCTTGCATGCGGCCATGCTCTGATCAATGCATATCGGGCATGGTTTAATTTTGTCGAGAGCGATTTATGCTCTTGCGGATGAGGGCCGGAAGACCCTGTCCATGTCATGACTCAGTGCCGTAACTGGCAAAGGCCAACAGAATGCCAATTCGACGCATTTGTGCATCGCTGGTTTATTAAGTACCTGGCATCTAATAAGGCTGCAGGTGCTTTTATTCCAGATCCAGGCAGCGGGTGACTACTGTGCTGTAGCGGAGATTGCCTGGGGCAACCTGGACAATCTTAAAGCAGTTGGATTAGCGACGAAGCGCTGATCGAGCAGTATGCGAACCTCAAACTTCACAAAAGCATCTGTTATAGGTCCTTTGGGACCTTTTATGTGGAATTGACCACAACGGCCCTTCAGGGTGGGGGACGGTGCTCTAGCAAGTGAGTATGCGTGAGCTTGAGTTATACAGCTCGAGCGCGGGCATGAGAGAACAGGGCACTGCAGCCCTCAATGTATCTTTCTTTAGTCTGTTTGTCTCAGACTCGTCATATTTATGGTAGATACCTTGGTGTATTTACGAGCAGACTGCCACCATGCACCACTATATAAATTGTTGAATTAAAAAAAAAAAAAAAAAAAAAAAAAAAAAGGTCACTAAGAAATCACAATGTCTATAGGATCTTGCAGTATGGATAAAGCAGAGGCCATTGCCAGTCTACGAGGCTATTTTTTTTCAGAGCCTACCTTGTAACTCCATTAAGTCACTGTAGAATGTGCTCAATAGATTCTATAATGCTGCATCTGACTGGTCAGTTAACTTGGATAAACTTGATGATATCGAATCTCATTTAGTATAGGACTGAGTCCCTTTTCTGCTGCAGAACTCCAAGAATTCTTGGAGCTATGTAGCAACACCTCTGCCCTAGAGCCAGATTACCTCTTCTAGGTACATGTCAAACAGTTAGTGAAATTCTCTTACTTCGCTTTTTTTTTTTTTTTTTTTTTTTAAATCAACAATTTACGAGATTCAGGGCCTTGCATATAGCAGAGCCTTGCACTTCGCCTGCTCTTGTGAGGAGGAGCCTACTATTACAGTGCATTCTGGAGTCAACTCAGATCCAATAGACCTCATCAGTCCGTGAACCAATAGAGGAGTTTGTTAGCACCACTCCAGCCAGATTGTGGGAGACTGTTCCAGCCTGCCACGGCTCGCTCTTTAGCAAGGAGTTTACAGAGAGCCTTGCTTACTACCATTTTCTATTCCAAAGCAAGTAGTTTGCTTACATCATCAATACAGATCTCCACTTGTTTCCGGTCTCTGCCTTGCCACCAGCCAGTTCTGATTGTGCTCTTATGAATGAGTCAAAGATTGGTTTCTGACACCAGGAGCCCCCCTGTTTACTTCCAAGAAACCCAGGACTCAACTCATTTTCCACACCCTCTCTTGGAGTCTCCGAGTATCCATGGACCTGGTCTATAAGGAGCGGCCCACTTTGCAGGTACATCACAGATGTCATACTACTGGGACTAATGACCACTCTATATCAGTGGATGGCTCTGGTGATACCGGACCATGACTGTCTGTGGTGGAGGATGGCCTGGCCTGGAATCACCCAGACATTCAGCTTGTTCTGTCTATATTCTACCCCGCTTACTGCCCCCTATGCTTTCGCTCTCTACTTGATTACATGGTATCAGGTGACCATTTCAGGCATGGGACACCAGACTCAAGGTCTAGTGTGCCACTTTGGAGTATGATCAATTACTCCTACCTGGATCATGTGCCATCCTATAAATGTCACGTGACTCCTTGAACCCGGGCCCTGAGTTATCAATTCAGGCACCACACCCAGGCCAGGTGATCAATGCAACCAATCTTTCCCATGGTGTCAGCATCACCTGACCTATATGAACTGAGCATGTGATGGTAACCTCTGATAGGTCACATGTCTTTTCTAGCTTTTTTTTTGAGGGTACTGAGAATGAGGGGAATTGAATCCCAACCCTTCCAGTGGTGCATAGCCACCTCTCCAGTCTTTGGTGGTGATGATAACCACTGGGCTACTAGGGCCCCTCTTTCACTTGGCTGCCTTTGTCCTAAACATTACCAATGTGTATTTAGAATTGGGCCATTGGCTCATGTACTTTAAGCAGAGCTTGTCAGTGATTATTTCAAAGCCTAGCAAGCCTGCATACAATACTCTGAAAGCCTTTCAACTAATTGTACTTTTAAATACTCTCAGCAAGCTCATTAAGAAAATGCTGATGCAGCATATGCAATATAAAGTGACTTTTTTTTTTTTTTTTTTTTTTTTTTTTTTTTTAATTCAACAATTTATAAAGCAGTGGCAGTCCACTTATAAATACACAAATGTACCTACAATAAATACAACTAGTCTGACCAAACCCAGACTGAGGAGATGTACATGGAGGGCATACTAACCCTGTTCTCTCGTGCCTGTGCCTGCACCACTTGGGCTCGTGCTCATGCTGACTTGTCTGCTTGGCTTGCATTCCCCGGCTCCTAGCAGCCAGATGTGGTCAATTCCATATAAAGAGTCCAAAAGGGCCCATAACGAACAAGCGTCGCAGAATCTGCAAGTCACAATGAAGCTCAGTATTCACTTTCGCCAAACACCATATTGACTTGATGCTCTGAGTCCCTCAGCCCAAAGGCTGGCTGCAGTTGCTTCCATGCAAAGGCCCAAAAGGAGCCATAACCCAAAGCATCCTCCACTGCGAAAGGGCAGTTACCCGCCCCTGGATCCAGGATAAAAGCACCTGCCGCCTTGTTCGATGTGAGGTACTTAACAAACCAGGAACGCACAAAGGCATCATACTGGCATTCAGTTGGCCTGGTCCACCTATGGCACAGGGTCATGATATGGATGGGGTCTTCAGGCCCTTGTCCACAGGAGCATTCATTGCTCTCGACGAAGTTGAACTGTGCTCAATATGCATTGATCGGCACATGTCCGCATGCAATGTGACAGCAATGAGCAAACAACTCATTGCCTGTCACCAACTTCATGAAATCCATTCTTTTATGAAGTGGGCACTCATAGGACTCTGGTTTCCCTGCATCATGAAAACAAAACGTAGAGGCACCAATATATTTCTTGATTCCAGAATCATGGAACTATGAAGCATGCATTTCATCATCTGCCTCCTTCTGGACTGCATCAGTAGTATATAAGGAATGAAGTCCCTGAGGAATATCGAGGCCACGTGCCGACTCGTGTGCTTTGACTTGAACAGCCCACTTCTAGGAGGAAGGGACATGCCAGAGGGTAATCCGGTGTAGCTCGGATTGAGTCAACCAAGCATGCAATAAAGTGCACAGGGCAATAGAATGCTGCTGTGCAGAGTGAGGGTTGCAATTGACAATGCGATTAATAGCATTCATCGAGTCGAGAAAGCACACAATGGATGTAGCTCCATCCTGTGTGATAGCCTTTTGAATTGACATATACAATCCAATCAGCTCGGAGTCATCGCTTGTCGCTTTGCTGACAGGCTGACAAGTTTCAAAAACAAGTGTATTGCCTCGGTAGACCCGGGATGAATACACTGACTATCTGAGTGCATCTGCTTTCATAGGCATGGTGCCATCACTACTGGTATATACACAACTAGGCTCAAGCTGGCACTCAGCGAGCGCTTGTTCGAGTGATGCACGATAAGCCTTGATAGAGTCTTCGTCTCTGCCAAGGAGCTTATGGATCTCAAGGCGACTGCTGAATTCATCAACGAGTCACTTGCCCAGATTATTCGCATCTGCGAAATAGTCCATGGATAAAAAGTTTGGTGGTTTAAGGTCTACCAAGTCCTTGAGAGGGGACTTGAGCACACCGCGCTGCCTGTCCAAGAGGGAGGTCAAATTCTTCGACCTCGAAGGATTTCCCCCCGCCTGTGGCGGAGTACTTAGAGACCTGAGGGCATGCCTCAGATTGGAATTAGCAAGATGGGCAGAGGACCTGACTTTCAAATGCTTGATGAACCTGGTAATTGGCTCAATACAGCCCATCATTTCAGCCGCACCCTCCAGAGTGGTGCGGAACTGACCATTGATCCAAATGCAAGCTTTATGCTGCATCTGATGTAACTGCTTCAACAGTGTGACATTGCGCATGCCATTGAAGTTCCATAGCAAATAGCCGTATATTGCAATAGGACATGCGCACGACAGATAGAGAATGTGCTTCTGTTGAGAAGATAGTCCTCGCACAGAGTTGCCCAACATCTGGAATGCCCTGGCAGTAGTCAGTGCCTTCATTGCATAGAAATGGACATGCTCCTTAAAAGATAGGCATGCATCCAAAAAAAACCCAAGGTATCTCCAGACATCTTTGGGCCGTAAGGGAGTGTTGCCCATGAATGGGGTGAAACCCATATCAATAGAAGAACAGGGGTCCTTACTATTGCACGAGAAATGCTGTAATTCAGTTTTGTTGTGTTCAACAACCAGACCGAAGTCTGTAAAGAGGTTGTGCACTGAGGCGTACACCCTCTGGAGCTCCGGAATATTGTCTGGGATGGAGTTGGACTGAGCAATGATCAGCCCATCATCCACAAATGACATGATGGTCAGCATATCGCTGGCCTTTTGGTATATTTTCAGTACTGGCACTAAATAGAGGGCAGACAGTATGGGGAATAAAGCTGAGCCTTAGCCAATACCAACATTAGCATCAAACTCGGGCGAGATAGCACTATGCCAGGCATAAGACATTTTATGCTGGATGAGATGAGACTCGAAAAACCTTGATGAGATAAGACTCGAAGAACCTTGACACTTGATGTGCAAAGCCTCTGTGCTGGAGTATCCTCACCAACATATGATGGTTAAGTGAAGGAAAATATTGAGCAACATCAAATGCGATGACACTTGTTTTAAGACTGTTTAGCCAATCTTGCCAGATAATATGGGTAAGAAAGACACCGGCATCCTCCGTAGAGTTTTGCCAGATGCCGCTGAACTGCTTTGGGTCAAAAACAGCAAATTTAATTGTTTCATACTATATACGTCATGCTAGCATCTTCTCAACGAGTTTGCTGAGGGTATTCAAAAGCACAATCAGATGAAAGGCCTTTCGGATATCATATGCAGGCTTGCCAGACTTCGAAATGATGACCAACAGACTTTGCTTAAAGTATGAGAGCTAATGGCCCAGTTCTAAACATATGTTAGCAATGTTTAGGATGAAAGCAGTCAAGTAAGGAAACTTCACCAGCTACTTAACATGGCCCCAGAACAGATGATTGGGACCTGGGGTAGATGTATTACTATATGGCTCTAAGGACTCTCAGAGTTCTGCAGCAGAGAATGGGACCCAGTCTCAAATTGGATGCAGCTCGAGGTCATCAAGCTTATTCAAATTGACTGGTCAATCAGATGCAGCATTATAAGATTTATTGAGTGCATTTCAGAATGACTCAATAGAGTTACAAGGTTGTCCCTGGAAGGAGATCACCTCGTAGGCAGGAAGTGGCCTTTGCTTCGTCCATGCAGTTAAATCCCATAGATGTCATGACTTTTCAGTGACTTCCTTGATTCGCTGATCAAAGAAAGCACATTTAGCATCTTTAATAGCTCATCACCAGATGCAATGGTCACCTTCAGACTGGGTCTGTCTGAAGGTGTCCAAGGTTTCCAAACAATGCTGGTTCCACCAGCCTTTGCTCTGCTTTGACAGCTTGCACTCTTTAGAATGGAGATCCCAAGCATGGTCAACTGATCTGGAGAGAGTGTGAAGGACGCTCTCCAGGTCATCTGGTGACTCGATTGGCACTAAGTCCATACTAAGCAGATCACCAGCAATGTCAGAGATAAATTCTGGCATACTGTCCTTTAGAAGAGTCCAGTGTAGATCAGAGAGGTCCAACAACAGAATGTCTAATAAAAGCGACAGCAGACGATAGTCTGAAGTCAGCCTCAAGTCATCAACAATGACTGGTGCCACCTCCGCCACATCGACAGAGGTGAACATTAAATCAATAACTAAGGGCTGAAGCTCTGGGTTATGAGAGACAAAGGTCAGGCCATGGTTAGATGGCCTTGCCCATTCTAATCTGAGGTCGAGTGCTGCATTGCACAGCATCTCCCCTCATGTACCCTGCAAGGTATGAACTCTATCTCAGAGTTCATAATGGCAATTGAAGTCCCCACCTAGATAAACCAGGTTAGAGGAATCAGGTCTTTCTGCACAATCATGCAGTTGATGAATAGCACTTCTATCTACATCAGAGTAGGCATTTGTGAAGAATAAAGGTTCTCCTGGGGTGAAGAAGCTAATAATCATCAGATCATGACTATCCACTAGATCACGTCTGAGGATGGATGCAACTGCTATAGGTAGTTGTAAATATATGCCATCACATGAGGGAAGTCTTCATATGATGAACAGCAGACAATGCAAGTCCAGTCAGGGTAACTGGGGCCTCCGATTACTGGCTCTCCATCAGTGTCATGCACTGATGGGCATGTCTTAATATGTTCCAAGCAGGCTCTTGGAAAAACAGAATATCATAGTCCTCTCCAAAGGTGGAGAGGAGAATGTCTATATGTACATATTTTCTGTTTACATTTTGAGAGAAAATATGAAAAGAAGAAATCAATGAGCACCCGCCTGACTCAGGGACAACAGCCAGGGCTGGCCCTCTGGAGGTGTCACTCATGATGCATTGGCCTCCACATTATGCTGTAGGAAGGCATTAGAATGTTTGGGACTTGATCGCATTCGATCATGTACCAGCTGATAGTGTTGCTTGATTCATTCAGAATCAAAGTGGTTCTTCTAGAAGGTGCACTTCCAGTTATTAGTAGAGTGATCTTTGCTACAGCTAAGACACTTCAGAGCATGCAGGCAGGGCTGGCCTGCTGGAGTTGCCTCATGAGAAGGGTTAGCCTTGGGTTTCACCTTGCAGCAAGATGCAAGCATGCGGTGGTGTTCTTTTCTATGGAATTTTCCACAAATCAGGTACTGGAGGGATTGCTAGTTGCACTTCAAGGCAGAGTGCCCCTAGCGCCAGCAGCATTCACAGAGAGGGACTCCCAGCAAAGAAAGATCAGGATCTCTGTCATGGAGAGCACTGATGCCCAGATCAGACTTTTTGTAATGGATCTGTGGTAGAGCATGCATGTTGGAACCTGAAAGATGGTGAACTATGCCTGAATAGGGTGAAGCCAGAGAAAACTCTGGTAGAGGCTTATAGTGATTCTGACATGCAAATTGATCGTCAAATTTGGGTATAGGGGTGAAAGACTAATCGAACCATCTAGTAGCTGGTTCCTGCTGAAGTTTTCCTCAGCTCTCCATTCCTTTCTGCATTCTTGAGCCATTCTCATCATCCTTCACATATTGCATCATCTGATTTCAGCTAGAGTCCTCCTAGTTGATTATATTTACTATATTGATAGTTACTTATCAGTATTTGATAGCAACTGTCATACCTTTATTATCAAGTGGTTATACTTGTAGAACTATCATTTTTGACCTGTTGCTATTTTACTACTGACATCTATCTTTTATAATAGAAAACTCAGGTAACTTATTTATATTGTCATCATCAATGTTTTTGACTAATACTTGCAATATCAATATAAAGATGAACTATTTTTAATATACAAATAAAACAATAAAATGTACAATATAATATAAAAGCTTTTAAATATTTTTAACTGTAAGTATTTTCATTGTATATGCTTCTGTTATGATTTCCAAGACTATCGTTATCTTGATGACAGACATATAATGACCAACAGTCACATAATGGACAGATACACAAGATGAATGTGAGGAAACTATGAGGAAGTCATGTGATGGAGACATGTCAGCAATAAGCCAGAATTTACTCATTACCTGCCAGACAACATGAGATGCTCACTCAGCAACAACTTGGATGGTCAATGACAATATTCCCTCATAGCATAGTCATGGTCTGTACTCAGATATCATAATGTATAAATAAATAAAACATGTATAGTAGAATCCAGCTTTGAGCTGGCTTAATATTAGCATTTGTATCTCTGCCTCTCCTCTTGATTAGCTAAGAGTGACCTGCATGCAGAATAAGTTTTGTGTAGCAAAAGCTTGAAGCTGTCCCCTGTGCACCTCACTACTCTCCATACCCTCCACTGCCCTTCCTTCATTACCCGACAGCCTCAAATGCCATGTGACCAAAGGAATCTGCTGCATTGTCATACCTTTTTCCTCTACTGTTACTAACACTTCAATTTCCAATCCTATTCCCCATCCTGTGCCAACTCTTATTCTGGTCTCTATCTGCAGTCCTTGTTCATTGCATTTGGAAGTGCAAGAGGACTAGGGGTAATGTTGAGTCTGATCCTGTCTGAATCGAATATCACAGGGCTGTGCTAGAGTGATCTTCAGAGAGCCCTACCACACATTTGACTGGGTAGTTTGCTGACCCAGGATATACCAAAGCAAGAGAGACCAGAGGACTCGGATGTATGAATAGTTCCCACCCACTGACCGCCTACTCAAATATGCCCTTGAAGATCATTGTCAGAAACATGTGTTGACCTGAAATGAGAAAGGGGTTGCCAGACTGCTGGGACCTCTGATGATGAAACCTTCCTTGACTGCTGTTAGAGGCATCTCTATGGCCATGAGGATTCAAGCTGATCCTTCTGCAGTTTAACAGGCACCATCCCTTTTTCTGGACTTAACCAAAGCAGGAGTTAATGGTCATGTGCTGCCTGCATAGTACTAATTGACTACTCTATTGGATAAAACCGCTCTGTTACCAATCTTCTTCTTTCCGTATATAAATTCGCTGCAACCCTTTTTACCGATGACACATCAGTTACACCCTATCTGAAAGAACCTTCACCTCTAAAACTGCATAGTTGAGGTTGAATATGAATATTGGACCAACTACTATTCCGACCTATCCCCTCAACACACCTCTGGTAATTTCCTCTGAGATGAAGACCCTCCAGAACTCTATTCTACCCTCAACTTCTCCGATGCAGAGAAACCTCTGAGTGACATCTGTGATGGAGCTCATTGCTGCCCTCTTTGCCTTCATCACCATCATTCTCATGATCCTCTTCACTGCAAACCCTCTTGCCCTGGCCTAGAGCACCCTCTGAAACAATCCTTAGCAGGCTGAACAGATACAAAATGTGACACGGACTTTAGTCAATGCAATCAAAGAAGAATTGGACTTGGGCAAGAAGCCCAAGAGAACAAAATCAGAACCGCTAGACCCATACAAAGGGGATCCTGGCCTAATCAGAAGTTGGCTACGACAGATAGAAGTCTACTTCGACAAAGAAGAAATCACTAACAAGTAGGACATGATCACCTATGCATTGCAATGGATCATGGGAGGCAAGGCTGAACATGCACAGAGCTGGACAGATTCCAAGCTACAAGAGTGGCTTGAATTCAAAATGGAATCAAATGGTTGCAGGCAGGAATTCAGATTTCATTCCACCTATGACAACTGGAAACATGGTCGCATTGTTATGCCAGCAACAGCTAACACTCCAGAGGTCAGAACGAACCCACTTGGACATCTCCCACTGTTCAAGAACTGGGAAGACTTCAAAGTGGAAGCCAGAGAGTTCTTCATGACCATGGAGATACGAAATAATGTGATCATCTGAATTAAAGGACTGTCACAACACCGATGACCAGTTGAGGACTACATCATTGAATTCTAGAGCTGGGCTCCTTTGATGGAATACAATGACATCACCCTCATTGACATCTTTAAACATGGACTTGACCAAGCACTTGGACAATGCATTATTGAACTAGGAGGTGTCCACAAGGAGGACATCAACTGGTGGTATAAATGTGTGATAGAATTGGACCAACAATATCGTCAAGCCCAAAAGGAATTCAGAGTGAAGGAGCGATTTGCTGAGTACATGACACTCCCCCCCCTGTTCTCCTGGCATCCCTGTTGAGTCCCTGTTGGGTCCTTGTTGAGTTTCTGGAGTTTCTGTAAAGTCCTGGTTGAGTCCTGGTTGAGTCCTAGTTAGGTCCAATATATATATTACCTGGACTGAAGAAGGACTGAAGGAGGACTGAAAGAGGATTTTACAAGGATTTCAGCAGAACTCATTCTATCAGGACTCCAGAAGAACTCAACCAGAACCCCAGGAGGACTTTAGAAGGAATCAGAAGGACTCTAGAAGGAGTTTACAAGAATCTATACTGAACTATACCAGAACTCTGATATATATTCACATATTCACAGACATTTGGCATATTTCAGAAGAACTGAATCAGGACTCCACAAGGACTCCACAAGGACCTTAAGAAAACTCTGTCAGGATTTCTACAAGACTCTACAAGGACTCTACAAGGATTCTCATAGGATTCCACAAGGACTTTAACAGAACTCTACAAGAACTTTTTCAGGACCACAAGAATTTCAACAGAACATTATTATCACAGGACTCCAGCAGGACTCCAGCAGGATTCCAGCAGAACTCTACAAGGAAAAACATTAAGAGGAGTCCACAAGAACTTTACAAGAACATTACAAGAACTCCACAAGGATTCTACAAGAACTGCACAAGGATTTCATAAGGACTTGACAAGAACTTTACAAGAACTCCACAAGGACTTTACAAGGACTCTACAATACAAAGCAAATATAGCAGTAGTGTAGCAATATATATTTATAAATTCTCATGAGATTCCTGTAAGATTTTACCAGAACTATACAGGAACTTTACCAGGACTCTTTGTGAACTCCAGTAGGAATTGATAATTTTATAGGCCAAAGTTGAACTGTTGTAGATCTGAGGGCGCCGTTTGCGGCCGTTGGGCGGCGCTGACGGCTGCGGTTGGGGCAGAGGGCGGGCGGTGGGCCGTGGGCTGCAGTTGGGCGGAGGAGGGCGGGCGCGGGTGTTTGGGGCCAAGCGGGGGGCCGTGGGCGCCGCTGACGGTTGCCGTTGGGCGGTGGAGGGTGGGCGGGAGCGGTGGGCGGTGGGCGGCGTTGACGGCCATTGCCGTTGGGCGGTGGAGGGTGGGCGGGAGTGGTGGGAGGGAGCGGTGGGCGGGGCGGCGTTGACGGCCGTTGCCGTTGGGCGCAGATGGCGATGTCGATCCGGGGGCGGGCCGTGGGCCGTGGGCGGCGCTCACGCCTGCGGTTGGCTGCCGTTTGGCGTTTGCGCCTGAGGGCGGGAGGGGGCGTGGGCGTGGGCGCGTTAGACGGCGTTGGGCGCCGGTGAGGGAGGCGGGCCCTGGGCAGCGCTGTACGGCTGCCGTTCAGCGGTGGCGTTGCGCCGTGCACCTGGTGGGCGGTCAAACGCACAGGAACGAGAAAAAAAAGAAAAAAAAAAGCTTACCTCTGCGACAGAGGCGTCAACGCGCCTCTGTCGCCCATTCTCCTCCTTCCCCCGTGTCCAGCTTGCCGTTGGGCGGCGCTGCGTCATGGTGGTTCCTCGTCGTCTGGGTGCTTGATGTGGTGATGGGGAAGGAGGTGGAGGAAGGGGTGGGAGCGATGATGAGAAAGCGGAATGCGAGCGTGAGACTGATCAACAAGGTCATGTGACCACACATGACCCCACCGGTATGTCAATTGAAACCATTTGTTTCCATGCAAGCCCTCCTGGTCCAGTGGTTAAGCCCTCACTCTGCCGTTCAATTCCCCTAGTCCCAAGTTCAATCCCCTTTCATGCCCATTTTTTAAACTTGATTTTCTGCTGTTTGTCTGCATTCCTTCTAAACTCCAGGTGGAACTTCGTCATTCTAGACTCCTTCTGGACTTTGATTCACCTTTACTATTATCCTTTGTTACCTTCTGTCAATATGATTATTAGCAATTCTGCTGGAGTCCTTCTAAACTCTATCACTTCTTATCTTCTCTTAATATAATTATTAGGAATCCTACTGGAATCCTTCTAAACTCCAGAAGAACTGGGCTTGGCTTCTAAACTCTATAAGAACTCCAGGAGGATTGTCAGTGACAATCCCTCCAAACTTCCTGTAGAATTCCTTCTAAACCTGAACTTTAGAAGGACTTTCCCAGGACTGTGTAAGGACTTGGCAGGCTCTCTCAAAATCAAAGAATTGGCTGAAAAGTCCTTCTTCAGTACTTACAGACTCCTCCTGGCATCCTTGTAAATTCCTGCTAAATTCCTCCTGGAGTTTAGGAGAACAGGGGGAGGAGTGTGATGGGCTCGATTTGCTCCTAAACAAACCCAGAAACCGGCACAGGAGGTAATGGCACCTAAGAGGCAAACTCTGGCACTAGCGACCAGTAATGCTCAAGGATGGCCTGACCTTGATGCCATGGATGTCGACTGGATGAGGCATGAAGGCCACTGCTTCCGGTGCAGCGAGAAAGGACATATCAGATGTAACTGTCTGACAAACCCCCAGCCGAAATATGTTACAAGGAACATAGAGACTAAGAATGAACTTGCTACTGCCCATATCGAAGAGCTTAAACAGGGTTTTCAATAGAGCTGGGAAGAAGCACCGCTTCGCTGGCTGACTATGTATCGTCAAGTATTAATATGAGAAATATTCCTGATCTCAAAGAGTACTTCAAACAAGAAGGTGCATGAGAGTTCGGTCTCATAAAAGGATATACCCTACCCTGGGTGGCTCAACAGATCTATCAGCAGGATGAATCTAAAGCGTACTTGATCCTTAAGGCATGGACAGACCAATCACAACAGAAGGACATCTTTCTGGAAAGGCTTTATGAGATCAATCAAATGAACAATCATGACGCACTCCATATGTTACTCAACCTCAGACAAAAACTATGATTTGTCAGAGGCAGAAATGGAAACCAGATGGATATACTCTTGACAATTATGATCCTGGATACTGGATAGACATATGACATAAAGGCTCTGCTTGACACGGAATACACTGGATCTTGTATAGACCAGAAGTTGTTAAGGAAAAGGAAATCAATACAAAGAGATATCCTATTCCTATCCCAGTCCACAATGCAGATGGAACCTGTAATGCAGCAGGCGATATACATGAATACATTGAACTAAGAGTCCGGATTCAGGCTCATGTCAAGTGAATGGTCTTCTCAGTTACTGACCTCAGAAAGGGCCAGATCTTCATCAGTTATGAATGGGTCAAGCATTACAACCCTCTGATCGATTGGAAAACAGAAAAGATTATATTCAACTGATGCTCTGAAGAGTGTCAGCAGATTGTCCAAATGGGAAACCCTGAAGATGACAATACCTCTATCGAGACAAATGAGGTAGACTTCAAAAATAGAGAAAAACTCTTAATGATTAACATGAACCAAGAGTTCCATCTAAGGGCTTTCCAAATGATGGCTTCCAAACTGGTGGAAGCGATGGCAAAAGCGACAAAGGCAAAAACCTTTGAGGAGATTGTACCAGAAGAATATCACTGTTTCAAGAATTTAGTATTCAGAAAAGAGTCATTTGATGAACTACTACTGTGATGACCTTGGGATCATGCAATCGAGCTCATCCAGGAGCTAAACTCCAGGATTGCAAGGTCTATCCCCTGATGCTAGATGAACAGAAACAGTTGAATGCCTTTTTGGATAAAAATCTGAACACTAGATGAATCAGACTGTCAAAGTCACTAAGGATTATTGGAAGTTAAATGACATGATAATAAAGAACAAATACCCGCTACCTCTGATCCAAGAATTAATTGACAAGCTAAAGGAAGTAAAGTTCTTCATGAAACTCGATATCTGATGGGGATACAACAATGTCTACATGAAAGAAGGCAACGAATAGAAAGCCATGTTCCAGACAAACTGAGGAATGTTCAAACCCCTGGTCATGTTCTTTGGACTTATGAATTCACTGGCTACCTTCCAAACTATGATGAACATGATTTTCAAAGACGAAATTGATCAGGGACACATAGTTATCTATATGGATGACATTCTTATCTTCAATAAAGATTTGAATGAATATAGATAACTCATTCAATGTGTACTAGAAAAGCTAAAGAATAATAGGCTTTACCTAAAACCTGAGAAATGTTCATTTCATCAGCTGAAAGTAGAGTACCTTGGAATGATCGTCTCAGAAAATGGCATTAAGATGGATCTCATCAAAGTCAAAGGCATCAAAGAAGGGGGCTGGTTGGCATAGCAGTAAATGCAGTCAGGTAGTCCTGTGGATGTGGCAATCCATGAAGCCATGGGTTCTAGTCCTGGAGGTAGACCCATTCAGTAAGGGCAAAAAACCTTGCTATGATATCGGATGCCTGTCTGGAAGGCATATGGCAAGACAGAGACCTTAGACAGATGGGAATCCATGCCTCTAAAGGGCATTAGCGAACCATCTGCTGGAGAACAGAAAGGCAGAACTGGGGGTCATGCCTCTGACACCGCTGGGCCGTAGCAAGGCTGGACAGTCTCCAGTCCTTGGCTTGAGAGACCTAACTCCTCTGTTGGTGGTCCCTGGAATAATACACCCAGATAACTGCTTAAGTTGAATCCAAAGTGTGAAACTCTTGGGTAACAGGTGTTAGGCTAGACAAATCTTAAAGGACTTGGGCAGACTAAGTGCGAGAGCAGTTTAAGATGATGGCAAATGGAATATTAAGCCTAGTGCTACTGGTACATCTGGAAGTCCTTATATATATTACAGTACTCAAGCACAGACCATGGACTGCGCAATGCTGTAGACTGCGGATAAGTAAGACTGGGATGAGATAACTCAGGATAACTAGGAAAGTGAAAATGACTCGATGGCTGCATGCTGCATAGTGCAATGGAAAGGAGGAGATAAGGGAAGGGAGATAAGATAAGAAAATGAATGGTCCTTTGAGCGATGTCTGTAACATCACCCTCTCTTAGATTTGCATTTTCGTGAAACATCCTAGTCCAGCTGTCCCCACCCATTGTTGCTTTCCCAGGTGGTTGCAGCATGTGGGGCGCACATATGAATAAGTTCTTCATTGTAGGAGCAGATGTGATGGAGGATGGTGGCGAGGAGTTTGAGTCGTCAGTTTTCAGTGCGAAGCATTTCATTGCTTTGTGGAGTGCGATGCATTCTGCTGCTGTGGGACTGGTTCTGTCAGGAGTTCGTCTGGTCCAAAGATGTATGCAGACGGTCATAACATAGTGCAGATATGTGCTGAGTGTGATAGCAAGGGGGTCCATGTAGTCACTAGCATTGAGAATCCTTGCTAGATTCTCGAGGTCATTCGAGTGGTTGGGGGTGGGCACGCAGCTGTCATCGCTGCTGTCAATGCCGACAGGGGCATTGGTGGTCATGGTGTGTGATTTTTGGTCTTCTTCCCTCTCTTCGTGGTCCTTTTATTCTGGTTCGCAGTCTTCTTTAAGAAGCAGTCTAGAGCTTGCTGCGTATTCCCCAGTTCCTTCTCCTTGATCTATGTGTTTTCCTCATGTCCGTATTCTTTCTATTTGACTAGGAATAGTATTCTCTTTCCTTGTTTCTTTTTTTTAGGATTTCTTCTATCTCGTACTCTTCTTCATCATTTATGATTTCAGGGGGTGGTGGCGATGGTCGCTCTTGTATCTTGAAACGGGGTCCTTTGTAGGGTGTGAGTAGTGTTTCATTGAACATGGGGTGTATCAGCTGCCATGATGCTGGGAGTTCCAGGTGATATGCTGAACCTTCTTTCTTTTTGATCACTTTGAACAGTCCGTATCGGAGTGCCAATAACTTCTTTGATGGTTGATTGACTGTGATATTGGTGGCTTCGAGCCATACTCCATCCTCCTTCTTGTATTCATGGGCTGGTCTTCATTTCACATCATAATTGTCTTTGGCCTGTGTTTGCACATACTGCAGTGCAGCATTTGCTTCTTTCCATATTTGGTCCATTCTTTCAACGAAGTCCTTTGCTGTGGAGTTGTTCCCTTCTGTTGTCTGTGGTTCTCCCTTCCAGGAGTGCATTCCATAGTTGAGGTAGAATGGTGTCTCCTTCATTTTCTGGTGTGTTTTGTCATTATATTGGTACTCTGCGATCGCTATCCATTCTGCCCAATCATCCTGTAGGTTGTTTGTGAAGCTTCTGAGAAAAGCTTCTGTTTCTTGATGGAATCACTCTGCCTGTCCATCTGTCTGTGTGTAATAGACTGTTGATAGGTTTTGCTTCGTTCTGAGCAGTTTTAGAAGTGCTGTCATGAATTGTGCTGCAAATTGGGATCCTCAGTTACTGATGATCTTTCATGAAATTCCATAAAGTCGCCACACATTGTCTCGGTATAGTCGTGCAAGACCTTCTGCTGTGAGTTCAGTGTTTGTGGAAATTAGGTGGATCATCTTGGTCAGGCGGTCTATGACTGCGGCGATGGCATTAAAGCTGTTCGAGCTGGGTAGCGGTCCTATGAGATCTACTCTAATATCTTCCCATGGCTGCTGTGGAACCTCATGCAGGTGTAATGGTGCATATTTCTTTTGTCAGATGATTTGTTTCACTGACATGCTTCACATCCATTGACATATTTCTTGATGTCCATTAACATTGATGGCTACCAGTAGGTGCGGTTTATGAGCTCATGCATACGATATTGTCCTGGGTGCCCTCTGATGGGCATGTCATGGTATTCAAACATAATGTCTTCCTTCAGTTTGTTGTCTAGGGGAATGTAGATTTTCTCTTCTATGTATATGATGTGGTCTTCTTCTGTGAACCAGTGCAGTTTTTCCTTCAGTCCTATTGTTACAATTATTTCCCTTCATGCACATTGTCAAATTTGTTCTATCCTTGGGGATTCGATCATCGTGATTCCTCTTGTTTGTATTATTTTGTTATTTTCTGCTTCCTCTTTTTGTAGGTGTTCATCCTCGAACATCATAAATTCGAAATCTTGTTCATTATTCTCTTCCAAGTGTCAGATGAATGCAGCTTCTTTGATCATTTGTATATTATCTTTCTTTGCTAGGTTTTCTTCATATCCTGCTATTCGTGACAGGATGTCTGCTTTTCTGTTGGCCTTTTCTGGTATGTGTTATAGTTCATAGTCATATTCTTGTAATTTCAGGTACCAGCTGATCTATCTCAAATTCAGTCACTGTGGTTTCTGAAAATATGATAGGTTTTTGTAATCTGTCAATATTTCGAACTTCTCTCAGGCTTCTAGGAGGTATTGTCTCCATGTCTTCAGTGCCACCATTATCGCAAGGAGTTCCTTGTCATAGATTTCATAGTTCTGCTCTGCTAGGGTCATGCATCTTGAAATGAAGGCAATTGGATGCCACATTCCTTTTTGCTGTTGTGATAGTACTGCTCTGATGGCATATCCTGGTTTCAACTTGGAATTTTCCTTCTGTTTGTGGTAGTGCTAGGATGGGTGCTGAGGTTATATGTCAAATTAGCTCTTTGAAAGCATTTTGCTACTTGTCTGTCCACTGGAATGTTTTGTTTCCAGTCAGCTCTGTTAGAGGTTTAGTGACTTTTGCATATCCCTTGATGAATCATCAGTAAAAATTTGTGAATCCCAGGAACTTCTGTAGTTCTTTCTTTATTTTTGAGGTTGGCCAGGATTGTACAGCTGTAATTTTCTCTGGTTCCATTTCTACTTTTCCTTCTCCTATGATATATCCTAGTACTGGGACTTTTGATGATTCCCAGATACATTTTGGTCCTTTGATGAATAGGTTGTTCTTGTTCAGTATCTCCATGACTTCTATTGTGTTCTTTTGGAGTTCCTCTCGTATTCGTCCAATGATTATAATGTCATCCATATAGATTATGCACACTCTCCTTCATATTTGGTCTTGGAAGAGGCTTGCCATTATCCAGCTAAAAGTGCCTAGTGTACTGCACTGTCCAAAGTACATGACTGTCAGTTCAAAGAGTCCTCTTGCTGTTAGAAAGGCTGCTTTCCATTTGTCTCCTTTTCAGATGTGTACATTATTGTATCCCCAAATAATATTGATCTTGTTAAAGTACTTTGCTCCTTGTAGTACGTTGAGGAGCTCACTGATGTATAGTAATGGGAACTTGTCTTTGACCATATATTTGTTTATTTCCCAATAGTCTTGGATGAGTTGTTTGCTGCCATCCTTCTTGTTGCGAAAGAAACAGAGTGCTGCGTAGGGTGATTTTGAGGGGCATATCTTCCCTGTTCTTAGTCCTTCTTCAACAAAGGCATCTAGCTCTTCTAGTTCCTTCTGCATCATCAGGTAGACCTTGCTTGGTATTGTTTTGGGTGCATCTTTTGTTAAGTTTATCTTGTGGTCCCACTCTTTGTGGTCTGGTAGGCGATCAAAGTTCTTCTTTTTGAAGAGGTATTCAAATTTAGTCAGATATATATCTGAGTTCCTGTCTTGTCACTGGCTGTGGTTTTTACTGGTTCGGCCAACCTTCTGTATCTTGATGGTTTGGTGATTTATCTTGCATGTTTTAGGGTATCTGTTAAAGACAATTTCTCCTGTCCTCCATTTAATTGTTGGATTGTGATAGACAAGCCAGTCATGTCCCAGTAGCATATCAGTCTTTCCGATGCTGAGTACAATGGCTTTCATGTGCTGTTTGTGTCCTTTAATGTTGATGTGGACTTCCGCTATCCGATCTGCTGTTTTCTGGCAGTTGGGTGATCTGTCTGCATTTATAATTTGAATCTTCTTGATTCATTGTATCTTCAATCCTGTTTTTGCTACTATGGCAGTATTGATGCAGGTCCTGTCTGCTCCACTATCAACTTCTGGTATTATTGTTGCTATCCCTTTTCATATTCATATCTTTGCTGGTACTGTGAGTTCTTTCCTTTTGGGTAGTTTGTTGCCTCAGATGGTTTTTCTTGGTGCTTCAGATCACTTTGCAGAAACAGTGTATTTCAGAGTATGGGATGATCTATATCTGGTATCAAAGTGAGTCTGTTTCAGCTGTATGGGTCGCGATTTAGCACCTCTTAATCAGACCCTTCGACAAAACCCTCTTTATCAGAGCTTTCTTCATCTTTGTCTTCTTTGTCTTCTTCTCCTTCTTCTTTTACTTCTCTGACTTGGGATTTTCCCTTCTTCTTCTTCTTCTTGCAGTTTCATGCGTAATATCCTTTCAAGCCACAATTGAAGCATGTGACATTTGCTGCTCCTTTTTGTAGTTCTGGACAGTTTCGTGAAAGGTGTCCTAGCTTATTGCAATTGAAGCAATTGTTGCTTTGTACTTTGTTGACTTCTATGGCCTGTCCTGCTCCTCAGCTCAGATTTCTAGGCTTGTGTTGGTTGTTTGCAAATTCTCCTCTCATTACATTCCTATGTTCATCGATGTTTCATCTAATCACTCGGACTATCTTGATATATTCATCTCTATCTGTTGGAAGTACAGAGATCGAGTGTACGGCTTCTGCTGTCCTCTGGTTTAAGCTCTTCTCGAGTAGGAAGCAAGGAGCTGTTCCTGTCATTCCTGCTTTTTCTGCAAGGTCTACGAATTCATCTAGAAATTCATCAATGGATCAGTTTCCCTGTCTGATGTTGAATAGTTTGCTTCCTGCTTGCGACGGTGACATGATATTGCTAAATCGCATTTCTATTTTAGTTACAAAATCAGCCCATGTGCTTTGATTAGTCATAGTATCGATTTTCTTTGACGCCTAGTGGGCTCCTGGTCTGTCAGTCATCCTAGATAGTACTGCTCCGATTCTCTGTATGTTGGTGAGGTCTCTGTATGCAGTTATATAGAGTTTTATCTTCCTCCACTAAATATCGAAGGCTGTTCAATCTCCTGTGAAGGACTTCAGATCAGCGATAATTCCCTTGTATTCTGTCGTCATTATCTGTGAAATTTCTTCGTTGTTGTCTTGGTCTTGGCTCTCCTGTTCTTGGGCCTGTTGTACTTGGGTCTGTTGTTCTTGAATCTGCTTTTGCCTTTGTTCTTCTCTTTGCTCTTTCCAATAGTCTAGGTCGATTCCTGCGATTCTACAGGCTTGTTCAAAATCGGCCCACTCTGTGGGCGGTTGGTCCATCTGTCTTTGATAGTCTCTTTCGCTCCCTCCACCGATAGTATTCATTCTAGTCGCTGTCACTTACTTTCACCATGGTGGTGTGATTTCCTTCTTATGCTGTACTTCAGCGAGTCGGTCTTCTGAAGAGGTTCAGTAGTTTCGTTCCTATATGCCCCTGACTTTGGTGTCGCTCTCGTTGGTTCTGTCATACGCTCTGTGCATCATGTCCTCTCTGTATTAGTATGTCCTCTTCTTGTATCCGGCGATTGTAGTTTTCAATCTGCTATTGTCTGAAGTTTCAAGCTTGCATTTGTTCCTCTCTTGTTTTCTTGCAGATCGGTTCGTCCTCTTCTTCAGCAGAAAGATTCTGGTCTGACCACAGCTCTTCTAGGCTTATTTTATATTCTCCTTTTAGTAAGAGTTCTGTAATAAGCTATGCTGCTCCATCACTAAAGATTTTAGTAGCCTCGTCTGTAGTGGTAAAGGCAAACTCTCTCAGAAATGCCTGTTCTTCTTCGTCGCTACTTGGTATAGGTGTATGCTCCCTTTTTTGTTTGTTTGAATTGCTAGTGTCTCTGTGGTTGGTATGGACTGTCTCTGCAAATGGCGTGGACTGCAATGTGTGATCTACTTCTCTGAGCCAGGTGTTCTCGTCGCTCGTGCTAGTGCTCGCTGGGTCAGTGATCACTTGTTGTTAAATGTTGATCAGATCTTTGATAAAGTGTGACGTAGTGTGTGTGAGTCTGAGCAAGTCTCAATGAGGCTTAATATCTTGTTAGGCTAGACGAATCTTAAAGGACTCGGGCAGACTAAGTGCGAGAGCAGTTTAAGATGATGGCAAATGGAATATTAAGCCTAGCGCTACTGGTACATCTGGAAGTCCTTATATATATTACAGTACTCAAGCACGGACCATGGACTGCACAATGCTGTAGACTGTGGATGAGTAAGACTGGGATGAGATGACTCAGGATAACTAAGAAAGTGAAAATGACTCGATGGCTGCACGCTGCACAGTGCAATAGGAAGGGGGAAATAAGGAAAGGGAGATAAGATAAGAAAATGAATAGTCCTTTGAGCAACATCCGTAACAATGGGCCGCCTCCATAGCACAATGGAGGGTCAGGCCTGAAGCTGGGATAAGCTGCCTCTCCTATAAAAGGGGGGCTAAACTTCGCTGAGACATGATTGGGAATCCGCGCCCTCTGGGCATCAGTGAACCACGTGCTCAGGAACGGGAAAAGTAAAGTAGGTGGGGCTTATCAGCTGATATACCTGGTAACTCGCTCCCTGGCTGAAATTCAGACCATGGCAGACCAGGGCAGTCCCCTGACTCTGGCCTGAGAGGACTTATCCTTTGCTGGTTCACCTGGATGACTAATCCAGGCTTTGAATCCAAGTTGATTCCGGGGTCTAGACATGGAATTCTACTGGTTAGTCTAGTGCTTATCCTGCAAAGGAGACAGTGATAAGAGTCCTCCACTTGGAGGGCCTTAAACTTCATCATGTATTTACAAGCAGACTGCCTTCGAGCACCGCTTTATAAATTGTTGATTTAAAAAAAAAAAAAAGAAGGCATCAAAGAATGGCTAAAACCCATCTGTAAAAAAGACGTCCAGCAATTTTTAGGCTTTTGTAATTTCTACTATCGCTTCATCGAAGGATTTGCAAAAATCATGAAACCTTTAATGGAGTTGACCGGAAAAGCCAACTGGACATGGGGGAAAGCCCAAGATGACGTGCTTGATGGATTAAAAAATCAGATCTGTTCAGTGCTGATCATTGTAATGCCCTGAGATGATGGGAAGTTCTGAATGGAAGTTGACACTTTGAATTATGCAATAGGAGGCATCCTTTCTCAGGAACAATCCAATGGCACCTAGAGACTAGTGGCTTTCATGTCAAAGTCATTAAACCTGATAGAACAGAACTATGAGATCTATAATAAAGAGATGCTCATGATGATGACCAGACTTGAGGAATGGTGCCAATACCTTTGTAGTGCTAAATAGAACTTTAAGATTTGGACAGACCATAAGAATCTTGAATATTTCTGGAAACCTCAAAAACTGAATCGCTGGCAAGCTCATTGGATTTCGGAACTTCAGGACTATGACTTTGTTCTGGAGCATAAACCCAGAAAATCAATGACAAAGGCAGACAGTCTGTTGAGATGACCAGACCATGAGAAGGGGGAGAATGATAACGAGAACGTCGTACTCCTAAAGCCAGAGATTTTTCGACAGATTTTTATGGCAAAGATCATGCTGACACTAGAATTCCAGGACATTCTGGACCAGATCAAGCAGGCTTGGAAACAAAGAGAGTCTGAAATCCAGAAACGTCTTAATAAAGGCGAACACAGCTGGGAGGAAAATGACTGAATTGTTATGTGGTTAAAATGGTACTACATTCCAAAAAGCCAAAAGATAAGAGAATGAATCATCGAAATCCATCACTCTGATCAGATCTCAGGACATCCAGGACAAATGAAGACATATAAACTAATCACGTGCAACTTCTGATGGCCTAAAATGATGAATAATGTCAAGGTACACATCAAAGAATGTGATAAATGCCAATAGATGAAGATCATCAGAGATCAGAAGCATGCTCTGCTTCATCTGAATGAAGTCCCAAAGGAACCATAGGAGACTATATCTGTAGATCTCATTGGACCCCTCTCTGAATTCCAAGGGTTCAATGGCATCATGGTAATGGTAGATCAGTTCACCAAAGGAGCCAAATTCATACCAGTCAATATGGAAATTATGGCAGAAGGGATTGCTTGTAATCTACACAATACCGTATTCCTGAACTACGGACTCTTCAAGAAAGTTATTAGTGATAGAGGATGACAATTTGTCTCGAATTTCATGACAGATCTCTGTACACTTTTGGGAATCAAAGGAGCCCCTTCTATGCTGTACCATCCACAAACCGATGGACAAATAGAAAGAGTCAATCAGGAACTTGAGCAATACCTGAAACTTTTCATGAATCATCAGCAAACAGACTGGGCAAATTGGCTACCAATGGCTGAATTCTCCTATAACAATTGAATTCACTCGGTGACTGGGTACTCACCATTTTACTTAAACCATAGGTGACACCCACATACTGGAAAAGAACTCCCGAAATATAATGCCAAATTGCAGACTGCAGAAGAGTTCACCGAAATGATGAAGGAAATTCAGACCAAGGCTGAAACTTCTCTGTTGAAAGCTACAGAGACAATGAAATGGACTCATGACCAGAAATAGAAGCCTGCCCGAGAGTATCACAAGGGTGACCAAGTCTGGCTAGAAGGAACAAACATCATAACTGACTGGCCGACTAACAAGCTTAATGACAAGTGGTTTGGTCCTTTCAAAGTTAAGCGGTGAATCAGAGAATCGGCATATGAGCTTGAGCTACTAGAACATTTGAAAATTCACCCCATCTGAAATGAATCTGAACTCACTCTGTATATGGCACCGATGTTCCCATGATAAAAAGTGGTAACAATTCTCAAACGACCACCTCCCATCATTGTGAAAGGAGAAGAGTGGTATGAAGTACAAGCTGTAGTAAATTCCCAATGGAACAGAGAAAAACTATAGTATAGGATATATTGGAAGGGTTACTCTATGGAGGACACTACTTGGAAATCTACCGAGAGAATTAACGAAGATGCACTATATGCAGCTGCAAAATTCCATCGCAAGAATCCAGAGGCACCATCCCTAGAGAAAGAATAGCATCAATTACCACCACAACCCCCACTAAAGAAAGTCATATGAACCTGCTTTCATCGAACCCAGTCACCGAAGGTCCTCCTCGACCATACGGCTGATGAAGTCTAGATCTGTCCATGAGGTCAGCAAATGAAAACACTACCGAAGAAGCAGACCCTTACCAGCTGGATGTCAGATCCAGAAGAAGTCAAAAACTGACTGGATGTGGCCTGGCAAGCGTGGCAAGACCGATAGAACAAGAAAGTTATAGAAGAGGATGAGCGCAAGCAGGACTAGGAGAATGACAAAGAAGAAGAACATGATTGCGAGGTCGCAATCCTTAAAAAAGGGGTAATGTTACAATTTCCAAGACTATCATTATTTTGATGACAGACACGTAATGACCAACAGTCACATGATGAACAGATACATGAGATGAATGCAAGGAAACCATGAGGAAGTCATGTGATGGAGACGTGTCAGCAATAAGCCAGAATCTACTCATTACCTGCCAGACAACATGAGATGCTCGCTCAGCAACAACTTGAATAGTCAATGGCAATATTCCCTCATAGCATAGTCATGGTCTGTGCTCAGATATCATAATGTATAAATAGATAAAACATGTATAGTAGAATCCAGCTTTGAGCTGGCTTAATATTAGCATTTGTATCTCTGCCTCTCCTCTTGATTAGCTAAGAGTGACCTGCACGCAGAATAAGTTTTGCATAGCAGCTTCCAACTTGATTACTTATATTTTCTTTAATGCTTTTTTAATAGCATAAAACATATTCATACACTCATCTGCATATGTATAAAAAAATGCAATATACAGTCCAACACTACAATGTCTCCTATGCAGCAATTTATTACTGCTGATTGTTGAAATAGAATAGCAACCATGATATATTCTATTATTTCTTCCTTCACAATCTCTTTTATAATAGGATATTAACATCTTCTAATGCCTTGTAAATAATTAATAATTTTTTTATTCTATTATAACTGATATTTTATCAGATGTAAACTATGAACAATTCCACTGACTTTTTATGAGACAAACTAGATCACTTTCTGTTGCTCTTCAAATGCATTACTAGTGTACTTTTCTGGCTGCCTCAACTTCAACTTTGGCTACAACTATTATTCAATCTACAATGACTGTTATCATAGCATATTGTAAGCCCATTCCGGGTTATATCATCATGCAGTCACATGACATTGTATATAAGTTGCCTCTTCAAGGCTGACCTACCTTATCTTTCTTCTTCCATCATCCCACTTGCTCATCGCTGTGTATATACTTCACTCTCTAATATATATTAGTCTGATTCTCATGGCTGACTCATAAGTATTTGATGCCTCTTCCAAAATGTATTTACATATATATATATATATATTGATCTCAGCTATCTCTTCATGCACTTTTATAATGCTACGCAAAACCAAATCTGTGTGCAAGTCACTCTAACTAATTCAGAGATGAGAGGCAGAGAGAAGTATGCTAATATTTAGCCAGCTTGAAGCTGATTTCTACTATACACAATTTAACTATTTATACATTATGATACCTGAACACGGACCATGACTATGCTATCCTCATGTTACATGAAACCCTCTACCCTTGTCTGCATGAGTAAGGATTCGACTGCACTCCTCATGTTGTCCTGTAGGTGCTGTACAATAACCCTATACCCTAGTCAGCGCTGACACATCATTGTCGCAGGGTTTCCTTGAGTCATCGCATTATATCTTGTTTGTCATGTTGTGGTTCATGTCACGTGTTCATCATGTGGTTCTTGAGTCACATGCCTGTCATCAGGATAACGATAAGTCCTGAAATCGTAACATTACCTCCCCCTTTTAGGAATTGTGTCCTTGCAATCATATTCTTCTTTTTTATCATCCTTCTAGTCTTGCTCGCACTCATCCTCATCTATGATTTTCTTATTCTGTCACTCCTGCCATGCTTGCCAGGCTACGTCCAAGCAGTCTTCAACTTCTTTTGGGTCTGCCATCCAGCTGGTAAGGGTCTCCTTCTTCGGTAGCGTTTTCATTTGCTGACCGCATGGATAGACCCAGATTTCATTAGCCGTGTGGTCAAAGAGGACCTTTGGTGACTGGGATTAATGGAGATGGGTCCATACAATTTTCTTTGGTGCAGGTCGGGGCGGCAGCTGACGTTGTTCTTTCTCCAGGGATGGCACCTCAGAGTTCTTGTGATGAAATTTCGTGACTGCATTCAGTGCATCTTTGTTAACATTTTCGGTGGGTTTCCATGTGGCATCCTCCATAGGGTAGCCCTTCCAATGTATTCTGTATTGCAATTTCCCTCTGTTCTATCGGGAATTTACTACAGCCTCTACTTCATATCGCTTCTCTTCTTCCACGATGATGGGAGGAGGTCGTTTAAGAATTGTTACTGCTTTCTGTTGCAGAAACACCGGTGCCATGTATCGGGTAAGTTCGGACTCATTTCAGATGGGGTGTATCTTCCAGTATTCCGATAGCTCGAGCTCATATGCTGATTCTCCAATTCACTATTTGACTTTGAACAGACCAAACCGCTTATCATTGAGCTTATTAGTCAGCTGGTTGGTTGTGATGTTTGTCCCTTTCAGCCAGACTTGATCGCCTTCATGGTATTCTCAGGCAGGCTTTTGTTTCTGGTCGTATGTCTGTTTCATTGTCTCTGCAGCTTTTAATAGAGAGGTCTCAGCCTTGGTCCAAATTTTCTTCATCATTTTGGCAAACTCCTCTGCAGTCTGTGATTTAGCATTATGCTTTGGAGGTTTCTTTCCAGTATACGGATGTCACCCATGGTTTAAGTAAAATGGAGAGTATCTGGTTGCTGAGTGAATTCGATTGTTATAGGAAAATTCAGCCATCAGTAGCCAATCCGCCCAGTCTGTTTGCTGATAGTTCATGAAGAGTTTCAGGTATTGCTCAAGTTCCTGATTGACTTATTCCATTTGTCCATTGGTCTGTGGATGATACAGTGTCAAAGGAGCTCCTTTGATTTCTAAAAGTGCATAGAGGTCTGTCATGAATACGGAGACAAATTGTCGTCCTCTGTTGCTGATAACTTTCTTTGGGATTCCATAATTCAGGAATATGGTGTCATGTAGATTGCGAGTGACCCCTTCTGCCATGATTTCCATGTTAATTGGTATGAATTTGGCTCCTTTCGTGAACTGATCTACTGTTACCATTACACCATTGAACCCTTGAGATTCAGGGAGGGATCTGATAAGATCTACAGATATGATCTTCCATGGTTCCTTCGGTACCTCATTTGGATGGAGTGGGGCATGTTTCTGATCTCTGATGATCTTTGTTCATTGGCATTTGTCACATCCTTTGACATATGCCTTGACATCATTCATCATTTTGGGCCACCAGAAGTTGTGCGTGATCAACTCATGCATCTTCATTTGTCCTGGGTGTCCTGAGATCTGATCTGAGTGATGGATTTCGATGATCCATTTCCTTATCTTTTGGCTTTTAGGAATGTAGTACCATTTTAGCCATGTAACAATTCAGTCATTTTCCTCCCAGCCATGTTCACCTTCATCAAGACATTTCTGAACCTCAGGCTCTCTTTGTTTCCAAGCCCATTTGATTTGGTCCAGAATGTCCTGGAATTCTGGTGTTGGTGTGATCTTTGCTATGAAAATCTGGTGAAAAATCTCTGGCTTTAGGAGTATGATGTTTTCATTATCGTTCTCCCTCTTCTCATGGTTGTCTCGACAGACTGTCTGCCTTCATCATTGACTTTCCGGATTTGTGCTCCAGAATAAAGTCATAGTCCTGAAGTTCCGAGATCCAATGAGCTTGCCTGTGATTCAACTTCTGAGGTTTTCGAAAGTATTCAAGATTCTTATGGTCTGTCCAGATCTCAAATTTCTGTTTAGCACCACAAAGGTATTGGTGCCATTCTTCAAGTCCAGTCATAATTGTGAGCATCTCTTTGTTGTAGATCTCATAGTTCCATTCCATCAGGTTCAATGACTTTGACATACAAGCTACCGGTCTCCAGGTACCATTAGATTGTTCCTGAGAAAGGACGCCTCCTATCACATAGTTCGAGGCATCGACTTCCATTCAGAACTTTCCATCATCTCAGGGCATCATGATGATTGGTGCTGAACAAATCCGATTCTTTAATCCATCAAATGCATCGTCTTGGGCCTTTCCCCATGTCCAGTTGGCTTTTCCGGTCAGTTTTATCAAAGGTTTCACAATCTTTGCGAACCCTTCGATGAAGCGACGGTAGAAATTGCAAAAGCCTAAAAATTGCTAGATGTCCCTCTTGCAGGTGGGTTTTGGCCATCCTTTGATGCCTTCGACTTTAACCGGATCTATTTTGATGCCATTTTCCGAGACAATCATTCTGAGGTACTCTACTTCCAATTGATGAAATGAATATTTTTTGGGTTTTAGGTAAAGCTTATTGTTCTTTAGCTTTTCCAACATGTGCTGAACAAGTCATCTGTAGTCATTCAAATCTTTGTTGAAGATAAGAATGTTGTCTATGTAAATGACTACGTATCCCTGATTGATTTCATCCTTGAAAATTGTATTCATCATGATTTGGAAGGTGGCTGGTGAATTCGTCAGTCTGAAGAACATGATCAAGGGTTCGAACATTCCCCGGTTTGTCTGAAATATAGCTTTCCATTTGTTGCCTTCTTTCATGTGGACATTGTTGTATCCCCATCGGATGTCAAGCTTCATAAAAAACTTCACCCCTTTTAGTTTGTCAATCAACTCCTGGATCAAGGGGAGCAGGTATTTGTTCTTTATCATTATGTTATTTAACTTCCAATAATCCTGTACAGGTCATAGAAATCTGTCTTTCTTTTTTACGAAGAAGAAAGGTGAGGCCATTGGCGACTTTGATGGTCTGATTCATCCAGTGTTCAGATTTTCATCTAAAAAGGTGTCTAGCTGTTTCTGTTTGTCCAGCATCAGGGGGTAGACCTTGCAATCCTGGAATTTAGCTCCTGGAATGAGTTCGATCACATGGTCCCAAGGTCATCACAGTGGTAGTTCATCAAATGACTCTTTTCTAAACACTGAATCCTTGAAACAGTGGTATTCTTCTGGTACGATTTCTTCAAAGGTCTTTGCCTTTGTCACTTTTGCTGTCACTTCCACTAGTTTGGAAGCCATTGTTTGGAAAGCCTTAAGATGAAACTCTTGGTTCATGTCGATTATCAAGAGTTTTTCTCCATTTTCGAAGTCTACCTTATTTGTCTCAATAGAGGTGTCATCATCTTCAGAGTTCCCCATTCAGACAATCCACTGACACTCTTCAGGGCATCGATCAAATGTGATCCTTTCCATCTTCCAATCGATCCGAGGGTTGTGGTGTTTAACCCACTCATAACCGATGAAGATCTGGCCCTTTTCGAGTTCAGTAACTAAAAAGATCATTCGCTGATGAGCGCTCCACACTGCTGACTGCTGATAAGTTCTAATTTGGTAATCCCATGCCCGCATTCGAAATCATACCACTACTCGGCCCCCTCAGCATGATACCGCAGTCCAGCTGCTGACTTCTCATTCGAGTACTTGGAATGTTGACAACTCCGTGAGGCTTCCATTCCAGGTCCCGGACACTTCGCCAAATGCATCGCACCCACACATTCCGGACATTCTGCACTTTCTATACCGCCCAATCCAGTCAGGCAGTCTTATTCCTATACACCCCCTCTGATTCCCAGATCCTAATATGGCAAGACTACTACCATTTTCAATATCGCACCACCTCACGCCTTCCCATGTTCCCGACACTGCCTCGCTGCAGTACATTTGAAACAAGGAATTTCGAGCGCGCCACCATTTCATCCACTCTCATTTCAAAATTCATGACTCATATTTCACTGATACATTCTATGTTCCTTAGATTATTTTCACGTTCCATTCTACAATGCGTGGCATCGGCTTCGGGATGTTCTTTTACCTACTGTTTCACCTTTTATATTCAGATTTTGAACAGACTTACATCTCCCTGACGTTTCAGCCACTAAACAACCCTTTCGAAATCATACAATATGTTCTCTCATTCGGTTTTGACTTCACCGGTTATTCCGATACTCGAAATCTTCTCATCTATAAAAACCCATGTACTTGGCATTTGTAAAAACATAGAAAAAGTTACTGTCTCAGTCCTTCAGCAGTCTTGCAGTCTACGACTTGTGTGGAGTCCTTGTGTTATCCGATTCAAAAGTGTCGCGCTCGTGTGGAGCCACAGTACTTAGTCTCGAAATCAGTGTCCCTGGCTTTACGTGGAAGTCATTATCATCGAAACCCTTCCGAAACCCTCACCGAAGCCCTCGATATCGCGCGGGAACTCAGCTAAGTCTAACCACCTTGTTTCGAAAACCCCGAAATCTGCTCGAAACCATCCATAATCACCCTGTTCCATTTCCCCCCCTTCACTCTACAGTCCCTCGGGTTACTCTGTGACTTGAACAGCTCGTAGTTTATACAGCCTCAGATAGGGACTGATGCTTCCTTCATTCCACCTTGTTGGTTTGTAGGTTAGTGCTTCCCGATAGTTATCATCGCTTGATGTGATCTTGGATCTGGACTCTTAGTTCGATGTATTCGCATATATCGCCTGCCATGTTATGGATTCTGTCTGCATTATGGACTGGAATGGGAATTGGATATCTTTTTATATTGATTTCCTTTTTCTTAATGAACTTCTGATCTATGCAGAATCTAGTACATCCCGTATCAAGCAAGGCCTTCACACTATATGTCCGTCCAGTATCCAGAGTCGTAATTGTCAAGGGTATATCCATCTGGTTTCCGTTTCTGCCTCTGACAAATCGTGGCTTTTGTCTGAGGTCGAATAATATATGAAGTGCATCGTGGTCATTCATTTGATTGATCTCACGAAGCCTTTTTAGTGAGATATCCTTCTGTTGTGATTGATCCGTCCATGCCTTAAGGATCGAATATGCTTTGGACTCATCCTGCCGATAGATCTGTTGAGCTACCTAAGGTAGGGTATATCCTTTTACAAGACTGAACTCTCGTGCACCTTTCCGTTCGAAATATTCTTTAAGGTTGGAGATGTCTCTTATATTAATATTCAATGATACATAATCAGCTGGTGAAGCTCTTCGATCTTAGCAGTGGCAGTAGTCTCGTTCTGCATCTCTACGTTCTGTGTGGCATATTTCAGTCAGGGATTCATTGGGCAGTTGCGTCCGATGTGTCCCTTCTGTCTGCACCAGAAGCAGCATCCTTCGTGCCTCATCTGGTCGATGTCCATGGCATTAGGGTCAGGCTGTCCTTGAACATTACCAGTCGCTAGTGCCGGAGTTTGTTCCTTAGGCACCGTGGTTCCCTGTGCCGGTTTCTGTATTTGCTTGGGAGCGAATCACTCCTTCACATCAAATTCTTTTTGGGCCTGGCAATATTGCCAGTCCAGTTCCATCACACATTTATACCACCAGTCGATGTCCTCCTCGTGGACACCTCCTAGTTCAATAATACATCATCTGAGTGCCTGATCGAGTCCGTGTTTGAAGATGTCAATGAGAGTGATATTGTTGTATTCTGTCAGGGGAGCCCAGCTCTAGAATTCAATAATATAGTCCTCGACCAGTTGTTGTCACTACGACAGTTCCTTAATCTGGATGATCACATCGTTCCAGGTCTCTGTGGTCATGAAGAACTCATGGGCCTCTGCCTTGAAGTTTTCCCAATCCTTGAACGGTGGGAGATGTCCAAAGGGGTCTGTCCTGACTTCCGGAGTGTTAGCCATTGCCAGCATAATGATGTGGCCATGTTCCCAGTCATTGTAGGTGGAATGGAATCCAAATTCCTGCCTGCGACCGTTCAATTCCATTTTGAATTCAAGCCACTCTTGTAGCTTGGAGTCCGCCCAGTTCTGTGCACGTTTGGCCTTGCCTCCTGTGATCCATTGCAATGCATAGGTTATTATATCCTATTTGTTGGTAATTTCCTCTTTGTTGAAGTAGACTTCCATGTGGCAAAGCCAGCTTCCGATCAGGCCGGAATCCTCTTTATATGGATCTGGTGGTTCCGATTTCATTCTTTTAGGCTTCTTGCCTAAATCCAGTTCTTCTTTGATCGCATCAACCAAAGTCCGTGTCGCGTTCTAAACCTGTTTGGCCTGCTGAGGGTTGTTTCAAAGAGTGCCCTAGGCCAGGGCAAGAGGATTGGCGGCAAATAAGATAGTGAGGATGATTATGATAAAAGCAAAGAGGGCGGCAATGAGCTCCATGATGTGTGATATTAAAGGATTTGAGTGTTTGGTGTGATTTGTTGAATAGTACCATGTGGGTGGTGCGTGACTATCGACTCCCACTTTGGTTGGGTCCAGAGAAAAAGGTGGTGGGTGCCTGTTAAACTGCGGATGGGTCAGCTCAAATCCTCGTGGCCATGAGGATGCCTCAAACAGCAGTCAAGAAAGGTTTCATTGTCAGAAGTCCCAGTGGTCTGGCAACTCCTTTCTCGCTTCGGGTCAACACATGTTCCCGACAACGATCTTCAAGGGCATGTTTGAGAAAAGGTGGTCGGTGGGTGGGGACTATCCACATGTCTGAGTCCTCCTGTCTCTCTTGCTGAGGTACGTCCTAGGTCAACACACTACCTGGTCAAACGCACAGTAGGACTCTCTGAAGATTATCCTAGCACAGCCTTTTGATGCTCAATTCAGTCAGGGTCGGACTCAATGTTACCCTTAGACCTATCGTACATCCAAGTACTACGAACAAGGACCTCTGACACAGACTGGAATATGGGTTGGTGTGGGGTGGGGAGTAGTGGTGGAAAGTAGAAATGTTAGTTTTGGTAGGGAAAAGAGTTATGACGATGCAGCAGGTTCCTTTGATCGCACGGCTCTCGAGGCTGTTGAGCAATGAAGGAAGGGTAGCAGAGAGAGTAAGGGTAGTGAGGTGCACAAGGGCTAGCTTCGAGCTTTTGCTACACAAAACCAAATCTGCATGCAAGTCACTCTAACTAATTCAGAGATGAGAGGCAGGGAAAAGTATGCTAGTATTTAGCCAGCTCGAAGCTGATTTCTACTATATATAATTTAACTATTTATACATTACAATACCCAAATACGGACCATGACTATGCTATCCTCGTGTTACATGAAACCCTCTACCCTTGTCTGCATGAGTAAGGATTCGACTGCACTCCTCATATTGTCCTGTAGGTGCTGTGCAATAACCCTATACTCTAGTCAGCACTGACGTGTCATTATCACAGGGTTTCCTCAAGTCGTCGCATTATATCTTATTTGTTGCATCATGGTTCATGTCACGTATTCATCATGTGGTTCTTGAGTCACATGCCTGTTGTCAGGATAACGATAAGTCCTGAAATGGTAACACATAATTACCTTCAATGCCTTTATAGAATAGTTTTGCTCATTTCAAACTGATGTGATGATCTTTTGCAGTACTGCTATTGTCTTTTGCTCTAACATCTTATTACTATAGATTTCTAGTATCAACACTCATAGTATATTAGTGCAATGAATCATAAAATTAAAATCAGCTATCATAACTATTAAAAAATACAGAAGCAAACTATAAACACTGAAATAAAGAATATTATTATGATGTTTCTGTTTCACATCCTATTTCATTTTTGATAAACATTCTCTTTCTCTCCTTTTCACTTTCTCTATCATGACTAATATATTTAATGAAACTCTTTATGAATACCTCTAAAATAACAACTGCCAGCTTGTCTATAGTAAAAATTATATATATATAATACAATATATAAAATTCTATATATATAATACAATATATAAAATTCTATATTTAATAATATTAAATTTATTAAAAATAACATAAAATAGCAAGAAATTATCTTTCTTATTTATAGACATATTGCTTTACCTTTAGATGGCATGATCCTATTTTTAAAAGGCAACTACTTTTTTAAAACAAATAATATGCATTACTATATCTATTTTCATATCTTCATTCTAATCATTCCATAGTTCATTCCTATCTATGACAAAAGTAGTCCTAAAAATATTCTTATATTTTAAGAGATAGAAAACTCTGCTGCTGATCTTGATACTATTTGGCATGCACAGATTTATATCCTGCAAGGACTTTTTAATACTTTTTTAAGGCCTTGCTCATCTAGTTTTGATGTTTGCTGTATAAGCCTGGCTTACAACAGATGATGCAATGAGATGACAAAGACCTGTGACTGACATCACTACTACTGATATGTAATTATGAGAATGACTAATATAGCACATTTTTTTATATACTGACTAACTACCTTTGAAAAATCCAATCTCTATTTGTAACTATTTATCTTGTTCCTCCATTCTGTCAGTATTACATGCTAATGCATGCTTCTACTTTTTTTTGAACATTCCTCAAATTTATATAATATAAAATTAGTGGATTCCTCTCTACTTGCTTATCACTATCTTTGTTTTCTTTGATCCCAAAAACTCTTACATACCCCTCTCTCTGAATGCTTTTCAAGCTGCTGCTTAAGGTCAACCTGAACAACAAGACTAATATTGATATATAAGAATGTTCAGTGACTAAAGCACATATGAATAAGTCGTCATCTAGCTCTGTTCATTCTTATTCATGCCCTGTCACTAGATCCTCAATAGTGAACCATCCTCTACTTCAGCCTTGCTGAAGCCATTTGTTAGGTCCTTCTAGTCATTTTTTTTCTCTTTTGCAAACTACTTCAGAAGATCACTGTAATATAGTGACAGCTGAGAAATATGCATATAGCTCAAGAGCAGGTGCATATAGCAAGTCTAAAGCTATCAAAACCCTTCTCAGTAAAGAGCAAAGATTCTTTTTATTGACAGCTATTCTTAAGCTCAATATCAAACTTGATCACTTAATTGCCAGCACCTCTAGTTCTTCTCCCACAAAATCAATAGTTCTTTTCATTGTTAAGAAAGCACTAGAAGAATCAAACAAAAACATGACTTCCCTCATCCCATTCTCTATAGCATATAGTCATATGTATCTGACTCAGACTTGGACTCAGACATCAAATTAGCTATATCATTATTTGCTTACTATTACAATGTCATCAAAATCTAGTTTTGCTACTATAGTATTCCCTCTAGAGAAATAGCCTTCTAAGTTGACTAAAGATGAGATAATCATCAAGATTATATATAAGTTTGGAGATACATGTTTGATATTCTTCAAGAATAAGGACATCACAGAAAGTGACAAGGTCAAGAAGATACTTAATGCACTTAGTGACAACCAGATCAAATCTGTAACAACTGTATATGACTTTCTAGTGGTTCATAGGACTCCTTTATCTTAGAGTTCTAAAAAAAGTTTTTGATCAAACACTAGGATCAGCAGCTCTGCTGAGAAGTAATTGATGAAATCTAGTACTAAAGAGACCCTCTGTAACTATGCAAACAACATCATTTTGATGAACTCTCTATTGAGCTCTAAGACTCTCTCTGAGAAAACTGTTCATATGGTCCTCAATGCACACTTGCCTGTAGATTTAGCAAGAAAGTGTGACCAGAATAAAGCTTTCAATATCAAGGAGTTTGATAATTAGAGAAACAAGGTCAAAATTATGAATGATGACTATTGTACAGATCTAAAGAAGGCCCATGAGTTTTCAAGTGATGCTATATAAGTCATCAAGAAGCCCAAAGTTAAAACAAGGCATGGAACAGGCAGCACCACAATAGCAAGGGTGGCTTTGATAGCAAACTCTACCAGTTTGTCCTTTGCAAGTAGTGAGAACAGGATAACCCCTTTGATGGAAGAGGAGTGGCTTCTTCTCAGTCTTTATAAAGGCTGTTGGAAATGTCACAAGTTCTATATGAGACATTTCCACAAGAAATGCACATCACATCTCAAGAAGCCATATATATCATTAATGATGCCAATGGCACTTGCTGCCAAAGCCAAGTATGATGCTGTAAATGGTAAAGCCTTTGAAAAGTCAATGACTGTCATGGCCATTAAGAGAGAGTCAAATGAGACTGATTTATTTATTGATAATGTCAGTACAGCATTGCCAGTGGCTGCACTGGACTTTGACTTTAGTTTCACTTCTATGTTGGAAACAAGTGAGGAAGTAAGTGTGCCACTCTCTGTTCTGCACCTCCTATAGATGGCAAAGGTCTCTAGAAGAAAAAAGTTTTCCAATTCTATATCCACTATAATTAATACCAATGCCTATGTAGTTCTGATTCAACCAGAGGCTGTCAAACATTTAGTAGGCCTTACCTAACAACAGCTACACAAAACTATGTCCATTTCAGTTGCTATAGGTGCTGCATCTGATAATAAAATTGTTTCTCATTTGTCTGAATTTATTTCACTCTCAGTTATAACAGAGAACCTTGCTTTGGTTGCAAAGCTTGTGAAAGCCATTGTCATGCCTGGTCTCTGTATTAATGTATTACTAGGATTGCCTTTTATTTCACACAATAGTATTATTATAGATGCAAAGAATCAGACTGCTATTATACAAGAAACTGGTCATGATCTGTTGAATCCATCATTATTTAAGGGTCAATGTTCCTTCTGTTCTTTTTACCCTATCAGATTAAGTTAGAAAAAGAAAAATTTTATTGCCATCAGAAACAAGTACTGCCCTAGTTAAAGGTTGTCATTGAAGAGCAGTGCTGTCATTTGATCCTAACAGACAGCCTTAATGACATATTGCCTTCTAATCCCTTCATAGTGGTACATGATCACATCATAAGACTAGCAGTATTAGCCAACCATAAGAAATAGAAGCAATAAGTGCAAATAGAGTTCAAAGACATCTTTGAGATGCTGCCTCATATTTGAGAGCTGCTTACAGATACTATTGCTCAGATTACTCTAAAGAACATGTCTAAAACAATAGTAACATACTTGTATGCTTGCCTTCATAAGTATCGGAAGGTCTAGAAGATGCTGATAAGCCAGTACCTGGAGGCCAGCTGCATTTATCTATTGGACTTGCCACATGCATCCCTATTATTTATAATACCCAAGTCAGACCTGACAGTATTGCCTTATTAGGTTAATGATTACCAGCAGTTAAATAAAAATGCAGTAGTGGATAGCCACTCATTACCTTATATCAATGACATCCTGAATAACTGTACCAAGAGAAAGATCTGGTCTATATTAGATATGATGAACTTGTTTTTTTAAACATGAATGCATCTAGATGATATTTTTTTGATAGCAGTAATGACTCTCTTTAGTTTGTATGAGTAAGTGGTCATGCCAATAGGATTCAAGAATATCTCTTTGATATACCAATGGCATATGTTAGCAGCTCTTCAGAACTTGATCAGGAAGATATGTCACATTTACCTAGATGACATTATAATCTGGTCAAACAGTATAGAAGACCATGAGCACCACATTCATATGGTGTTGGAGGCATTGCATAAGGCCCAGTTATATTATAATCCAAAGAAGTCCAAGTTCTTCCAGGACTGGGTAAAGTTTCTTAGCCATTTCATCTTCCAAAACAGTATTGAGGTAGATCCTTCAAAGATAGAACAGATGCTAAACTGGCCTGTTCTACAGTCAGTAAAGAAAGTTCAGTTTCTTAGAATTAGTTTGCTATCTGGCAATTTTTCTCCCAAAATTGTCACTATATTTGAGCCAGTTAAACTGTCTGACTATAAAGGAGGCTCAAAAGTCTTTTTTTGTATGGACAGTGAAAGATCAGATTACTTTTGACAGTATTAAATGCATAGTAATAAGTTGAGAATGCCTCATCATGATTGACTATAATGCCTTGGATATGAATAATATATACATAATGATGGATGCCAGTAACTTCACTTCAGAGGATTCTTGTCATTTGGACCCTCTTGGAAGATAGTGCAGCTAGTTGCTTTCAATTCTACCATGTTTAAGAGTGCTGAGCTCAATTATTCAGTCTATAAGAAGGAGCTCTTGGTGATTATCCATGTGTTGAAAAAATAGTGCCCAGAGTTGCTCAGTGTATTGTTCCTGACATACACCAATTATAAGATATTATTGAACTTCCAGAATCAAAAGGAATTGTCTCAAAGGCAGGCCAGATAGATGAAGTTTCTGGTGCAGTATGACATCTGGTTTATTTATGTTAAAGGCAAAGATAACTCTGTTACAGATGTGCTGTCATGCATGCCTACAGTAATGGCCTCTGATTTAGTTTCCACAGATGAGTTGGCTTACACCTCTTAAGCCTGTAAGGCAGATGCAGAGAGCATGAGTATCAAATCAGTTGCATGTATTTTTGAGAAGCCAGAGGTGTCAATGAAGTATTTATCATTAGGATTGGCTAGGCTTACTCTAACACAGAATAAACAGGTGTTAGCAGTAGGCAAGTTGATCAGAGCTGTTAGACTAGACAAATCTTAAAGGACTTGGGCAGACTAAGTGCAAGAGTGGTTTAAGACGATGGCAAATGGAATATTAAGCCTAGCATTACTAGTACATCTGGAAGTCCTTATATATACTACAGTATTTGAGCACAGACCATGGACTGCACAATGCTGTGGACTGCAGATGAGTAAGACTGGAATGAGATGACTCAGAATAGCTAGGAAAGTGAAATGACTCGATGGTTGCATGCTGTGCAATATGACAGAGAGATAAGGGAAGGGAGATAAGATAAGAAAAATGAATGGTCCTTTGAGTGATGTTCGTAACATCCCTTTGGGTGATGTCTATAACATCCCTTTAGGTGACATCTGTAACAAGAGCCCTGCATAAGTTTCAGCTGGAGGAGAACATGTTGAAGTGCATTCGAGATAGCTATGCATTGGATTTCTAATGTGGCAAACTCCTGAGCACTTAGAAGAGTATGGATTCTATTATCAATCATGATGGTCTATAGTTTATCTCAGACTGACTAGTCATTCTCTATATTCCAAGTCTGCATGAAGGGATTTTTCAGATAGGCTATAATATGCTTAGTTGCTTTAGTTTTGATAAGACATATGGATCCCTGCATGATGCATTCTATTGGCTAAATATGCAGAAGGATCTGGAATAGGACTATATTCCAAGTTGTAAAGATTGTCAATGCAACAAGAACTATACTAAGGCTATACAGACCTGTTACACTCTTTGCCAATGTGAGATAGTTATAGTTCATTGGTCACTATTGACTTTGTTGGCCTGTTACTCGAAGAGAAAGGATTTAATAGGATTGTCACCATAATTATTATGGATGTCACTCAAAGGACCTTTCATTTTCCTTATCTTATCTTCCTTACCCCTCATTATCTGTCACACAGCCCTGTGCAGTATGCAGCCTCTTGAGTCATCCCTCCTCTAGTCATTCTGAGTCATCCCTTAGGTCTTACTCATCTGCAGCTACAGTACACAGCATTGTGCAGTCCATAGTCTGTACTATATATATAAGGCCTTTCGAATGTACCAGTAGCACTAGGCTTAATATTTCTTTTGCCATCGTCTTAAAATGCTCTCGCACTTAGTCTGCCCGAGTCCTTTAAGATTTGTCTAGTCTAACACTATGCCTACTATTCTGTCTCAATTCTATAAATGACATGCTACTTCTCTGTTCACTTCTTCTTCTCAACTTCCTCTCTTCTCTTCTCATAATCTTACAGCCTTCCTTTAACTTAAAAAAGCTAAAACTTGACATTGAAAGCAGACCCTCTCCTATCATATCTTGGCTCTACTATAAGAGATTACAAGAGTGATCTGTAAGATAGAGCTAATATATCTCTTGAGTCAAACAATAAATAAATAAAAGGTATATGAAAACCTCACTTCAGCATTTGTTAGGCAAATAGCTGAGGTTCATATGTGGAACTATGCTAAATATAAGTCCAATGAGATGAAACAGGTAATATACTTAAAAGTTCATCCAATGGTAGTGCTGATGAGTTGGCCCCACTACCTGCATGTCTGTTTCCACGTTGAGGATTTATCCACTCACTTGAACCATCTGTACTATACACCACTAAAGAGATGCTGATGCAGCAGCACAGCAGCCTGCCCCTTTGAATTCCAACATCTATATCTTCACTACAAGAAAATGTTGAAATGAAAGGAGATAGATCATATGTTACAGACATCACCCAAAGGACTATTCATTTTCTTATCTTATCTCTTTCATATCCCTTATCTCCCTATCACATAGTACTGTGCAGCACGCAGTCACCAAGTCATCCCCTCTCCTAGTCATTCTGAGTCACTTCCTGCTAGCCTTACTCATCCACAGTTCACAGTATTGTGCAGTCCATGGTCTGTGCTCGCATACCATAATATATATAAGAACTTCCAGATGTACCAGTAGCACTAGGCTTAATATTCCATTTGCTATTGTCTTAAACCACTTTCGCACTTAGTCTGCCTGAGTCCTTTAAGATTCATCTAGCCTAACATCATAGTAGTGATTTTACACAAGATGAAATCACTTTTGTTACTACTGAGGACATTATCTCTGAGCAAAAAGAAGAGCTAAAGACATGCTCTAAAGTGAAAGGCAAAGCTAAAGCTAAATAAACATTCCAACAATCCTGTACTTGTACTATAGCTGTATATGATATTTTCTCTTTTTCCATGTCCCATGGAGTAGCAGGCTGTGCCACCATAGGTGTGCTCTCTGGTTATAAGGCATGTATGTGGATGTACTGATCTTCATCTTGAATTCCACATGTTATTCACATTCTTGTGTCCGCTCCCATCTAGTTTTGCTCACCACCTTTGACATGGTGTGCTTTTACAAAACCACCTTGTGTCTCCACTTCTATATGATGATATGCCTCCACCTCTTTATCCATACACTCCTACCCTACACTCTTATTCTGCCCAAATACAGCTTTATGCATGCTCTGGTCAATTGGATTTACAGCAGAGCTGGGTGTGATAACCACAGATGTGAGAAAGGTCCAGCTACAGCATCACGTGACATAACGAATGCGTGACCCTTGAGCAAGCTGACGGTCCGCAACTGCGCCAATCTCACGACTTCAATGGCCGCTTCTACTTTTCCGGTAGACAAGCTTACTTCTATACCAGCACCCCCTTACCTAGTATCCCTTCTCCTCCCTGCTCATACGAAGAGCATCGTGGTCTGTTCACGCCCATTATCATCGACAATGGTGCCACAACCCTTCGTTGGCACTACGCCACATCCCCCATCCCCTTTTCTGGCTTAAATGTTGTTGCCAAGTACAAGGAACGCAAGAATAATAGGCCTCTACTCCTTTTTGGTGAAGGCGTTGATACAGAAAGTGGTGCAAAGAGCCAGGCGAAAACACCCTGGGAAGGTGACGTACTTCTGAATTTTGATGCCCTGGTGTGTCTTTCCGTCTTTGACTCATGCGGCTGAAACGCGAATGCGAATTTCGCTCGAGACGTAGGAAAATGCACTTGACTATGCCTTCATTCGTCTCGGGATCGATACACCTTCTATCGACCATCCCGTTTTCATGACTGAACGACTTTGTTCTCCATTGCATTCTCGAACGCGTACGGTATTTTTTAATTGTCTCTGTCTCTATGAAGGCCTTCTCAAAGTCGGGCAGTGACCTCGGAATTGATGTTTGAACTGTATTCTGTGCCGTCCTTGGCCTACTGCGTTGACAGTATAATGTCTTTCTACTACAATAATCCGTCACCATCATCCGATACATTCTCCAAAGATGGACTTGTCATCTCATTTAATACCTCCTCGACTTCCATTATCCCAGTTTTAGATGGCAAAGGAATTCTGAGTCGCGCAAAGCGGTACGTACACAAGTCTCCGTCTATAATTTGGAGTCAACGAGCCATTTTCAGAATACCGTGGGGTGCTTCCCAATCATCCGAATATCTCCTCAAACTCATTCAATTGAAATACCCTAATTTTCCAACTCGTGTAACGACTGCACAGTCAACCGTGACGTCCTTCCTCGCATATAGTCAACCGCCTCCGACTAACTTTTGTTTAGTGGATGCTGCATAATCTGTGCGAGTTCGCTACGGATTACCGCGCGCATCTCCGCTCCCTTACTGACGCCTTGAAGATGCGCGAAAGCGAGCGTGTGGTCCAGTTTCCATTCTCGTTACCTACCGTTGAGGAGAAATCCGAGGAAGAGTTGGCGAGAATTGCTGAAAAGAGGAAGGAACAGGGCAGAAAGTTACAAGAAATGGCCGCGAAATCTCGAATGGAGAAAGCAAGGTGGTTTCCCACAAAGCGACACGTCATATCTGATGCTTTTTATCCAGCTTCTTCGGAAAGAAACGACTCTGCAGAATTTGCTCGATCTCAGGGAGGCAAAATCTACAGGTTCAAAGAGGGATTGGTTGGTGAGTGCAAGAGCTGCAACGCATGAAACAGCGACTTACAGCATTATTACGAAGCTGAAATTACATACATTTGGTATTGAGGAGGACACGCTTGACGACGCTATCAAGAAATTGGACAGTGACTTAAGGCGAGCTCGAAAGAAAGAAATGCCTGAGGCAGATGAAGTTGTGTGTATTACAATCTTGGAATCCATTACAATTGCTGATATCAGATATCAGGAAGAGCCCGTGTTTCCGTTAGTAGACACCCCGGACGCTGATGTGAGAGCTTTCATGCCAAGCATCACCACTGTACTGATGCTCGATGCAGCTAGATGACGAAGGTCTGAGAGAGAAAAGGAAGCAAAAATTGTTGAAGGCAGGCTTTGAGGCACGCATGCGGGCAAAGAAAGAAAAGGAACGAGAAAAGGAGGAAAAGGAGCGTGAAGAGAAGCGGGAGGAAGAAGAACGGGAGGCAGACCTTGCAGGCTGGGCTCAGAAAAAGAGGCAGGAGCAGGAGGTCAGTTACCTCATGCCCTTCAAATATATATGACTGCCTCAACCTTTCGATCAGACGCTCATGAGCAGAATCAAAGAGAGATCTCGGCGCAAAACTGCTCTGAGTGACCGCAAAAGTGCCGCTGCCCAAGCTAGAATGAAAAGTATTGCCAATCTAGCTGCGGATGACAGGATATCCAAAAAGAAAAAAGGCGGTGCGGGTGAGTACCAAGGTGATTGTGTGCAGGCTTATATTGATTATTCCCAGAGGACACGTTTGGTGCCGACGACGAAGATTGGGCTATATACCGCAAGATTGTGAGTCGATTATCACGAAATCGTATTTTCCAGACTTTACATGGATGATGGATCTAGAATTTGGCGGCCATCTCCTCCGACGAAGAGGAAGATCTGAATCAATTACAAGTCGTTGAGCAAAAACTACTAACATACGATCCGACTTTCACTACTGAACATACACATGCCTCAATAACAACTCAGCGATCTGCCCTGCTTAATGCCTTTAGGCCTATTTATGAAGTGGCGGGCGATACTGCAGGTATGAAACGCGTCCTGCCCTTTCAGCTTGTCCACAGACCACACTGTCAGGCCATGCACGAATTCACCTGAATACTGAACGATGGAGAGCATGTGAGACATGGTTTTCACCTGCGATGGCCGGTGTGGATTCGGCCGGCCTGGGAGAGGTTTTGCAGAATATATTGACAATGTTCTGTGAGGCTGACAAACAACGGCTTGTGAATGTGAGCATTTCCGACATTTTGAACGCCATTTGGACTCAAAGAGTTTTCAAGAACGTGTTCCTAACAGGATCACCTTCTCGCCTTCCTGGTCTAACATCTCGTCTGCACGCTACTTTACGACCAATACTCGCACCAGAAATGCCTATTCAGATTACACGAGCAGCAGACCCAGGTCTTGATACATGGAAAGGAATGGCTGCGTTCAGCAGAGGTGCAGAATTTCAAAGAATCGGTGTCTCACGGAGCGATTATGAAGAGTATGGCGGTGAGCGGGTGAAGAAGTGGTGGGGAGGAAATTGGAATGGAGGCTTTATTCCTTGAATGCAGGCCAACAAAAAGTGTATGTTTATCCGCGCACATAGGGCAGGAGAGTATTGGCGATAATTGGAACATGTATGAACAAAATACAGCCATGGGTGGATAGGCAGTCATCGCTATCCCAGTCAATCCAAATGGCAATGGATGTTTCCATTGCAGTAACACGAGGCTCAACAACAGCCTTGCGATGACTGCGCATTAGATTGATTGACACGGACAGATCCATCTGTGGTAGTCGCTCCTGGCGATCCAGCAGCATCCGCTTGCGAATCAATCAATCGAGCTTTAATATCCCTTACAGGCCAGAGTGGTCAACGTGAGACAAAGAAAGGCTGGTGAGGGCAGACCTTGCGAGCGTGAAGAAGGCTTCCTCTACTCCTTCATTAATCTTTGCTGAGGTTTCCATGAACTTGATCCCAAGCTCATTGGCGAGCTCACGCCCCTGCTCTTCTGTCACCGCCTTCTTATCGACCCAGTCTGATTTGTTGCCAATTAAGATCTTGTTAACGCCCTCCGAAGCATGTTGTTCGATATTTGCATGCCAGGTGCGGATATCTGCAGATTAAGGTGAATAGGGTCGCAAAGAGGGAGCCCCGCGACTTGCTATTGAACGACCTCTCGTCGGTGACATCGTACACCAATAGAATACCCATAGCACCACGGTAGTATGCCGTCGTGATGGTCCTGAAGCGTTCCTGTCCAGCAGTATCCCACTGCATGATTGTCAGTGGATACCTACGATGAGGAAAGCTGGGACGAACAATCTGCAGCTTTATGCGTTTCCCGTCGAGCTCTATTGTGCGAATCTTGAAGTCAATCCCGATCGTAGTGATGAAGGAGGGTGTCCAAGCATCGTCGCAGAAGCGCAGCAACAGACATGATTTACCGACACCTAGAACGGGATGAGACGCAGTACGGATGGAAAGCCTAAAGCAAAGTACCGGAATCGCCAATAAGGAGTAGCTTTAGGGGTAGCAGAGTCAGCAAAGGTCTGCTGGAGACGACGAAAATCTTACTTTGATGAGAAAGTCGTAGTGGGGCGGGGGCATGGTGGACTAGAGAAAGGCGAGACGGTAAGCTCTCCTTCTGCTCAAGTCAAGCCACGTGGATAATTTGATTATGTAACGACATTTAACAGATATCTGTCTACAGGTATTTCTCCTTGTAAATCCATGCGAGTCCAATGTCGCTCTGTCCTTGTGCGACCTGTCCACATTCAGTCCAATTCTCTCACAATATCGGACAATGTGCATCTCACCGCTGCCCTATACCACTTTGCCGCTTCCTTCCTATTCTTCTTGCACCCCTTTCCATTCGCAAGGCAAAAGGCCAAGTCACTTTGGGCATCGGGATCCCCAAGCTTCGCTGCAACAGTATAATAGCTCTCCACAATGATTTCAGTCAAGCCGGGGGCATAATTAGCCATTAAGCATACCACTGCCATCTTCTGATCTTTCGCAACACCCCACCCTTGGAAAAAGCATTGACCGACCTCGTAAATAGCTAGAACTAGTTCCGTCTTCAAAACAATCTATTGGTTAATATCAGTAAGAGTGGCGCAAAATCACACTTACTCGAACAGCGCTTTGTTCCACACTTCCGCCTTCTCGGGCGTTTTCCAGGTCCTCAACTGCGCATTCCGCGGCTTTTCTGAGCCACTTGAATCCCACTTTCTCGTTTTTCTGACAACCCCACCCATGGCGCAAAGTCAAGCCCCACATTAGCATTCCGATGCCACATCCGCCATTCTCTGTGGCACTTTTTTCAAAGCAGAGAGCCGACTCCTTCAGCCTGCTGGATTCATGGTGCTGGATTCCAAGTTGTAGGTAATCTTGTGCCGTCAGCGGCGCGTTTGGGTTTACCCCGGACTCGTCAGGTGCCCATTTATGCGCATTCATCACGTTGGATGCCGCCGACACCGCCCTCGGCTCATGAGAAAGATCGACCTGAGATGGAGATGGCGTAGAATGCTCGTAGTATGAAACCGTCGAATATAGACTAGGACCCGACGCGCTGGATAACCTGGCGTCGTAGCGTGAAGCACCAGCAGACGGGTCCTCGATGGCATGCCCAGATACTTGACCATGAGATGGGTTAAATTCTGACACGAAATTATCCGGATGCAGAAAGTCATTCTTCAGAGACGCTGACCGATGAGCCTCTCCACTGGGCGACGGAGATCTTGCCCGGCCCGACAGGCGGTCCGCAGAATGTGAACTAAGCTGTCTCCCTTGTTCATATTGATCACCCGTTTTCGCACTGCTTGATGGTACCAAGCGTCGCCTATTGCGTTCCAAGACTTGCCGTTTCTGGTCATCGTCGATAATGGCAGGTTTGACGAGATGCGGAGGGGAGTAGGCTGCCTTGAGGATGGGCACCCTACCTCCACGAGTCAGGACTGGAGGAAAGGCATCTGAGAGCATGTCAACGACACTACCACAGTGGGAAGAGGAGATGCTGATGCCGGTGTAGGCTGGTCAGGCTGGTAATGAACCGTCTCACCGTCCAAGGGCATTTCCGCCATCAGCGTCCGCGTCTGAGACGCTTCCTCTGCCACATTCATGATCCACTTCCGATGGTCATACGCAGAATAATCGGAGAATCCGCCTTCATCGTCGTATTGATGGAATTTCGGATCCCGTTCAGTATTTCGAGAATCCAGAGAAGACCTATGTAGGAATGAGTTGTTATCATTCGACGACGCTGTTGCCGTTGAGTTGCGGGAAAAATGCCCGTGTAGCAACGGAGATGGAGGCACTTCTGCGACTGTCCCTTGTGCATCGTTGACAGGTTCGAGTATTTCGGGGACTCTAGAGTCGGGAACTTGCCGGTGCGCATAACGTTCAGATGTCCGGCGAACGAGCGAGTCGAGAGGAGAATTCATGTTAAGGACGGGTGCCGCCATGCTGTTTGATTATGAACATTGTATAGAAGTTGGGCTTGGCAACCAAGTAAAAGATGCCTCATCCTCACGTTCACACGTGTAGCGACTCGTTATTTAATTATTGTACTGTACAGCGCATACGATACAGCATTACAATCCAGCCCTCCTCCTTGGTGTATGCATAACGCGAGAATTTAATCCGTTGCCAAAATGCCTCGGCGTGCCTGGAATAATGATCTTGGAGGAACTTCCACTGGATGTTTTGAGAGCCAGCGCCTCATCAGCAGCCTGCCTAGCAGATCTGACAAGTATATAACACGTGCCGCTGGCACTTTTATGCCCCCTGGCCTTTTGTAACGCAATTTAAATGTTCAATCCAATAGTACTTCATTATATACAAAGTTTTTAGTTACACTATCTATCTTGTCCGCTTCCCATATCGCTTTAATGTTATATACTGATGTTACCCGTGATATAGCAACATAAAACTGACCATGAGTGAAAACCGGTGTACGTAAATCCAGTCCAACATGTGTTACTGATTGGCCTTGTGACTTGTTGATTGTCATGGCAAAGCATAAGCGGATAGGAAATTGAAGCCGAGTGAGTGGGAATGGCACTTGTCCTTCCGGCGGCTCATGCTTGATACGTGGGATGAAGATCAACTCTCCTGCATGATCACCTGTAATAAGCCTTAGCTCCAGAACACGATTACGAATCCGAGTGATGATTCCTCGACTCCCATTGCAAACACCATGGCCTGTATCCAGATTGCGCAACACCATGACAGGACAGCCTATTTTGAGAGCCAGCTTGGCCAGTGGCAGTCCTGAACAATTGATAGAGTTCAAATACTCCACCGGATACAGAAGCTGTTCACCATTGTTGCTTGCAGAGACCGAATCAGCACTGTGAAAGACTTGCTCTGCTCCAGGAAAGTCTCTGAGAATGTAATGGTTCAGAGAGTCCACATCGTCATTGCGGCTAGACAGAATGGTGCGAGCAGAAAAGTATTGCTGTGGATTCTGGATAGGAGTGTTGATATTGGGATATATGGTTTGGATAAGAGAAGCAACAGTGTTGTGTTCACAGTGAAAATGATCAGGAAGGGTAATGTTGGCATCCATGTCTGTGTGCTGACCATGTCCAACTTGAAGTTGCCACTCTGCAAAAGCACGCTCCTCCAGATTATCGGTGTTCAATCGCATGTTTCTTCTCAAATGGAGGACTGTAATCTTTCTCCACAATTGAGAACGCAGCATGCATGCACCCACTATCTCTGGACGGGATCCTTTTTCAATGACAGGAAGAATCTGCTGAAAGTCTCCACCAAAGATAATGGTCAATCCACCAAAGGGTAGATCACTGCCTCGGATGTCTCGGAATGTGCGATCGACAGCTTCATGGATATGACGATGCTGCATAGGAGCCTCATCCCAGATAATGAGATCTGTTATGCAAATCAGAGCAGCAAGTGGTGATGTCTTTGTGATTGTGCACACAGTAGACTCATTAATGAGAATGGGGATTTTGAAACTCGAATGTGACGTGCGACCACCTGGAAGCAGAAGAGAAGCAATGCCAGAAGATGCCACACAGATGACAATCTTGCCCTCGGAACGCAGACGATAGCAAAGAGTATGATAGAGGAATGTTTTGCCAGTGCCTCCTGGACCGTGAAGAAAGAAGATCTGTCCTGTCTTGTTGGCAATGGCCTGTCTGAACTGATCAAAGGCATCTCTCTGCTCTGGATTCAACCTGGCCTCATTCTCTGCTGCCAATTGAGCCTGCTCCTCCTGATCGTAATTGTGCTGCTCTGCTATGAGATGATTTGCAACCCTTTCATTCCAATTCTGAGTGACCTGTGGCATAGATGGCCAATCCTTGAGAGAGCGGCGAGAAGATTGGAGAAGCTGATCAATGAGAAAAAGGCCATAATCCATAATGTCTTCATCTGAGGGATTGACACGGATGTTGTCATGCTCGAGACGATAGCGTAGATCATCACAGATCTGGGGCCAATATGTATTCCATAGAGCAGCAGGATCGGAAGGATTGCAATCTCTCAGAATGGTGACAAAGAGGTGGCGAAGCTGACGACCGGTTTGCATAGCAGCTGCTTCACGTAAACACTGATCCCACTCCTGATCATCTTCAAGAAGGCCACGTGCAAGACAGGCATCTTTGAAAGAAGGGTGTATGACTCCTTCATATGTGCGAAGGTCTTCAAAAGATGTCGAGCCTGCAATCTGGGTCAAAAGAAGTCGAAGATAGAAGCGATCGCCTGATGTGGGAGGAGCGTAATTCATGCGGCCTATGGCAAATCCTCTCTGTCTAGGCTTCCACTCGTGCTTCTTGTTGAACACAAACTGGGAAGGAAAGTCCTGATAGAGCACAGTGGATGCTGTATCGGGATATTTGACATTGGCCTTGAAATAGGCAGTGAGAGTGGAATCCTGTCTTCCTCCTCGCAAAACGACCTCTGGCATTGACTCTTGACCATCCTGCCTCCAAGTGACAAACTGCTCATCTGGAAGGTGAACCTGCAACCGTATGACATTGGGTGCTTGGCCATGAAGTGGATATTGGAAGATGCGCCAAAGACTTTCACATGCAGAGACATAGCGTGCATCCAGATACTGCCTGACCTCGTCACCCACAGTGCCAAACTGCATGGAGACACGGTCATGACCCTTGTAAACATATTTGTAGATGTACTTGACTGCTTTGATAGATGCAATGCACTCCACATTGATGTGGCACTGGTACTTCCAGATGAGCCAGGAAGAATAAGAAACGACCCAGCGATTATCGACCTGTTTGCCTCGAACGTCATAGGTATGACCGGTGTTTCGACGACGGGTAGCAGCATATGCATTGTCAGTGATGGTGGTATGCTCTCTGAAAGGCTTTGGAAAGTTCTTGGTGCATTTGCCATTCTCCATGCATTGAGCTCTGGGATTTTCTGCACCACAGGGTGTGTGAACCATGAACTTTTTGATCAGCTCAAGCAGTTCAGGATTGTCCTCTGGGAATTCAGAAGAGAGTAGGCTGTCGATATGCTCTGGAGTCTGAAGTTTGGACTCTGGATCAAGAAAGAGGATGCAGTGCATGTGAGGCAGGCCACGTTTCTGAAACTCAATGACAAAGAGATAGGCTATGACCTTGCCAAAGACACCTTTCTTGATGTCCTCGATCAGCTCATCCTTTTTGCGATAAAAGACTCGGATGACCAAATCAGGGCGATCAGCTGCTGTCTGGCCAGGCAAAAGCTCAACAGTAATTTCTGTCCAGTTTGGATTGGCAGTCATAGTGATGAAGAGATCTCCACCATGACAGAAACGATTGATGGCCAAAGCATCCTGAAGAAGCTGCTGCATGTTCCTAGTGCTTCCTGCAAAGGTAGCAGGCAAAATGATCCTGCGGCCCAATTCCTCTGTGCTGACATCCACATTGGCAGCCACTGCATCAGCCAATCCAGCATAAATGTCTCCTCGGATTGTGTTCTGGTTGTGCCAAACCCAACGCAGGCGATTCTGCTCAGCAGTTGCCCAGATGTCACAGACAAACTCTTGAAAGAGCTTTTGAGAAAGAAAAAGATGCTGAGAATCAATGGCAGGAGGACGGGGATGGAGGCGGTAGCGATAAAACTGGACATTAGAAACATATCTGCGCTGTATTGTGGTGGTGTTGCCATTAACCTCAGCCTCCTCCTCTGGGGCTTCATCTGGAGCATCTGGCAGTTGTGCATTGGCATTGACATGCTGCAAAATATCAGCTCGGTTGTAAAGAATTTTGGGATGCCAACTGAGCTGTCCAGTAGGAAAGAGCAAGACAAATCGGAGAGCTGGATAGAATGGATGGATATCTGAAATGCGCTGGAGAGGTTCACCAAATCGGCGGTAGAGAATAATGTCCCGAGCACTCTCGAGTTGATCACCATCACCTGGCAGAATGACAGCGATTTCATTGGCAGTGGGCATATTGTAGCGACGGTGGTCAGTGGTGTTCTCCAATCGTAATACAATTCTGCACTGGTGATCCTCTGGCATATTCCTGGTTTGCTCATATGCCTGTCGATACAACTGGACCCCTGGATGACAACGATAGAGCATATCTTGCACAGTGCGAAGAGTCGTGGGATCAAGATTGGTATTCCACTGGTTTGCAATACGGAAATTGTGAGCATCATCAGGATCATAAATGTAGAGCTGGGCATAGACAGGTGGCTCTCCAGGAGGAGGAAGAAGAGACCCAGCTCTGTGAGAGAGCTCTCCATGAAGTCTGAACACATAGGGAGCATTTCCATTGGCCTGAAGAGAAGCATCAACTCTGCGCCCAATTGATACCATTGCAAGCGCATTGTTGTAGTTGCGAATGTGTTTACGGAATTTGTTTGCAATGGGATTTTGCTCAGAGAGCAAAGTCAAGAGTTCAGGAGGTGGGCGATCCAGAGCAGGAAGCACAATTTTGCCTTGATAGCAACACATGCCAAACTTCGGATTACGAATCGAAGACTTGACTAAACGCTCAGAGATCCAATGCAGTGCATGACAGAAAGAACATTCAATGTTCATTCTACCCATGTCATGTTGAGGCCAATTGGGATCAAATGGGCGACGTGCTAGGGGTAGGTTGGTAACAATAGGCAGTGGTGGCAGTGGTGGCAAAGGAGGAGGTGGTGAAGGTGGTGGTGGTGAAGGAGAAGGCAATGGAGGAGGCAATGGCAGTGGTAAAGGAGCAAGTGGTTGAACAGGTGGTAAAGGCTAAAGGCAAATTGTTATTTATTGAAATCAATCTAGCTTATTAGAAAAAATGACGTACAGGAGCAGGCAAAGATAATTCAGCATGAGAGGCAACAGAAGGAGGCATAGGAGGCAATGGCAGTGGTAAAGGAGCAGGTGGTTGAACAGGCAATATAGGCTAAAAGTAAATCATTATTCATTGCAATCAATCTAGCTTAACAGAAAAAATAACATACAGGAGCAGGCAAAGGAGGCAAATTTGCATATCGAGCAGCTAATTCAGCATAAGAGACAGCAGGAGCAGGAGCAGGAGCAGGAGCAAGAGCAACAAAGGGGCGCATAGGAGGCAAAGCATCCAATGCTTGCTGTAAATGAGCAGGAAGATGACCATAGATAGGAGCAGGAGCAGCTTGAGGAGGAGGAGCAACTTGAGGAACAGGAACAGGTACAGGAAGGGATCTGCGACCACGCCGCACAGGTTGAAGCTCTGGCAAAGCATTCAACTGTGCACGCAGTTCAGCCACAGACAGAGCATTGCGAGGTGGTGGAGGCACAGCAAAGGGATCGTCAGGAACATGAGCAGGTCCAGCAGGCACAGGAGGCACAGGAAGAGGCAGAGGAGTCACAATCCGACGACGATGAGGACTATCCAGAGTGCGGTTATCACGCTCATGCTGGCGGAGTGCACTTCGTGGAGTAACCGGTTGATCCCTAAGGCAATATTATTATAAAAAGACATGATAAGAAAAAGAACCTTCAACGTACATCAGGCGTCTCCAAAAAAAACCAAAACCAAGGCAGCTATGAAGCGTTTTCTACGGCAGGGTATATGCAACCCAAATCCACCAACTGAAACAGGGAAATCGGTGCTAACAGTGGTAGTTGATAGAGGAGCGACTTCCAAAAAGGAAGGGGAGGCAACTGTAGACCCGCCAGCCCAATCTCCCTACACACTGTGCCCAGAGAGAGGTCCGACCCAAAAAAGGGCCAATAGACAACTGGCAAACACTCTTTTTGTTGAAAAAAGAGAAGCCAGGGAGGTAGGACTTCACTGGGCTTCACCTTGGTCTCCTGCAGAGTTGTGGACTGAAGAGCAAACCGACTGGAGAAAAGCTGAAGGAAGGTGATGGGGGAAAAAAGAAGAGGGGGGCCAATTTTTCGTTGACAGCTGGCATTTCAGGCCCTGAATTGATGGGCTCTCGGGCTCGGACCTGCGGTCCTCGCGGGCGCTGCTGACCAATGCTGCCAAAATAGTCATGGGGCCTCTGGGCTCGGACCTGCGGTCCTCGCGGGAATGGCTTACTCAGCTTACAAATTAATTTTAGTCAGCCAACTTTCACACCCGTCCTCCCATTATTATTGATGTGGTCGTCAGTTATGTTCTAGGAGGTACCAACATCCATATAAAGGGCGAAAAAAAAACTCACTCTTCCCTTTGCTTTGCGATTTCAGTTTCAAGCGCAGCTCGTTTAGAAAATTCACGATCCGCCTGACGACGATTCCCTCTTTCATCAAAATTCTTCTCCTTCACGGAGTAGAAGACAGATCCCAATTCGGCTACGTGAAGCTCTTAATAAAAACTTTTCTAGATCACAATCAAGACACTCACCGAGCCAATACGGATCAATAGCTGTGACTTGCGTCATATACTCTTTCGATGTCAGGATAAGTTCATGGTAAACGACATAAGATGGTGTATCTTTTCCGAAGCATTAGCTACGAAAGACATGAAACGGAAAAAACACTTACATCCTAGCCCGTAAAGCGCGCTGGTAGGATGCAGATGAGTAGGCAAGCCAGATCTAATATTCACGAATTCTCCAATGCCCTTCACTCGAGCGGCCTGATGGAAGTAACCTGCAGTGATAGCTTTTCTGAAGAATGCCCTGTAACATTAGCAAGTCATTCATAAACAGAAAACTGTAGGGACGCACCGTATCACGTCGAAGTCTGTGCCTGTCGATATGATCTCCATCTTCTGGAACTTCATTATATCTTCCAGCTGAACACGGACTTCACGCGCTTTTCTCAGCAATTTCGGATGCAGGAAATGTCGCATTGCCCAATCGTCGCGGTACCTTGGTAAAGATGTCAAAGATAGAAGCCCCATAGAGAATTGACCCTTCACACACCCATGACTTTTCCATTGGTTGAATACGTTGAGTAATGTTAAATGGTCGCTTTCGGGGACGTTGAATTTTTCCCTTGCAGCATCGGCCTCCTCCATCCTCTCCTTCGGTCTGTAAAAAATGCTAGGGACGGAAAGCATAGACACGATCGTAAGCATTTCCGCAGAGCATTTGTATTCCACCGATGCGATGAGCATTTTTGCCATAGATGGCTCCATCGGAAATTCAGACATCTTCCGGCCGACGGGAGTAAGGTCTCCGACATTGTCCAATGCGCCAAGAACCCATAATTGATACATAGAGTTGAGTATATTGGCCTGAGAGAAAGCATTAATTGACATATATAAGCAGATGATTGAGATACCTGAGGTGGTGGATCCATGAAATCGAATTCGAGCAAATTCTTGACACCAAGTGACTTCAACAACAGCACAGTGTTCGCTAAATTCGTCCGTTGGATTTCGGGTATCGTATTCTCAAACAACTCGTTTCTATACGCCATTTCCGTATACAAGCGATAGCAGTACCTGGCTTATATTGAAAAAAACCAATCCCGAAGCTGATATGTGACCAGTATACGCACCCGCTACCGGTACGCCCGGCGCGTCCGGTCCTCTGGTTTGCATTTGCTTGACTAATTGGCGTTATTTGAAGTGCATCCATTCCGACTTTAGGATTGTATACTTTCAACTTCGAGTATCCAGAATCAACGACGTATAATATACCGTCGACTAATGCAAAAGGTGAGATTCACAATCCTTCAGCTCTCGCATTGGCGACTAGAATCTTACCCGTCAATGAAGTTTCGGCGATGTTGGTAGCTACAATGACTTTCCTGCGTCCATCGCTCGTCGCTTCGAAGATCTTTGCTTGCAAATCAGCAGGCATCTGGGAATAGATGGGTAATACTGCGAGCGGAGGCGGGTCATCTAGCTGGGACAATCGCTCTAATTCTCGTCGTCAATATCAAGGCAAAGGGCGAAAACCATAAACTGACCTTGAACGACTTGACATGTTATTTCGATGTCTTCTTGACCGGTCATAAAAACAAGAATATCGCCTGGAGGAAGAGACAGATGTATTTGAAGAACTTGTTTTACGGCGCTATCGACGTAGTCCTCGCAGGGCGATTTAGAATGGAATATCTCCACGGGAAAAGTACGTCCGGGAATTGTGTATGTCGGCGCATTTCCATAGAACTTGGAAAACTTGAAAGGATACATTTTTAGCTTGCATATGAAATGCGCCTTGTAGTTAAACTAACCTTTTCCGCATTCATCGTTGCTGATGTGACGATAAGCTTCAGGTCTCTCCGCCGCGAAAGAACTGCATGGACAAGACGTAAACATTGAATTGCGACCGGGCTGGAAAAACTGCACGCACTCTTCTTCAGAAGACCCATCAAGACGTCGGTGCTCAGTGACCGCTCATGTGCTTCGTCAAGGATGATGATACTGTATCTGTCAAGATCTCCTTCGTTTAATGATTCTCGCAGCAGAACGCCATCCGTCATATCTAAGAGATTCAATCAGCCGAAGCAAGGCTTGCACTGCAGAAACACACCAATTTACATTTAATTTTAGTTTCGGAGGAAGTGCAATCTTCAAACCGAATGGCGTATCCAACTGTGGTGCCAAGTTTGCACTGAATAACGATACGTGAATCAGAAAGGCCTATCACTGGCGAGTGTATTTCTCTTACCTCCATTTCTTCACTCACTCGCTTTGCCACTGACATAGCGGCCACTCGGCGGGGTTGTGTACATCCAACAAGACCATACGCACAATAACCATCTTCATAGAGAAATTGTGTCAGCTGAGTAGTTTTACCAGAACCTGTTTCGCCGACAACAATCACGACTGTAGAGAACGTTCAGAACGGAGGTTAAGCCTTATGCAACGGAATAAGTTGACCTTGATTCTCCCTGATGACTTTCATTAACTCCTCTCGACAAGCAAACGCAGGCAGGAACTCTCGTTGCTGCTTCAAAGTTCGGCTTTTTGCAAAAGCACTAACTCCCGACGAAGCTTTGAGGTGGCTCGCAAATTTCGAATCTCCTTTGTAATCTTCGATTGCGGCTTTACCCTCACGAGCACTCTTTTCCGCTTCGGCTGCGAGAAGAATAGCAAGGAAATACGTAAATGCTTTACGGGAGTAACATTGTCATAAACATACCTTCCGCTTCCGCCTCCTCGTTCTTCACACCCATGATATTCCCAAGCGATGTGCCTCCCAACGACGCTAGTTTCGCTGCAGCCTTTGCGCGCTCAGCCTGTTCTCTTTTCTCTTTCACCAATGCACTACCCTTTTTCGAAAATACGGCCATATCACTTGTCGGATCCCTTATTGGATTGATAGGGTCTAGTTGCTTCGTGAAGACGGTACGCCCATCCAGGAATGGTGGTTTCAAGTCGTGGACCATGACATGCACCGTAGACTCCGATTCGTCCTCGAAGTCCAGATCAATTGTCTTTCGGGTAGCGACACCCGACGTCAACATCCTATTAGCCTCCCAAAGATCATTATCGGCGTTCTAGCGTGGTAGCAAATAAATAAGCATTTCGGCTGCCAAGAGGACTGGCACATACGTATTGGGCTTGTCTGGCCGAAATCTTCTTCTGCGGTAGATGTCCGTGAATGCTTAATGTCGAAAAATCACGCTAACAACGCACCACTTGTTTCGTTGCAATCTCCGCTTGCTTTAACATGCTCAGATCCTCATACTGAGCGAGTGGATTGTGCTCTTCATCTCCTGCGATCCCACCTTCTTCAGGACCGGTATACCAATCTCTGTCAAGCTTCACTTGCTCTTCCTCCCATTCCCTCATATCAATGCCCAAGGCACCTTCTTCACTGTCAGGACTGCCCCCTCGGACGACCCTTGGTGTAGGAGCATCCCATCTTCGATGCCTTGAGGCACCCCAACCAGGGCCGTCATCAGGTCTACCAGAGCGTGGCGTTGAGTCCCAACCAACGTTCGGCACACGTACACTCGGAGCATCAGCTAAGCCCCTTGCAGATCGCGAAGTAAGGCTCCAGTCTCGCCCGTCTGGGCCATAATCTCGCCTTCCGTCCCAACGTTGATCCCTGGCACGATTGGAGCGCCGCTGGAACTCCCCTAATCCTCTCGGCGCATCACCGCGCACCTCCTGAACAGCTCTCAGCCCCTCTATATATGAATCAGAGGCCATTGAGAAGGCAAATTGAACCTTCATGCACCTTTCTGCCTTTCTCTGCTTCTTCTGTATTCCTCGAGACGTTTTCGCCCTACCTCCGACAAACCACCTGGATGCGACGGTGTCTCCTCACCTCTTTGCCTGCTTTGGATGTTTCGGAAAGCAGGCACAGTAGGCACTGATATAGTTCAGCTAAATATCCAGATAGCATCAGAATCCAACTACCTTTAAAATGCGCTTCTTTGTCCTCATCATCTAGTCTCGGTTTCTTGCGACTCCCTTCACCCTCTTCCTGTGATGCTGCTAGGCGCTTTTCCTGTGCTAGCCTGTCGAGTCCAAGTAGAGAGGCTCGTGGAGTGGGTGGCTCTAGAGGTTTAGCAGGTTGTCGGAATGTGTGCCGCTTGGAGGTGTGTCAGATTTTCGAAATGCATTGAACACGGATAAATACCTTGTCTTTACGCATCAAACCGCCAGGTCGAGCAGGTTCTGGCTCTAGCACGTCACTGTCATGAACAGTGATACCAGGCACTGGCTGAGGCGCATGACCTGTCTCTTCCTGTTTTGCATGAGATAAGACCTCGGCATGAATTTCAGCCAAGAATGAGTCCTGAAACTTCCCAAAAGCCCGCGCAGCTAAGGAGAGTTCATGATTTCAAAACGGTGGACTGGGAAACCAGAGACAAACCTGCGATAAAACTTTCTATGCTGTTCGTTTTCGCGATATCAGAGACTCTTTGTGCAAGTAGATCATTGGGATTAACGAGGTTCAGTGCTCGAGAAAGCTTTATGGCCAGCCGATGGATGAAGTCGTCGGTGCTATCAGTCATGGCAAGGTGCATAACAATTACGTAAACCAGACATCACGAAATCAGGTGTTCCATGTAAATAAATACAAACAGGCCTCGTCACAGCTTGGCGTACTGCAATACATAAGTCGACGATTTCTTTGACTTGACTTTATCGACGTCTTTCATGCTAATTGGCTTGCACTCGTGCGCATGGTTGTAGCCCAATCTGTAGACATAAGAAGCTTCGTTTTACTGGACTCGAACTTTTGTTAGCTCACCTAGCCCTTCCGTCGACGCCTCCCTCTTTGTAAAATTCCGGTCGACGCATTAAAGTGACGACTACGGCACCACCTAACCCAACATTGTGAACCAAACCATATTTTCCGCGCTTATCTGCTATATCGAAAAGATCTGGTGCTTGCATAGGCCCTGCCCCTAGAGAGCGACGATCAAAAGCCTTGCACATGCTTCGCATTCAATAATCACCCACATCCCCGGAGCTGCACTAAATGCAAGGATAAGCAGAAGTTCTTTTCACGTTGCTTGGGACATACTCATGATATAGAAATGCATTCCCAACCCCGTAGCTCCAAGTGGATGTCCCTTGGCCTCTAAACCACCGCTGGGGTTAATGACGTATTTTCCTCCGTACTGAGAAGCACGATTGAGTTTCCAGCATAAACGCAATGTCAAGCGCAGTACCGTATTGTCCCCACGCTCCACAAGTTTGTGAGCCTCGTCAGCCGCGCACAATCCGAGGGCCGGGTATGTGATGAGCTGAAATCGTGTACGCATTTAGCCATCCTTCTCAGAAATGTCCACCTCTCTCTTACCTCATTCGCAGCGAAACAATCGTGGAGTTCGATCACCCCGACCAAGTCTCTGCCCTCACCTTCTGCAAATCCGGCATCCCTGAAAACCTGGTCAGCGCATTCCTTTGACATGCCATAGCCCACGACATCCATGGCACTCTGGCCTTCAAAGGTTTCGGGAAAATCCGTCTTCAACGCCTGAGAAACAATTTCAATTGCCTGGTTCTCGAGGCCATGAGAATGAACAAAGTCCTCCGATGCTACGATACAACACGCTGCACCATCCTGAAGAAGAATCAGCGACAAGCATTGTGAAGATCGACCGAAGATGTAATCCCTTACAGAAGTGGGGCTACACATATACTTTGTCAGCTGGTTGGTGATCTTCGGTGCTTGTAAGACCTGTTCGACACTCCATCCATCGCGGAATTGAGAGTATGGATTATTTAGCGAATGTTTGTGATTCTTGGAGGCTGCCGTTCCACATCGCAGTTAGGCATCTGCCACATGATGCCACTTAGAGGTACCTATTTTCGCCAGATGCTCGATTCCGCCCCCGTATTTTGTAAAATATTCCTGGGCGCCATTGCCAAAGACCCTCGGTGCTCCAGGACCATGGTTTTCGCCCAATCCCTGTAATTCTAATTCTTCGCTTCGCTGATAGATCAACGATGTTGGTGGAACCCGGTCAGGAAAATTTGTCCCTAAGCTACCGGGCTTCATGCGTTCAAAGCCCAAGGCCATGGCGCATTCTACTTGACCGTACTTCACAGCGTTGTTCGCCTGAAAGAGGGCAGCAGACCCAGTGGAACAGTTGTTATTAACGTTGATGATCGGTATGCCCGTCAATCCCAAGTTGTACAGGGCACGCTAACGTGCGCGTGAGTTTTGGTGCATTTAAAGCGAAGTTCACCATGCCTGGCCGCTTGTAGAATCTCCGTAGCAATATCCCGTATAAGCAATCTCGACGCTGTCGTACGTTATGCCTGTTTTCAACCGTTACAGCCTGAGCTCGATCATGAGCATGAATCAACGGCACTAACCAGTGTCCAGCAGAGCCTTCGTCGCTGCTTCCAGTCCCATCTACGAAAAGGGAGTGGTATTCGTTTAGGACGCCGCTTTAACAGACACGTACATCCTCTGTCGTACGTTTACCCCTCGGCTACCCAAAACGCTTTAATGCCAGATAGGATCTAATGTGAGATGAAGACGCATGCCTTGATGAATGCGGTACATCCACCACCAATGAGGAAAGTGCGACGGCCATGCATGTTAGTGAAGGTTTTACCTGGGAAGGATTTCTCTTAAGCTGACATGTTTATATATCCCTAAAGCACCAAGCTTTTGACCTGTCCGGTGGTCGGCTTTTAAAGTTCCGGTATTCATGACCACGAGACATCCATTGCAGTACTACAGAATATCACTGGTCCCACTTTTTTTTTTGAATTTGAACATATGCACGTCGTATGTCATTTTAAGAACAGATAATTGACCAACTTCGTGACAACTAAAACATTGACGCTATTCCCAATGAGTCGATACTTAGACTTGACGGATATCCCCTCAGGCCAGGCGAAGGAATCATTGGTGTGGAGGCGTATGAAGTGGAATAGTTTCAGAAGTTCTGTGGGGGTAAAGTAACGCAGTCGTAATGGCCTTAGAATACGCAGACAGTCTTTTTCCGCTGTTGATTGCGCCTCCGCGAAGGCCCTAAAGATGCTGGCTGTCTAAGAGAATTAACCATTAGACGAGTGTTGTATAGCATGACGAAGTCAGTACAACGAACATCCAGTTCCTCATTCAGCTGTAAAACGGAGCCGGCGCGTTGGGCTAATTGTGTGTAACCTGATCAGTTTCTATTTGAGCGTAACTTCAAAGGGGCCATGAAAGCAAATGACTTCTAGTAAAACAGCATGTCCGCCTTGATGCAGGTGTCACGATATCGAAAGTCTGTCCCCATTTTTGCAGAATATGGTCAGGAACAGCGTAATGCCTTTCTAGTGTCGGCTCTTCATCCAGGTATGCACGAAGTTCCGTGACAAAGGGTCCTCCTTCAGGACGCTCGTTGACCATCTGCCTGTGGTCATTCCACGGTTCATGGCCGGGTATATGTCGCCATACTTTGTCTGCGTCACTTTCTTCCACGTGAGCAAAAGATAGGGGACGTTTTTTGGCGAGGCAGTAATAGCGTAGACGAGAGTTCGGGACGCCAAATTGCAGTGGTGTGAGTAATAGTTCCAAGACAGAATAGTCGAGAGACCTTAAAGTTGACAGCAAGACAACACGAGCATCCGATGACTTATGCGGTTATCAAAACTCGTCATTGCAAAATTAGCCAACGCAATATTCACCTCGAATCCAGCAACATTTTCAATGAGGATGCGAGAGGGTTGGGAATCCATCAAAATCAGACTTGGGAGAACATCTTGGATTATATGAAGGAACGATTTCGCTCTCGGATCTGTAGAACCCTTTGCATTTGGATTCAAGACAGTGAAAGGCTGGCAAGCTGGAGAAAGGAGCCAGAGATCTGCTTGAAAGGCAGCCAATGTCGTAGCCGTCAGTGTAGAGATGTCAATCTGATAACGAAAGTCGGCGAGTCATTACTGCACAATGTGAACTGAAATGAAAAACCTTCTTTATGACATTTTTGGAATGATTAGCGGCATAGACTCGACAAGCTAGCGGATCCCAGTCGAATGCTTGGATCACGTTGCCTTCTACCTGACTACGTGCTAGGCCCAAGTGTAACCCGCCTGGTCGGCAGGATTTCAGTCAAAAAAAACTGATCGTTGCTCAATGCTAGAGAGCACACCAATGCCAGAGAAGAATTCGAGTGCTCTTATCTGCGCCATGGATAGAACGTTTCGGGTTCGGGGAACGAGGGGCCACTTACGTAAGGATTTTCGAACTTGTTGAATCGAAACTCACGCCTCAATCATCTTGCCTTCGTACCAGCTTGTTCGTATAGATCTTACTTAGCCGGCACAGGTACACCCATTCGCTTACGATACTTGGATACATCGACATTTCCGCGCGCAAACCCAATTCTCCGCCTCCAAACTCACTCATTGCTATCGCTCCTATGTCGTCTGGTGTTAGTCGGTCATCCGACGGCATTGCCTTCTCAAATTCATCCAGTAGCTCGTCGGTTTCGTCGCCTCTGGGGTATGGCAACAAATGTATCCCTTCGTCTCCTCAGAGTGATTGGAATTTCAGGGAAAGAACCTTGTTAGCGGCTGAATCTGGGCCTTTACGGTACGTATCTGTCTTCCGATCATGCCTACCAGCACCGGTTCTAGTAGTTCTCCTGAAGGATCAAAGATTTGCACCAAAGTTCAGTCACGTCCCAGCCTCAGCGTTCCAGCCATCTGCCGACTCCGCACAGGTGTGACAATCATCAGAATACTCACTCTCAACTGCATCTCATTCATACTCTACGAATAGCCCAAACACTTTCGGTCAATACGTCCATGGCGATCCGCATTCCCCAGAACCCCTTGCGTTACTCAGTGGGTAAGGTCATATCGCATGGAATAATTGTCCTTGCTGACAAACCTCAAGAATTCAAAATACACCATCTTCTTCATTGACATCATTCTTCGGACCTCATCTACCATCTCAGAAACCGTAAGTTATTTCAACGCTTTCCATTTAATATCGAGGTCTTACTGATGTGCATGAGAAGTCCTATTGATACGTCCACTATTCAATCTCAGATCATGACCCCTGAATCGAGGTGCGTCGAATACCTCCCGCCATGTCAAAGCGCAAATCTCAGAGCAGATTTACTAGTCCTCAGTCACGCAATACTTCTACTCGTTACTCTGTGATGCCATCCAAATCACCGTCAGTGAACGAATCTGAACAATCTTTTGGTTACTAGTCGACATTCACCAATACTCATCTATTTTTAGCCATCAGTCGGCCGTTCGATTCACCGGTTCAACATCTCCAAGCTTCACATCTATAGCACCAGAAGCGAATAATTTGCCAATCCTAGCGCCTGCACCTTGGCTTATGTCTCCAATGTCGGCGTCCGAACAAGCAACACAGTTATCTTCTCCGTTCATAGGTAAAGTCAAAGCCAAGACGCAGATGCATTTTCGCGTCCAGTCTGAGTCACCTGGAGTTCATAGCAACGGTCCATCCCTCGACGACTCCTTTTTCCGTCATACGAGGGCTGAGAATATCGGTCCTGATAGCGCGATAGTCTCGTCATCCCGTCCTTATACGACGACGCCACCAAGATCCTCTGCGGTTGCGCAAGTTTCCGAGGCTGGCGGGGAATTGAAGCGTATACACCAAGAAGCACTACAAGACTCCTTAACGCACCAAAGGCAGGTAGAAAGCAGGCGGCCAGATTACCTTAAGCGCACCAAGAGGACTCTTCTGGACGTAGAACCTCCCCCTTTGGAGGAAAATCGGTCGTTTCACGACCAGGACAAGTCCGCTAACGTCGGTATAACTGACAGTCCTATCAAGGGGCGAAGACTCAAGCTGTTCCAAGAAACCTCAGAAGAAAGTTTCGAAGAAAGCTTGATGGCCGGTGGTTATGGAAGATATGTGAGCTTTTCGCGGCTGTGAATGGCATCCAGACACTATGGTTTACGCGAAACATACAGCGTACGGCGGACTGGGTTCGCCAGCCTCAACCCTTACTCACGACCCCTGGCAAGATGGAGAGTAGCATTGTGTCCTTCTCCGAACCCGCAGGAGAGGACCCTCCCACAGAGAAGGAGCTGAAGAAGCAGAAACGATTGGCCGCCTTTCGAAGTCGACAATCGCCCCATAGTCCAAGTAGTAATCTCCTACCCGTCGAGTTAGAGGGTAAGGGTAGAGTACTTGTGGATGCCGCAAGTAGTCGTCCCCTTCCGTCTTTTGCGTCGCCCAGCCCCACCAGGAAGAAGATGGGGAGTCGAAAGAGAAAGAAGGCTTCGCACGGATTCAAGGAAAAACAGAGCGGTGCTGATGAAACGAGCACTTCTATGCATTTGCCGAACTGGCCAGATGAAGAATTTCCCTGGCGGATTAGATCAAGCGAAGTGGCTGATATCGCAAAGGCCGAGGAGGAGGAAAAATTAAAATGGATTGAACAGTTCCTAGATCGAAGCTCCGACGAAGATGAAGATGAGCTCGACAGCAGCGCTCATACCGTCGCGAGACTGAGCATCTCCGAGAATTGGACAAAATCTCATACCATTGGTTCACCATCCGGAAGAGGGCTGCAGAAAACGCTGTACTCAGATGTTAGCGATCGTACCACTACACGTTCAAGGAGTACGTTTCATCCAAGCGATCCAGCAGATGCCAAGACAGCCTTGCTTTCAAAGAAAAGCATTCTAGCACTGTCGTATCGTCGATCTCGAAGGGTTGAATACAACAGCGACGTCGAAGCTCTTTGCATTTGCAACGGTCGAGACGATGGACGAGAATTGGTGCAGTGCGACTCGTGTCAAACCTGGTATCATCTGCAATGCATCGGGATTCACGACATTGCCGACTTGGGGAAAGAAGAAGATCCGTGGTTTTGCCAGTTTTGTGAAAGGAGCATGTCGCCTTCCCTGCCAACTGGTTTAGACTTGGCTTCGAGTGAACCGACCTTTGTGCCGACAGATGAACCTCATATCCGCGATTCTCATGATGGCATGTTCCTTCATCCATCGTCTCCCGATAGTTCGCCTCTAGGATGGAATCAACCTCAAGCCCCGAAGACGCCCACTCAGCCTGTACGCAAGGAGCACATATTAGGGCATGCTCTCTCTACCGGCTCCTCTTGGTTAGAACCTTCACGGCTAGGTCCGATAACCCCGAGGAACGGATCCCTTTCACACTCTTCTTCGAATCTCCTCAATCGCAGCGGAACGCCTTTTGACGACTCGATTTTTGATCCACATCCACTCCTTCCAGAGGTATTCAGATTAGTGCTCCTTTCACGACGCCGAAGAACAACGTCTGGCCCTCTAGGGCGAACGGACTATTCCAAACGCCTTCGAAACCGGGTGGAGGCAGGAACTCGACGAACAGGATCTTCGACACCAATCACTCTTTCTCCTCTATCTTAGATGATGACACTGATGGCGGAGATGCTGCATCCAGCTCACTTCGCAAACAATTTCCTTACGACGACTCTCCGATTAGGTGGGTCAGACCCACAGAAGAAAAAAGCCGCCGAATGATTGATTCCACCCTCCCATTTCGTTCCACGGTCCCTTCGGCGAGACTATCCATTGAAGAGTCCCCGGTTATGCGGTCAAAGCATAAAGAGGAACCATAGCGTCTTAACCCAATTTACCATACCGCGCTTCCGTGGGTAGTGCCTCATTTCAGGAATCTCCATAAGCTAATGGTCAACTATCTCTTATCGTAGCTCCCCTTTCTATACGTTATATCTTTTGTATTCTTATAACTGGATGTTTTGTATCCTGCCTTTCGTGGCACGTATGATGTGGGTTTCGTAGTAGATGCTGCAGTGTTTATTGATCGAAGACAATGTAAATTGTCGTGATGTTTAATGTATGCGTTCTGAGACGCTCACGTTACAATCTCAACGTCAACTCTGATCACAGAGATATACTTTTTCAGCGAAGTGCACACCACAGGATATGGATGGGAAAAGCGATGTGCACTTATCCGTCATCGACCGGATACGGATCGGAGTAGTAAGTCTGGACGCCATTCCTGCGACATCACTCTTATCGTTACCTGGAGGCGCTTTTTGCCCTTCGGCATAGACCTCAAGACCAATCCTTTTCATGTGTGTATCCCGTAGAAGACGCTGTAACGTCGCATTGGAGAACCCACTCGTTTGTTCAGCGTATGTCCTGGATCTGCAGCACATGTTCCCCATATGCAAATGCCTGATGTCAAGAGACAACAACCCGTGGCGTACTCGTGCACTTGAGATTGAACGAGAGTACCAGAAGCTGAAGGACAAGTACGAACACGATCGTCTCAGTACGAAGGCTATCCTCGCTTTTGCCGCTTTCTGACCGCGGATCTGTTCAAGGAGCTCGAATCGATTCCGAAATGACGACCACGGTCCCAGATTCTGGTCCTGAACGAGCCTCGTGCGGCGGGCCTATCAAGAAGAAGAAAAAAACGTCACTTAATCATACTTTCGCTAAGCAGTTGGATATCGAGAACTACGAGTCCACTTTTGCTGTGTTTGAAGGCAAGGCCATCTTTCACCATTCTATCTTGTAAAGGACTGAGATACCTGATCCCCAGCTCCAAATTTAATCTGCCGCACGATAGACGACAACCTCTGGTCCCAAGACAGAATAAAGGCTGATCCAGACTTTTGTCTAGCTGTCGCCAACGAATCGTTCCGCGTTCTTGCAGCTGGGCTGAATCAGATCATCGCATGTCCCAGACCTTCTGTCGCTCAGCAAAGCCAACTACGAAGTTTCAGCATCGTTCTACATCACATTCTGATGACAATTTTGACCATATCTCGGACAGCGTCAGTAGCAACCCAAAGCCCTACACACGAACCGCTGACGGGATCGATGGAAAACATCCTATCTCAGCTGTCCTTGCTAATCATGCAGCCAGTGATCAAATCATTTGCAGTCCTGTCTGAATCTTACCTCTACAGATGCTTCCGTCCGCAAGCGGAACCTCCCAATTCTAGAGATTTACGGATTCATGAGCCAGTGGCAAATTCTAGAGTCGACTCGAATAATGTACCTCAAACGGGTTTGCCTTGCGATATTGTTGACATACGGAAAGACTTGCTAAACTTCTTCCGGAGAGTGGTGATCTCTGTCCATAGCGAATTTCGAGCTACGCAAAATCCCATTCGAACTTCAAATTTGTTTCAGGCATGCTTAATCCTGGATACCACACGCGAAATCGAACGGATGCTATTCCGTTCAGGCGACGGCTCATCTTTAAAGCCGCGAGCGAGTGCATTAGGGGTCAATGCTAACCTCGCTGAAAGCGATCCTTCTGGAAGAACTCTGCCGTCTCGTCTGCGCAAGCTTGCGGTCAAGGATGCATTGTGGTACTTGTGCGCTGTGATCCACTCCCTCTTCGACGACCCGCCGTTGGTGCATGGCGCCAAACCCTTCTGTGGACAGGGAGCCGGAGGAGATGGCAGACTTCTATGGGAGTCGATATCGACTACTCTATTGAAAGTGCTGACGAAATGCAAACGGATGGGCCATGAACTCGAAAGGATGTGCAAGAACTTTGATCGAGGGCTCCTGATGCCTGAAAGACTAGCGACACCAAGAGATCAACAGGACAACTCCAGTCCCGGAGATATTCGGGACGCAACCCTGCAAGCTGATGCCTACCATGATGAAGCGTCGCAGGTGAATTTCGCACATGTAAATGTGGCCCCAAACATCGGTGGTACACTGTGGACCGGCAGGGTGCCCCAAGAAGCTAATTCTTCCTGCGAATTTACGACCTTGCCACATGAAACGGCGCAAGAGCAGACCGATGACGGGCTGGTTGAACTGGATGGAGTTGGATATGACCTACTTCTCGGCATAGCAGAGCGATATTGGACCTGGACATCGATTTTCGCATGAGAGACCTTCATGGCCTTCATAGGCTCTTCGCGACGGTGTAGGTTCGACGGCTGAAGAGGGTATGCTGGAGGGTCTCTCATTGAAGATAGGGCATGTCGACGTCGATGTTAGCAGTTAGGATGATCTGTTCCTGACTTTTTGTGACGAGACGAATCCGTGCGTAAAGGATGGCATGTATGATTTTCAAGCACCCTGGCATCAAGCAACATTCGTTGCTCAGTCATGACATCAACGCTGGCTGTCAGGACGGATGCTTTGAAGATCAGTTATATCCGCATGGACATATCTTGAGCGTTTCCTGTGAGCATCTTATGAAGCTCCTTTTAGCAACTGGAGAACAAATGTTCCTCCCTGCTCGGAGAAAGAAAGAGGCTCTGATATCGTGTCCATTGACCCGACCATAAGGAGCCATATGGTCAATTGGGGATTTGCGTGGAAAGTCTATTACGTGTCTATGAGAAGGAGACTTTTTGTCGCTCTTTTTCCTTGTCCTTCAATCAGTCGCGGAGACACCCATGGCCAGTTTCTGGGGCTATAATGAGTGAAGGGAGTTGACAGATGCGATGGATCATATGACGGTGAGATGCCAACTTGAAGGAGGATGGAAGACGGTTTTTCGCTTCGATGAAGGGAATGCAGGGTACAACTTCGAGAACCAGGTAGAGAACGTCATGAAAGAAGGCCAGCCCATGGCATATCCGACGACAACAAATGGAGGTTGCTTGGCGAGCTGTGGAAATTGATCGATAGCATGGTCATCGATTTCTTGGAGGAGTGATCACATAGATCACAAGCAAAGGTTGCTCGTGGAGGCCGAAGTATCGTCCGATAAACAATGAGGTATCGCAGATTCTACGCGGTCCGTGATTTCTGCCAAAATGCCGTGTTCACGGATTGGTCGCTGTGGCAGAATAATTGAATGCACACGAGCAGTGGATTGGCAAACTGTCCGATCGACGTTGCAAGAATAGAGCCGTAGTCTAATATGTGCTGACGTGACGACACATTTTCGCCAAATGATCGATCATCGATCATCGAATTTTTTTTTCCAGACACTATGCATAACAGGCACCATGTGTTCGGGAGGAAAAAAGAAAGAGCAAGACCAGTATGCTGTGCTTACAGGCTTTTTACACGGAGAGGCGAGGAATAACATATCGATAGCGCGGAATTGCTTCATCTCTGAAAGGAAGCGATTTAGGTCACTGCCATTGCCTGATAAGTGTATATGATGGTCGACGTGTCGAGGAGGACGAGTAGAGAATTCTGGACGTGGGGAAGGAAGGACCTGTGCAGGATTGGGCGCAACATAACATTGATCAATGATCGATCGATAAATGAAGTCGGGTATGGTCGGAAGGACGGCAACTCGATTGGCTTTGGGAGAAGTGGATTGTGATAATTTGGCGCGAGACAGAGGGTGTCGGGCCGAGAGTGGCAGAGTCTACACGTGTCGACGACGGAGAGTGCCACTGTTGAAGCCCGCGGCGAGAAGGAGCAGATTCGTGGGCAAATGGAGATGGAGAGGGCTTAGTGTAAGCGACCGTGCCGCGTCTTCCGGAAAGCTGCTAAACCAAAAATGAAATAAATCAGGAATCTGTGAGTCTGTTGTGCTAACTATGCAGACAGTCGGGGTCGAGGTGAGGGGATATGTTGTCAGGTGTTGTCAAGGGTCGGAAAAAAGGAACAGACAAACAAAAAAAGAAAATTTCAACCTCGCCGCTCTCTTGATTTGGGACAACTTTCAGACGAGAACCGGCTCGCGGGACGCGCAAATGCATGCTCGGCGACGTGTGGGGTATCGTGCAGCTCCAGTCCATCTTGAGAGGTGTAAAACTGACGCGAGACATTGGCCTTGGAGATTAGAATTTCAAAAAAGATGCCGTGACGATATTCAAATGCATCGTCTATCAAGCGCCTGACGGGAGTTGATTCTCTGTGGTCATCTGTGGCCTTGCCGTCACGTGATGTGTTGGTCGTGTGATTTCCGGGATTCTTCCGATGAATTGACGAGGGTGATTGGATCTGAGATCCGATGGCAACGTCGCCGTTCCCACGAGTGCTTGGTTGTGACCGAATATAATCTACCCTCTCCTCCGTCGCGCCCAAACCACCTATGGCCACCACCACATCCTCCTCCTCCCCCTCCTCCTGCTCCGCGTCCCCTTCCTCCTTCTACTCCCCTCTTCCATCCCTTGTCCACAGCTCACCGTCCTCATCCTCCTCCAGCCTCGCCAGCATTCCTGAGCGACCCAACGAGCACCTCGCCGTCCTCCTCCCCAAGCACCTCTGGAAGGTGCGACTTTTATCTCTTTCGTTCTTGCGGCTGCTCACGCGCCTCTCTAGCCCGATGCTTTCACAACTCGCTGCGATAATCTGTACTGTCAAGCCAAGTTCTCCTTCCTTGAACGGAGACACGTAAGTCTTCTGTTGGTCTTTCAAGCCAGCTCACTCGGCTCAAGCTGTCCCTAGCACTGTCGCAAATGTGGTGGTATCTTCTGCAACGTGTGCAGCTCGCGCTCTACCCCTCTTCTCGACACCTCAAACCTTGACTTTCTGTACCCTCCACGTAATGTGCCGCTCTCATCCTTTGCATCCCCAGAATCGCCTCTGGTCCCCTCGCGGGTCTGCGACGACTGTTGGGATCTCATCCACGGCACTAGTGTACGCTCCGAACTCTGTCGCTCGCCTCTTCCTCGCACCATCTCTTCTCCCCTCGCGATTGTCAAATCTCCCCTCTCCCTTTCCCCCGTCACCAGTGGTGGCAGCTCCCTTTCCTCTAGCTTAACTGTCGCCTCAGAGTCACATCAGACCACCCCCGCTGCTGTGCTTGCTTCGGCTGCGCCTCTCGCTCGGAGAGCCCAGTCGCTACATGCGACCTCCAGCACTGCCAGCCTCAATAGCACTCGGCGCTCCGCCTTTCGAGCTTCCCATCTGACCCTTCCTCCTGAGCTGGAGCGCTCCTATGGCGAACTTGATGCCTACCCCCTTCGTCGTTCTAGTGTTCTATGTAAAGCTACGGGCGGCGGGCGCTGGGAACCGAAACAAGATCCTGTCATCATTGGATACAGGCCGCCTATTCCGGGTGCCAAAGCGCAATACGAAATCGACATGGAGCAGCAAGAGAGAGAAGAACGAACGCGCAGGGACAATCCGATTGTCAAAGACGGAGGCTCGTGTATCATTCCTGTGCACCGTAATTGAATACTGACATACTGCTGTAGAATTCCAGTACAGGTTCCCAAGAGAACAAGAACAGGAAGCAATATCTGTGGCTCGCAGTTTCACCTTGGCGACGTTCTAAAACATTTCTCAGCGTGAATCCGGTGCTCCAACGAGCCTATACGCTCCTGCATTCGGCCACTATCCTTATTTTTGTATATTGCGTCCTATAACCTATTGCTACGCGATACGCACCCCATTTCTCGATTTGGCTCCGCGACCCCTGTCATTGCGTCCACTCTGTAGCTCGCATATCGCATTGGCCCGATTCTCTTGATTCGATTTGTACATGCTGTACAATCCTGCTCTTGCCCAGGACGAGCACCAAGCATCTGACGTTCAAGTATTACGCGTCCGCCTCCCCACCCCGGTCCTCTTGCGCTACCCAGTCAATCGTCGGTCGTCTCTCGACCAACTTGTCGGCATATATCCTTATCTCTACGTATCATATACTCTGCTTCATACCTTGCTTATATGCTCATTCTTGGCTCTCTGTTGTGCTTTTACACACTTTACACATCCTGGCTTTCCCTCGTTTCATATGTTAATTTTTTGGTCTGACCACCTTATAGGAACTTTTTATGTACAGCAGGACATTCCATAGACGCCTCTTGATATCACGCAGTACAGCACTTGGTGTATTTAGTGTGTGTGTGTCGCCTAGAATTCAGGCTGTGTTATTGCGCAAAATGCGGTCCCACTTGGTCAAACAAAGTCAAACAGCCAAAATCTCGCCGAATTCCAAGTTCCGCTTTTTGGAAACATTTAGCATGCATCGTCTGTGCAGGCATGCTTCCGTCGTACTCAAGCGTGGTTATTCTACCGCACACGCCTCTTCCGCTTCTGCTCCGACGGAAATCCCTCCATCAGCAAGCCTGAATGAAAACAAGTCTGCACCGGCTGCTGAGCATGCACCATCCGACGACAGCTCCACTCACGGCAGTAGAATTCGTCGGCCCTTGGTGACCCGTCGCGCGCCTATATCGAACGCGAATCCGCGTACATGGAATCGCCCTCTCGCCGAAGGCGTCCTGCCGGCGTATGACCTTGCTCTCAAGCTCATTTGCTCCGACAGCGCAAGGTTGACCGATGAGGCCAAGGCGCTGCGACTCCGCGTCGAGGAACAGGAGAAAAAAATCTCGGAACTCGGCGAATCTCAGCAAGCTGTCGTGCTGGACGCGGAATTGGAGAAAATGCGCGACAAGCTGCACATTCTCGAAGTGCAGAGCCAGGCCAACCTTCCCGAGGTTAGATGGGCTGTTTCAAACGCAATGGGTACGCGTCATGTACTCATAGACTCTGTACACTCGTGACATTCTTTGTCAGTGGACATGAATAAACCCGTCCACCGGCATTTGATGGAGCAGAGATGGAGAAAGGACGGCGACCTCGACCTTCTGGTACATTGGGCGTCTCCTTTCCTTTCCAGCCAGTTGTGCTAAATCTGGCCTACAGATGGAACGCATACACCAGATGCACGTTGTCCCGGATGTATTGCCGCATCTCCGTCCGTCCATCGATCTCCACGTTTCCACCAAGACCACGCGGGAGATGATGAGAAAAACTGGCAAAGTACAAGCCATCGTGGAACCGGGAAAATTTTTGCTACCTGAACAAGTTCAGTCTTCGGTGACGTTCTTTCAGCACCATGCTTACGCCTGAATATGGCCATACAGACCATCGAACCCCCGAAACTTTACGCCAATGTCTTCCATACTGATACGAGGCTCTACACAATGCTTCTAGTCGACCCTGGTCAGTGTTTCCTGTCACAATTGCCAGCTAATGGTCTCATTAAGCCTTTCTGATCGACAGATGTTCCGAACCAAGCGTCACAGTCATATGATACCTTCCTTCACTGGCTAAAGTACGCATTCCTTCTCCCCCGGATCCCCTATCGGTGTCCTTTTTTTTGCATGGTTTTGGAGACTAACTTTACTTTATCTTAGACCTAACGTGCCTCTGTCTGCTACCCATCAGTCTCGCATTACGGACCTGAACTCGCACACGCGCTACATTCCGCCGCATCCCCAGCAAGGCACACCCTATCATCGATACGTACTCCTTTTGCTGCCGCAACCACCTCTGGCAAGTGTACCGTACTCCCGCAACACCGAGGCTCGTGCAAAGCCTGGTGTTCCGACCTCTGAATTCCTCGACATTCCGTCGATCACGGACGCTGAGCGGCGTCAGTTCAATGTCCGAGAGTTTGCACGACGGTGGGGTTTAGATGGGTCCAAGGGCGGTGGAGTCCATATGTGGAGGGAACTGTGGAGTGAAGACGTTTCCAGAATATATGCTGAAATTTTGAGTGAGTTCTGATACCCTTGTCTTCCGATCCTATCCCGCGATTCGCGCATACGCCGTGGATCACGATCCCGTAATGTTGCCTTGGAAGCTGATCCCGTCTTTCCTTTTCGCAGAGGAGCAGGAACCGAGATACGGCAGGCCGCCAAAAGCGGATCGTTATGTGGAAGTCAAAAAAATCAAACGCTATATCTAATTCAGGTCGTAGCTCCGAGGTGAATTACTGACGTCCGTAGTATATCCTCAGCAAACCGTTGCAATCCATTCCATTTCATGTAGGCGAACAAACAATCGCCGATGTATGGGTTCGTGACCCAGCATTCGGGTGAAGGTCAACGTGAAGAAAATAGATTCTGTCATGGCGAAGAATTAGGCCTACAGTAGGGTCTAGCAATGTGGACTAAGGGAGACAGTCTCCGCTTCCCCCTTTCGCAATAGCTATGTCTTTCCTGTCGATCGTAAGTCCGCATTGTCGAGTTGAACAATTCACTTGGCCGTGACTCAGTCGGTGGCGAGTGCAAGCTTGATTTTCGCAATGGCCTGTGCGGGGTTAAGCCCCTTTGGACAAGTGCGAGAGCCTGTAATGACAGCGTTAACATCAAATTTGTTAATTGAGCACGGACACGCCCTACAGTTAAAGATGGTGTGGCATCGGTAAAGACTCATCTCGTTTTGCAATTTCTCCTTGCGCTGGGCGGTATAGGAATCCTAGACAGCAATTCATAATGGTACAACAAGGGAATAGACGGTGAGAATGATTTACCCTGGAGTCAGCAATCCACCTGTATGCTTGCATGAGCGTTGCCGGACCGAGGTACTCGTCCTGGTTCCACCAATACGAGGGGCAAGAAGTCGAGCAGCAGGCACAAAGAATGCACTCGTAGAGGCCATCGAGCTTCTTGCGATCTTCCTGGGATTGAATGAATTCTATTGAAAGGGGTTTATCCCCGCACGATGGCTGCTAAAGTGAAAAGAACGAACCTTTCTCAGGCAGCTTGTCATTCTGGAGATACGGCTGGATTGATTTGTACTGCTTGTAGAAGTGAGTCAAATCCGGTACAAGGTCCTTGACGATGTACACTAGGGCATTGACAAACCAGTTCAGCGGCCGAACATTGAGAGTGGAATAGGACGCACTATGCGGCAAGGGATAGATTTTGGTGTCAGAGCTGGGGCTCCTATCAATTCTGCACAAGCATGCCAATGTGTTTTGTCCATTGATGTTCATGGCGCAGGAACCGCAAATGCCCTCGCGACAGGATCTGCGGAAGGTCAAGCTGGGGTCCATCTCGTTCTTGATCTTGATGAGGGCGTCCAGAATCATGGGACCGGTTTGATTCAGGTCAATGGTGTATGATTGTAGGCGGGGCTTCTTAGACGGCTCGTCGGGGTTCCAGCGGTAGATCTTGAATTCCTTGAGTAACACAGGCTTGGTCGTGGGCTCTGCCTGAGCCAGACGTGCAGCGGTGGATAGCATGCGGACGCTGGAGAACGCGCGCAGCGTCGAGCGGCGGGCCGCGAGGAATTGCATGGTAGATTTGGAGGTCTTACGGTCGGAGGCAGGCGGGATGGAGAGCAACAACCTGGCTGAGGGGTCCAGACGAGTTGGTCGCGTGATTCCGGATCGTGACCACTTTGTTCCGAGCCAATCACATGGCGAGCAATTGTACCCCCCATTAAACTTGTATATTACAGGCCTTTATCCTTACGTCCGTCGGCGCACCGCTGGAAGCCCGATGAAATTGCGCATAGAATAGAAACATTCACTTTAACAGCCACAACTAGCATTATGCGCTGGCAGGCACTCAAAGCATAATCAAGCTCGGAGGCAATGTTGACGGTCTGTGGGTATCTCAGCACCAGATTGAGCTGCGGCAGAAGCAGCAGCATGATCGAGCGGGCACTTTCCATGTAACTCGTAGTGAACGCGGAGAAACTCACGTTCAACCATATTGGATTGCGGGGAAATTGACCTCGCTATGGGCGACTGACATATGGGTCTTTGACGGAGTATGTATTCGGTCAAACTTCGGTTTTCTAATCCAAGAGCTGGATGACATGGGTACATCACGACGGCGGTTGAGTATTCAGATGAATCTGCCACGTAGCGAGTGGAAAACTGATAGCGTATATACAGACACATGGCGAAAAGCGATATGAAGCAGTTATCGTTCTGATAAGTTAGGGTTGTCTGTCAGTAGGAAAAGTGAGTATGGATATGGAAAGGGCGAGTGACATGTCCAAAAAGGGCTGCCAAGTTCGATGTCATCTTCGCGTCCTTGTGCTCCTGTTGAGCCGTGAACTTTCAAAACGCTGACGAATTGTGGCGTAGCCTTCCCGGTCTACGCGGTGTAGATAGTATATCCCACCATTGTTGCCCCACGAGACGCTGCCGGAGTGATAAGGGCGCTCCGTCACGTCGAAAATAGCGCTAATGTCATCCACCTGGTCACAGTCATTACATAGCCGTAAAGAAAAGTAAATTCTCATACATTTCGTTCCGTAACGCGTGCGTTCAGGGAAGATACGAAAGGCTTCAGAGAAATGACGATAGCACCCTCCTTCAGATCTAAGAATTTTGGCCTCAAAGCCTCGTTCACTAGGTGAAAAAATGGTCAATTTTGACAGACCAACCATCAAGGGAGATGGAACACTCACAACTTTCTTCAAAGACCTTGTTATCCACAAGCACAACGTCCGCCTTTGGCATCAACTCGTCCACTCTTTTGCTGGTTAACATATTCCCCTCTTCGAGTTCTACCTCGCCCATCTTCACTCCCCACATCCTGCAGCGGACCTCAAGGTGCTCCACCATCTCCCGCGCCACTTTCGCGGGCCCAGGCATGAGTTCGATGCCATAGCTCCTGCACCCAGTTTGCAAGCTCGCTTGAACTACGACATTGCCTACTCCACTTCCGAGATCCAGAAAGAGAGAATCTTCGTTTAATCTTGTGATTTGGATCATTTCGTACACCAATGACGGCATCAACTCGCCGTACACGGTGCTCGAGAATGCTTCATACTGTCTTAGGGACTGGACGTTGGGCCCGACGCTCCGCTGGTAATTCTCTTCGATAAGACGCATGAGCACTTTCTTCGGCATACCTGTTTCCCGCCAAGAATGTACGATTTGCTTCAGCGGGTTGACCGAAGACTGAGAAAATAGGTCCTGAGGCATAGGCGGATATTTCAGCTTCCGCAGCAATGAATTGATAGACGACATTGCACGCAGAAACAAAGGGCCATCTTGCTGGTGGATGGCACGCTGGACGGCACGCAGAAGGGGTAAGGGCGGTGGAGGTGAAACCTCCGAGGTCGAAGAGGAAAGTGAAGTGAGTGACGACAGACTCGAAGAACAGGAAAGTGAGGTGAGGGAAGATGTGGAACTGGATAGTGACGAGTTGGAATGCGGCGGAGAAGGTGAGGGTGAAGGCGGAGGGAAATCGCCTCACACAGGCTTTCGCTGGGTATCGTGCCGAACAGTGCTTGTTGTTGGGGGTGAGATAATCTGGTAGATGTTGAGCCCGTGCAACGAATGGGGACGATCATCCTCCTTACATTCGATTATCGTGTACAGTGATTTCTCAAGGTCCATTATAGGACTATAGTGATCCTTATCCTTCGGAGCAAGGAGAATGAACCTGGCGTTAGAAAAGATCAAGAGGTCGTTCCTTTGTGGGCATCATCGCACCCACCTTTCGGCAGCTCCGCTATTTGGGTATTCGAGTTCAGCGACAGGATAATGCGTAGGATGGGGCTCAAAGCTGGTGTCATCGGGATCGCTGGGATTATTAAAGTCTGCACAGCGCGAAGGATTAGTTAAAGGCAGCGAGAAGACGGAGAAAAACTCACAAGCCTTGTAGGTCTTCATGAGTCGTTTGACCACCATTTCGGAGCTCAAGTGAGATGGCCCCGGTTCGCCGTCTTGGTCAATGTGCCATGAACGTCGACGTACAGGGACTTCCTCGTCTAATGCAGGAAACAAAGAGGTAGAACGAGAGCGGCTGCTACGATAGATGGGTTCAGGAGAGGACGGGACGGTGTTTTGACGACTTGAGCTACGGGAGCCAGTTTTGGACGACGGCGCGGTGGCGCGCCTCTTGGTCTTCTGAGACGAGGCTGCGGAAGCGCGCAACCGTTTCACTGCGCGTGGAATGGCTGCAGAGCTGTCCGGATTCACAGGTTTGCGCTTTTTCGCGCTTGGAGGCGTGGATAGCGGGGATGAGTCCTGAATGGGCTCGGCAGGAGGCTGGGAAGGGCGTGAAGAAGTAGCGGACACGCGTTGTGAGATGGACGAGACAGGTCGGCGGGTAATACGCGTCGTGACGACAACTGAATTGGCGGGGGTAAGGATGGGGTTGGAGGACTTTGAAGCGGAGAAGAAGCCAAGGTCTGAGGAGGAAGGTCGGGGAGTAGGGGAGGAGAGCATGGTCGAGTCCAGGTTGGGCCAACAATGTTGAGTGTCAAGTGTGTTGAACTGCTGGACGACGATGGCAAGAACAAAGAGTGCACGTGAGCAGTTTGGATCTTATACCTCCTCCTCCAATACCCTTCGTTCCAAAGGCAGCTCCTTTGCCCGTCCTAGCTCCATGGCGCGACCCAGGGACTCTCTTCCACGCCTCACCGTCAACCCTCCGCTGTCCATACAGCAACCCATCTCCCTGGCGTACTCGTCCGGTCAGACCCTCTTCTCTCCCGCTCTTCCGACCTCTATCCAGCAGAGTTTTCACCCCCCATTTCCTGGTCATGGCTCTCTGCAAACACCAGTGCAGCAGTCTTTCTTCAATCCACAACTTCCGCCAGCGCCGAGTCGCCCCATGCACCATCAAAACCATGCGAGCGTTGCACATCTCGCTGCCGCGGGCATCCACCCTCCAGGCCCTTTTCCAATCACGCCTGTCGGTGGCCACTTTCCTCGCCCGTCTATGATGGGCATTCCGGGTCAAGTGCCTCAGCATCCCAGGAATCGAAGACAGCTCAGCATTGGCGGACCTCCCAAAGCTGTCTTGGGTGGGCCTGCCCGCAAGCTCAGCCCTCTTATTCCTTCAAATGTCGTTGGTCCCGCGCTGGCAATAAAGTTGAAGAAAGTCAACGTCAATATTCCAAAAGAAACTGTACCCGGAGAAGACGACCAGTCCCCAACTCGCCCGCCATGGGCTCGCACTGTAACGGATGGCTTCATGTTCGAGGATGTCGAAGTGTTACCCGTGGAGGCAATCTCCATCGAGCAATATCCCCCGGATATTTTCAGGCATCATATACCCAACACCCTCGATGTGTTTTTGCCTGGGAGGGTCCGTGCTTGTTCATCAAACAACATTATCTAGCTCGTCCCTGACTAGTCATTCTCTATTCTCCCCCAGGATAATTGGGATTTGATGAAGCAACGGGTCATTGAGGAAAAACTGGAGAAGCTAGGTGTTGAACCAGGTTCTGGCAGTAATGCACCCCATATATTTGCTCCTCACGCTCGAGCGGCCTCCGTACGATTGAGCCATCTTTCGTTTTGTCTCTGATCGCTGAGGATTTCTTTCTCTAGATTTCCTCGCCAGCCGACCCTCAATTATTGTTGTTCAAACTCAACAAACTGCAACAGTCTCAAGAGGCGGCTGCCTCAAATGCCGTCGCAGCTTCTCTGACTCCTTCCCCTCGCCCTTCATTGAGCCACGGCTTTTCCGTCGCAAACCGACATGGACACGCTATGTCGCTGGCCAATATGCCTTCAAACACTTTCGCTCAATACAGCGGCCCAGAACCTGAGGGTCTGATAGCCGCTCCCGAGGCCCCCAGTGGCCCGTTATTGAACCCACCGGCAATGTCTTCTCGACCCAATAGTCGACCTGATTTTGTTCGGGTTTCGGTTTGGATATACCAGAAGAGGCAGAGGAAGAGGATGTTCAAGCTGAAGAGCTGGTTGTGAACGAGGAGCCTCCGAATGAGGCCGACGTCACTCAAGACATGGAACTGGATAGCGAAGGCGAACAGATAGAAGGCGAACAGTCCCATGGTGTACCCTCCACTGCCGCTCAGAGCCGAATTCATTCGCGCCATATTTCCAAGTTATCGGTTGCGCTTTCTGTGCAATCCGCGAATAACCTGGAAGACGAAGACGAACTTGAAGAGGAGGGATCATCTCCACCGCAACCGAAGACCCAGTACTCAACAGTCATGTAGCCGATATGGAAGAGGATGCAATCGGTGAATGGACGGGTTCGGAGGATGTCTACATGGACGAAGAGTCCTCTGAAGGGGAGAGGTAAGCATTTTTTCACCCGGCCGCGAAATATCAGCAACAGAATTTTCCCCCATTCAGAGCATAGGCGAATGGTCCAATCCATCTGATGAGGAACGCGCCCGACAAGAACGTCTCGAGCGTAGAAATCGCCGTCGTGCTGTGCGTCAACTTGACCGGCCCAGGCGTCTGCCGGACTTCCCTCGGCCTCCAGAGAATAGCATCGCCGTGCCATTCAGGGGGACGAAGAAGATATAATATCTAATCCTAGCGAGGAAGGCAACATACACATTCAAAGCCATGGGGATTTCCTCGGTGTTGAATATTATTCAAGACCACCATCAAATCTAAGCACGTCGAGGCCACTTCCTCCGATACCTCATTCTCGCAACACATCTGGTCAACACACCGCTCATGATCCGGCCCATGCGCATTCCCGGTCACCGTCTGACCAGTTCGTCTACCCGTTTCAATCGGAGCCTCAAGCGCAACCCTCGCTCAATCCGTTCGCCAAACCGTTCGTGTTTGGTGCCCAGCGCCTATCTGGTTCTTGGGATCAGAGGTTTTCAAACGATGCTCAAACACCTCCAACGGCGCCTTTGATGAGTCATGCACGGCTTCCATCTGTTGGGAAGCCGTTGAACGTCGCCGCTCCCGAGTTCAAACCCTCCGGTTTCACCTTCAGGCCACCGCCCGGTGTTCCTCAAATGCCGCAGCCTCTTATCGACTTCGAGACGTCTCGCCCACTGCCACAGATACCAACTTCCGAATCTTCACCGTTACGTGTTCAAGGTCGCGAGAAGCGGCAGCGACGTGGTTCCACCTCGTCCATCGAGGAGGGTAACAGCATGGCCTCTTTCCGCTTCCCTAAAAATCTCACCTCGCCTCCGAGCATGCGTCGCTCCGCCCCCGTCGTTGCGGACGCCGCCGATGACGACATACCAGCACCTGTATTATCTGAGTCTCCTCGACCCGTCCAAATTGGTGAGAGCTTGGAGGAAACTCTTAATGACGATAGCACAGCCAGGGCAGACAATGGTGATGCTCGATTGGATGATATTCAGCTGCCGTCAACCTCGAAACCAAAGCGTGCCCCTATTCCTTTGGATTTCAAGCATCCTGTGTCCAAGAACACCATGCCTGCTGGGCTTTTCAAGGCTTTGGTCAATGGTGGGGACGAGCGTACACGCAGAACTGTCCGTTCGAGATTGAGCTCGAGGGAAATATTTGAACACCTTCATAGGCCCTCCATGGACGACACGGATGTTCCCACCATTTCCCGCCAGCTTTCCCGCTCACGATTAGTGACCGACCCTGGTCCAGGTTCCCCTGGAGATCCCTTCGGTCCGATTCACTCAAGACGCCGATCTTCCCTTCCTGACGCACTCCACGATCATGACGCTGATGCCAATGCAGCTTCTGATGTCACCTCAAACCCCGCCTTGGATCTTACAAGCCGCTTGGAGACCCAGAAATACGACAGCAAAGTGACAAGCACTATTGATCACGCTCTTCTGCGTTGAGTCGCGACCTCTCAGAGGAGGCATTGAAACAGCACTCAATTACGCAGGCGATGATTGCGGACATTCAGTCGATGTTCCGAACACAGTTGCAGGCATATGCGGCTAGAAGTCTCGACGACAGTCAGATAGATGCTCGTGGAGAAATGGACTTTGAACTGTTCAGAGACATCGTTCAGGAAGGCAATAATGCCTTGCTGGAGCAGGTCGGGCGAGACTTTAGGGACCTTCAACAACGAGTATCGCACAGTGGGGACAATGTACTCAACCTGGCACCCGTGATTGAACGGGTGAGCGACAAAACCATCAATGCAATCATGGAGGCCCTATCCGAGTTCTCGGCCCGACAGGAAACGATCAGCAGGACCGCTCCCGCTCGGGAGCGAGATGCGATCGTTGATAAAATTGTCACGGGTCTGAATCCCGTCCTTACGTCCCTCCGCTCCGAGCCTATTAATTATGAATTCCTGACGAACCAATTGACGCAAGCTGTGAAACCTGAGATCGCGCAATTGATCGATCTGGCCTCCGATAAACGTGAGACTGCGGGTCTGATCGTCGACAAGATCCTTCCACTGCTGCCGAAACAGCCGCAAGCCCTCGACACGGCTGCCCTCACCATCCAACTCACGACCGAGATCAGACGTGCCATAGCTCCCATCGATGCATTTGAGATTAAGGAGCAGGTCGCCGATCTCGTGGTCGAGCGACTCGATTCACGCCTGGCCGTCCGCGACAAAGCGCTCAACGTCGAGAACGTGGCGACGAGAGTGGTGGAAAGCGTCTCGCCCTTGCTGATTCCAGTCCAGGGTGTTTCACAGAATGTCAAGCAAATTGCGGACGCCCAAGAAAACCTCCTCTCGACTCACAGCAGTATCCTATCACGCCAGGACCAGACTATCAGTCTTCTGTCAAAGTTACCCGCCGAAATCAAAGACCAGATGGAAGGATTGCACTCGTCTCAAGCCGATTCTCTGGCCAGATTGGAGGCTCAGGTCGCAAAGGTGGTCGAACCCAACCTTGACGTTCTTGCCGTCAAGAATGGTGTCGACGACCTTTCCTCCAAACTGGATTCTCAGAGTGAAGAGCTTCGTTCCCTTCAAAGCGCCTTTGAGAAAGTCCAAGGATTACCGGATGCCCTTACGACCATCACGAATTACAGTGAACGACTTGGATCTCAGGACTCCCTGCGCCGGGAAATGGATGAACTACGCAAGCTCAATGGAGAGTATCAAGTCCAGATGACCAAGGCGCGTGCTGCGCATGGCCAAGTCCGCGTAGAGAAAGACGTGTTGAATGAGAAACTCGTTAGTGCGGAGAATGATCGGCAGAAACTGAGGAGTGCAGTGGAAGAGATGCACACTGCGGCTACGATCAAGGACACACAAATTTCTACGCTAGAAGCCAAAAACGCGGAGCTCGAAGAAGCTTTAACGCAGGCTCTTTCACGGCTTCAAGCCTCTGACGTAGCTGCTCAGGCTCACCAAACTCGTATCAATGAATTGGATCAGTGCAATCGAGAGGTTATGGCGGAAAACGCGTTGCTCAAGGGCAAGGTACGTTTTGACTTTCCTGGAGCACAAGTATCCTTCTAGGCTGACAACCGTGGACACAGCTCGATTCACTTGAACTTAAGGTTACATTCGCTGTTCGTGATAAAGACGTGGCCACCCAGGCTCTCGAAACACTTCAGAGACAACACGAAACCTTGTCCATACAGCAAAGCCAACGAGATGACGTTCAGCATCTCGCTGAGAAGCTCGATGCTTTGGCCAACGTAATCAACCAAGCCGACAAGGAGGAGTTGAAAGAGCTTCGAAGGTATCGAGATCGTGGCAAGGTTCTGGAAGGCGAACACGCTGCCCTCCAGAAGCGCTTCAAAGAGCAAGAAAGCAAAGTCTCCAGCAGCGAAAAGGCCGCCGCAACTGCTCGTCAAAGCTTAGCACAGGCCCAACAACGTGCATCAGAATGGGAACGCCGAGCAAGAGACCACGAAGGCCGACTCGAAGCTGCACAAACGAAGGTGGACCAAGCCGAGCAGACCTTGTCGCAGTTGGAGGCTGACCACTCCCTGCTAAAATTGCAACTTGAAGAACGTGAGGCCGAAGATCGTCTGACAAAGGTACGCAAATGTCACTGCCGTGCCGCACCTCTGTCGTCTAATCGACCTTGCAGGACCAACTGCGCGAGCATATTGCCGCTTTGGAAGCAAAGTGCGGTCACATGCAGATGGAATTGGAGAAGGCGAAAACGGCTCCTATCGCTCCTCCTCACCAAACACCCAGAGCCAGCACCATCTATGCCCCGCCTCGTCCCGATTCACGCACTAGCACCATCTACGATCGTTCACCCACCCCTCAGCTGACTCGTGTTCAAAGCATATCGCCCTTGCCTTCCGTGCGGGATTCAATGCATGCTCCTTCCAAGGACAAGCGTACCAGCACTCTTCAAAATGGTCGATACCCTGTTCTTGGACCTGCCACCCCTAGAGCACGACATCCACACCATTATCGTTCACTTGCATCACCTACACCTAGTATTGTCTCGCTTGCACCCACTCAAGATGAAGATGGATGGTGGTCGTAATCGCCGTCGTTTGCTCCATGCCGCACCTTGATTCCGCTAATTTCTCTTTCCGCTTTCTTTTTCCCTGTGCATGCCAACCTTCAATCAGCCAATCTAATTTTTCATAATTTACATATATGCCTATTTCCATATTCTCTTCACTCATCTAGTGCATTCTCCTACATATTTCTGGGCATCTCTCTCCTAAGTAGTCTTTCCCTCTCACAACACACTCTCTTCCATATCCTGGGCGACTCGGCCTGTACATATACCCTCATTATTGCTACAAATGTACATTCAAAAACGGAATGTTACAACTCTACGTCGAATACAGGGGCGAAAAAAAATGCCAGAATGGGTGGGTCCCATCGACTGCACTCCTACTCCATCTTGCAGGTATTATCGAATATCGGGCGTTGATGACCGAAATCCTGACGTGTGGAAAATATCCAATTCTTAACAGCATGGATGGCCTCTTCCGGGTTATGCGGGACGCTACAGATGAAACCGTGCAACATGGGTACGAGGTAGTTGTGGAACCGAGACGTACGTTAGCTTGGGCTCCCAACGACCATCTCGGAGCTCGAAGAACCGAGGAACATGCTTTTGGCCCCGTTCTGCCATTAGCCTGCGCTGCTCACGCTGTGCATCCTCGACTGCGGACTTGGCCTCTGTTGCACCTTCCATATCCTTCTTCACGATGGCATCCGTCAAATATTTCCACAATCTGAGTGACAGATCGGTGACAAAACTGACGCTGATAGTTTTAGGAACCCTACCTTCGAGACTCGTTTGGTTCCTGCTCTTCTTCTGGGGGTACCCACTTCGGTGAAACATTCTGTCCGTCCTTCTTAGCGTCAAATAATATCCGTTTCTGCCCACTCTAGAATTAAGGTGTCAGCGCAAAGAAGCACAGTACCCTGGGCACCAGACCTTTGTGTGCCTGAAGTCCATTACATGGCTCCATCTTCCGGACACTTCCCCCACATCTGCTGAATGCCGGCGTATCCGCCCCGCGATGGCATTATAAGTCCCTGAGAAAAACCCCTTGATTGAGATGGACAGCGGATGAATACGCAGTATGAACGACGTTTGAAAATATGAATCAAATACCTTGGTTTTGAATTCCAAGTCACAGACTATTCCGAGTTTCTCATTTTTGGCCATGCATGTGTCACCCAGTTCCAACACCATTTTTCCAAACAGTATGCCTCGAGCATACATATTAGGCATCGTGATAATATACTCTGGAAAGATTGCACAGAGACGTGATAAGTGAGCGTGAATGTGAAGAGGCGGAACAAGGATGGACCTCCATCGTCGGGAAGACTCAAAAGAGTGATGCGGTTCTCGCCCTCCATAGTCGTTGATACGCTATTACCGAGAAATCTAGACTTTGGACGTAGCTCGCCGACAATTCGTACTCGATTCGCAGGTGATATATAGAAAAATGCAGAAATAGGTGGATGGTGTGATACTTTTGGAAGAAGCTCAGCATCGAACTTTTCAGTGCGACTGGAGGCTCACCTTGTTCCGCGATATAAAATCCCTGGGTGTTGTTTTGGTAGTCGTATCTACATCGAAAGAATTCACCGAGGACAGGATTATATCTGGAACGAGACTTTAAGACCTCGGCGAGGAGGAACAGCGCGAAAGTGGACACACGGCTTTTTCACGCCCTTGGGCTTGATGTGCCATCCGGCCAAATAGTACTGTAGAACTCTGATAAATCGCTCTTCGGGGTCGTTGCAATGCTCCGCTCTGCAGGTCGCATGGAGTCAGACTTATGTGGAAAGTCGATGAAGAGGCAAGACTGGCCCAAAGATGAGATCCGGATGGGACATGAAATCTGTTATCCTTTCCAACATGCTCCGCGGCTCCAGAACAAATGTAGGGAATGTAACTTTGGATAGATCCATTCCGACTCTGAGGCAAACCGCCTGTTAGCACCAACTCGGCTGCGGGCGAGGCAAGCAAAAGCGCGTACCTCAACTGGGAGATCAAGGAAAGAATAATGGAACCCTCATTTTCATCTCTGCAGACTTGATCAACCTCTAATGCAAGGAGCAGAGTGAATAGGCTACTGACAGGATAGAAGTGTCGTCTGCCTCGCTGTCAGAAGGTGGCTTGTCGTCTTCGAGTGAACCTCGTGCTCTAACCACATTTCCGGAACGGAAATGCTGGCCAGCCTGGCTGAAAAGGCCCATCATTTTGGCTGAGATGGGCAGGAAGTGAAGAGAGAAGGAAAGAACAGTAAGTGGATGGGCAGAAGGAAAGAAGATCAGATGGAGGAGGCGATGCGCTCAAGACTCGGCCACAGCCTTGACGGAGATCGCAGTACGTGGTGGAAGTTGATGACAACGAGTCAATCTACATCCGCATCTTTTACAATTCTATCTATTGCTCAGAACACTATCTTCGTTGGGCCTTTGGGCATCGGTATATCGTCTCGGAAGAAAGCCCCATACACGCTGTGCTCCTTCTTTTTAATCGTCATCGGGAACTTCTTCAGTGGCTCGTTATCGAACCCGCCTTCCCTTAGCACCCGTGCAAACTCTCCCGCCAGCGACCGCTCGTGGTTGTCCCCAGTGAAGAACGTGATGGACTTGCCGCTCCGCCCACCTCGGCCTGGCAACAATATGATATTAGGTTGTCCCGGCTCGCGAAGCCGCAGAAAAAGGCTGACTTACCCGTCCGCCCGATCCGGTGTATATAATCCTCAATCGTCAGCGGGAAGGTGTAATTGATCACGGCCGCCACGTTTGGAATATCTAGGCCCCTCGCAGCCACGTCCGTCGCTACAAGCAAGCCGGTAGTTCCGACCTTGAACTTTTCCAACGCCTCCAAGCGTGCGGATTGGCTCAAGTCCCCGTGTAAAGCCCCGACGGTATATCCATTCCGTCTGAGCATTTGCTCTACCCTCGATGCCTCTTTTTTGTACAAGGCAAAGACCAAGATCCTCGCGTCTTCAGGAGTGGACCGCTTGTTGTGTTTCAAACCGTTGAGCACGGCCAGGAGACGTGAACTGACAAAACACCGTTAGATCATGATGGCATTACGAATTCAGGTGCTTTTACTCCTTTGACCGAGCATCATCAAACACCTCAACGCTCTGCTCGACGCGACTGTTCGCGGTCAGATCGTCACTGCCTACGATAACCCTAACAGGGTTCCTTTGAAATGTACCAGCAAGGCGTCTAACAGATTCGGGCCAGGTAGCGCTGACTGTTAGGGGAAATAGAACGGTCGTGAGCGGAAGATAGGCCACAAGCAGGGTAAGCATACACATCATCGTCTGCCGCTCAGCAAGGGGTTTTGTATACGATATAATCTTCGTTATATCATTTTCAAATCCCTTGTCCAGCATCCTATCTGCTTCGTCCAATACGAGATAATCCACACTAGACAGTCATCAGAGAGACCGAACATAGGACCACGAGATCGCGAACGAACTTGCTCAGGTCACAATCCCCATCTTGAACCAGGTCCAGAATTCTTCCAGGAGTTCCGACAATGATCTGCGTAGTGACACCTTCCTTGCTTTTATGCGCTTTCTTCAGCATTTTGACCTGCGGTTCCTTGGGGACTCCTCCGAACACGGCAACGCTGCCAATACAAAGTGGTGCTCCCAGAGCCGAGAGGGTATCATGGGTCTGTAGGGCCAGTTCACGTGTTGGTGCGACGACTAGAACCCTCGGCGAGGATTTAGACGACTCCGAATGCTGCATAGGTGTCGTGACAAGTCTCATCAAAGCCGGAATCCCGAACGCCAGTGTCTTTCCACTGCGATCACCATCAATAGGTGAGCAGCAGCCGGAAGCTAAAGACCTACTGACCTGCCAGTTTCAGCTATTCCAACTATATCATGTCCATATAATGCAGGAGGCCATGTACACGCTTGGATCGGCGTCGGCTCTTTGAATCCTTTGAACGATGATTTGAGTTCTGCTGGGATGTCCAGTTGGGAAAACGATGTCAAAGGGTTTATGTGCTGGACATTTGGAGGATTCACTATTTTGACTTGATGTTTTTTGAGATATTGCGCAACGTCAGAGGCAAGAGGGTTAGTTTCGGGCGAGGTGGTGCGCGCTTCGCCACTCGTCGTACACGAGTCTCGCTTGCGTTTTCTGGCCGACTTGACGTCCTCTGCTGCCCGTTCTGTATCTGCATTTCTTTTCTTCGTTTTCCTTTTCTCTGTATCTGGCTGTCATGTACAGCAACCTCAGAACAGTAGGTGGACGCACTTTTGTTGTCGGCGTGGTTTCCACGCTGCGTCTCCATTGTGCTATTTTTCGGAGCAGAACCGCTTGTACTCTCATGTACTTTGGCAACCTGCTCATAACTTGGTTCATCATCGGGTTTGTCCTTGTGCTTCCTCCTCTTGCCGGACCTGGCGCCTTGCAGAACACATAAGGAGGTGTCACGACGGAATGACCTTGTATATACCTTCGCCAAGCAACTCATCCCCTTTCCTCTTCTTTTTCTTCTCATCTTTTTCTATGGATGTTTAGCCTCTTATGCAGCGGAGGAAGACTTGGACTAACCGGGAGGCTCGCTGTTAATATGGACCTCCTGTACTTGAGCAAGGTTAGGAGAATCTACTTTCTCATTGCTAGTTTTTTTCGATCTTTTCGTCTTCTTTTCTGTGGTCGCAACATCGTTCGTCATTTTCGTGGCGATCTACTTGAGGTAGAAAATTTCGCGATCCAGCAAGCTATGGCTTCCATATTTAGAAGTCATCCATATTTGGAAAGTCATAATCTCTTAGATTTGTCTATGTACAGATTTATACGTTTTTGAGCATCGAAGTATATTCGTGATCAAGAACTATGTCATTTTCGATTTCCGTCGGTAATATGGACGGTAACGATCTATCCCAAGGGTCATTCATGCCATGTTTTGAAACAGATCAGTCTTTTTTTTAAAAAAACTGAGGCATCGTACATACATCATGAGAAGTGGTCCACAAGCTGGTGGATAATTGTGTCTCTGGTATTGCTGAGCGCCTCCAGCGCGGATAGTTTGCACTGCATGGTCACTGAGGGAGAGATTATCAGCGACTTTCGCAACGCCATCATCATGGATTTAAGTCGACCGAGCACATCTGCGGATCCATGAGACGTGGCTTCGTTAGCATCGCCCGCTTCAAACCACATTTTCTGCCAGGCACCGGTACATTCCGTATGCGTCAAGCAGCCACCAGAAGAGATAGTGGGCGGTGAGGACCGTAGTTCCTCCCAAAGGCGAAGCAAGGAATGGTGTGCCGAGAAAAATCGCAAACGCTTCCCAAACTCCATGGTAAGAGGTAGGCGTATCTGTACACGGTCTGACTCATTGGGAGCCGCCCGTTCCAAGTCGATTAATTGCATGTAGTATATGACGCCCTGGATTATCTGAAGATTGTGCCTCAAGGCGACTGTGAGTATCAGTTCTGAAGGCATGTTGTGCCAAAGTATATGCGAAATGACGTGGCGCGAAATCAGCGCATGAAGCTTGTCGTGATGAGTCAAGGCAGAGATGTTAAGTAGACGCGAACAGGTGGAGGGGGAGCAGAGCGTAACGGTCCTTTGGGATTCCTTGTTAAAACATGGATCTGATTCATGGCCCATGTCTCAAAAGACGAGAAGCAGTATTTGTTCGCCAGCTCCGCGATATTGATCAATCGATCCAAAGACTGGAAATCAATGTAAAGGTCTTTGGGCCTTGAAGAATATGATTTCAGAACGAACTGAAAGACATTAAACAGCGTCACTCACGTTGCGTAGAGAGCCCACATAAAATCGCGGAACTGCTGTACGCTATCAGAGAGCCGAATTGGCAAATCATTTGGGTCTGTGCTAGCGGCATTCCGTTGCTTTGGAAATGCAAACATGTCCTTGAATGCGGATGGTTCGCGGCAGAGTATGACGCGGTGGACCTTCCGCAGCAATGCGGAGGGGGAAAATAAGCCAATTGCCTGAAATAATCGCAGAAAAAGCGAATAGATGCCTTGAAAAGAGTGTCCTCTACTTGAAAGGTACAGAATCCTCCATGGGAATCCATTTTGAAGAAATCACTGTCGTGCACGAATTTGGCGCCTGTTGATTTGGCATCTTGGTTCAGAGCAAGCTTGAAGGGGTGGACCGTCGATGAGTTCCTCTGCCAATCCGATAGAAGAGAGTCCGGTTTTTCCAGGATCGAGTTGGACCCTTTGAAGAATAGGGAATACACGAAGCGCAGCTTGCGCAGCGGGCGAAGGATGTATAGATGCACCATTGATTTTGAAGATGGATCAGCGAATCGGGGGTTTGAGACCTGCGAAAAGGGAGGCCATCAAAGAGCGCATTGGTTATAGCCATCTGCGTGGAGGGGACATGAAGCACACACGTGTACAATAGCAGAGCTCGATACTCGTGGGTTTGACTTTCATTTCCAGCATGCAGGTTATCGGCACCATCTATAGAGCAAGAAGCAGGATATACAGAGCACATTCACGATACGTCAAAAGATATGAGACTGCGTAGCGGGTTGAATGAGTTTAGCGAACCAGTCTGAGTGTTGCCGAATTTCATTGATCAACATCTTATCTTATCGCCGCATCGAGTTCTACTTTGTTGGTCCGTGTGTATCATTGATGTACATCAAAGAGCCTTCGGCTTCGGCCTAGCGGGTATGTGGAAACATTCATTGATCTTTGAGATGGACGTTTTACCCGAGTTGCCCGGTCTGACAAAATCTGACAGTCCATCGCAACGACTTCCAGGTCGTCTCCAAGTACACAGGTACTGCTTATGTAACATTACACTAGAGGAACCGTTCTTGGTGACGTGCAGAGTCGATTGGCTCAGGCTTCACTGCTTTCGACGTCGGCGCTCTCTTTTCTATCATTATTACCGCAGGTCCGTGCTACTTTCAGTCCCGCAGCAAGTGTCTGACTAACGCCAAGCCAATTCTTGGACATAATTACTTCCTTTCCCAAGCAGGCGGTCATTCGTTTGGTCATGCATCTTCCCTCGTTCTTCTCGTCGCTGGTCGCGGTGGTTTGTCTTTCATTATCTATCTCTGTTTCTGGTAAGTCGACCATTTGATAACATCGTATTCGCAAATCGACTTCGCCCATCTTCAGCTGACAGCGCCCCTGCACGACCGCTGAAGCGAGTGGATAACCCATCAACACTTGCTCTCGAAATTTTGCCTAGACGCGCCGATGTCTTTACGGGATCGTTCAAGAAACGACTCGTGCCACCTAACTCCAATACTCTGCGTCATGATGATTCCTTCCGATTGATGATATCCACCTTCAACGAGACTTATCACCTCCACCTACGCCCTAACAAGGATCTTGTCCATCCTGCTGCACGCATTGCTTATTACTCAACAAGTTCTGATGGTAAATCTCACATCACGCATTCAGAACCACTTCTTCGCGAATCCGTCAAAGCCTACTGGGGAGAGGTGATCGCCGCCGAACATTCTTCATCACGGATGAGAGAGGATGCTGCGGGTGCCATCTCCCCTCCCGCCCTATCCGACCTTGGTTGGGCACGGATTCTGGTTCATCATCAAGGCGACGTAGAAATGGGTATTGCGCCGGAATTCGAAGGCGCCTTTGCTGTTCATGGGATCGTGCATCATATCATGACCAAGGATAATTACCTGCGCCTGAAAACGGAGCTCGATCCTGAAGTCTCGCCTTCTACCGATCAACTTGATTCTGGCCTTGTCATCTGGCGCGATTCCGATGTCATGACCCCGGAAGAGGAACGAGTCGCGAAACGTTACTCTCTTCAGCCACAGCAACGTCCGTCATGTGGACATGACCGATTACCTTACAACACAGACCCTGCTCAAAACTCAATCTTACGAAGGGGATCCACAGTAAACCCTTGGTATGCTAACCCTTTGGGTCTATTTGGGAACGAGACGCTATCACGTCGGGATGATGTGGGCTCGGGGAACAGTCCAATGGGAAGCAAGTCCGTATATGAACATATCGAATAATCATCCTTTGGCTCATCGGTCTACCCGTAGCTTCATTGACACGATTGGGTCTTCTGATGGCTGCTCGAAGACGCAGAAAGTCGTCAGTGGTTACAACTCTTGTCCGCATGTCCCCGTCTCATATCGTTTCGTAGCTTTTCATGGGCGTTGCGGCGGATTGCGCTTATACTTCTCGCTTCGGCTCTCAGGATAATGCCACGAGACAGATCTTAACGAACTGGAACACAGCCAGTGCTTTATATAAGGTATCACTTTCCACAACCATAGCGGCAGCGGCGGGAACTGACTCTTACGTGAAGTCAACTTTCAACGTGAGCCTAGGAATAGTTGAGATCCAGGTGCAGAATCCTACGTCAGTATTTTTCTCTTCTGGCGTCGTATTTCTTCATTTCTTCATATGATCCTCTATAGCTGTCCCACAACGGCTGATTCAGCACGCCCATGGAATGTCGCGTGCAGTGACGCAGAGCTAGACACCAGACTTTCTTTATTTTCCCAGTGGAGAGGTGCCAAAGGAGACGATGGCACTGGCCTTTGGCACCTCATGAGCAACTGTCCGACCGGTTCAGAAGTGGGAATCGCTTGGTTGGCAACGTTGTATGTTCCCCTTCGATTCTGAATAAAAGCTGCATGTACATTTTGATTCACTCATAGATGCCAACAAGATGCAACTGGCAATGCCCCATCGGTAGTCTCGGGAACTGCCGTTTCCACAGCAGGACGAACGGAATGGCAGGTGGTCGCTCATGAAATCGGGCATAATTTCGGGGCTATAGTGAGCACTGTTCATTGACTGATTCACGTGTCATTAACATGGTTTATGGATGATGAATGAAGCATGACGTAGGTTTAAGTGTTTCAGAATTATACGCGGCATTGACCTTTTATGTCGTAGTGCGGCCAAAACTGTAAAAGCACAGACATGTGCTGTCCGTTGACGGGAACGGGAACTTGCGACGCAAAGTCGCAGTTCCTCATGAGCCCCGTCGCTCAAGTCGGAGAACAAAAATTCTCACCTTGCACTTTGGGAAACATATGTAGGTTACGGTTGCAATCGTAGTCGCTCCAATCGCTGATCATCCGTGTCAGGTTCTGTCATGAGAGGCGTCACTGGCGGCAAGACTAACACGTCGTGCCTTGTCGACCCAGATCCGAATCGTCAAACAATTTCCCTGCAAATGTGTGGTAATGGGATCGTGGAAAAAGGAGAGGACTGCGACCCCGGCAAGGGGATGGAATCGGCTTGTTGCGATGCGAGTACATGCAAGTTCAAACCAGGGGCTGTTTGCGATCCGCAAAGTAGTCCATGCTGCACTGCTCAATGCAGCTTTGCCCCTCCGACTCAAGTATGCCGACCATCAAGGGACTCGAGATGTGATATGGCGGAAATGTGTACTGGAAATTCTTCTGCATGTCCTACAGATATTGTAGCTCCGAATGGTGAGAAATACTGTGACTAACACAGTGCTCGGTTACTGATCTACTTTCGCAAGGTCAAAGTTGCGGTAGCAATGATCTCAAATGTGCCAGTGGCTCGTGCACCTCAGTTTCTCGTTCGCATCTTATAGCACCTTTTCATGTGAGATTCTTACCGATCTCCATCACGCAGAACAATGCCAGACGATTGGAGCATCTATGGGTCTCAAGCAAGCGTGTCCTAACCGCGGCGACAATACTTGTCAGGTATCGTGCCAAGACCCTAGCAAGCCAAATCAATGCATTCTTCTCAACTCCTTGCTCATTGACGGATCACCTTGTGGTATCTTCACCCATTTTCAATCATGTACAGCTCGTGAACTTCCTACTCACAGGCTACGGGGGAATGTGTGTCGGTGGGAAATGTCAATCTGCTGGGTTCCTAGACACTGCGAAGGTCCGTTGTCACAAATCATGCTGTTCTGCTTTCCGATTGACTTTTCGCAACGTTCAGGCATGGTACACTCAGAATCTCCAGATTTCTATACCCGTCACCGTTGTCGCCGGCCTCATTGCCATCCTCCTCTTGTGGGCTCTAGCAAGAGGTCAGCAACTGATTGAATTACCCCAAACAATTTCAAGTTAGATGTACTTTTCTAGTCATTGCTCGATGCTGTTCTAGACCTCGAAGAGCCTCAACCTTCACCGCAGAACCCGTTTTTGGAAGGAATCAGATGCACGAAAGGTTAAACAGCTACGACCGAAACGCCGCGAATAGGACAGACAACGGGATTAGAGAACAGCCAATACCCACTTTTTTGCAAGCTGGAAAGTCTGTTTTCATTGCTTTAGTTGCCACATCCTGTCTCTCAGTCTTTTATAACAGTCCCGCAAATGCGTACAATTCGAGCACCCGCCAAGGCCCCGTGCGACATGGCGCAAGGCCTTGGGTCGACGATACGCTGTATAACGGTCCCGAGAACGGAGGTGATAAATTCAGATTTTGGGTGATGGACCGGAACACGTATCCTGTGTATCTCGCTTTCAGATCACTTATGAAGATGATTCTCATACTCACTCCACATTCACCTGGAGGAGTGCATGGGTTTGTGCCTACTGTGTCCAGATCATTGACCGCTGTGATATGTGGCCAGTCGGGAAGTGTTTACCATGTGGGATCACCAGCTGTAACAAGCGTGGACGACGATGCAGCGTGCATCCCCCCCCCTCCCCCCCCAAAAAAAAAAAAAAAAAACACCATATCATGCAAAGGGGCATGTCAGATGCCATCGGGAATGAACTAAGCATTGAACAAGCTAATCGCTTTGGCTCGGCATGTATAGCATGTAACGGCTTCTACGTCCACCGAGCATCCTTGCAGAACGCATGCGACGAGATCATGACAGAAGCATATGCGCAGATCACCGTATGACCGATCAGAAATTGTGATGCATACGCCGGCGCCCAAGAAACACAAGGTGGCGGTGGCGAGGTCACCGCTCATCTAGGTTGGAGTTTGTGTGAAGTAGGTGTTATGACTGGATGACGCCATGTTTGCGATCTCGCAGAATCCATCCCCTGACAAGACAAAACAAAATCCCGCTGTGCGTTGTCGTGCAAAGTGGTGCTGTGACAGGTATGCCGGGCTGTCAAGATGCGAATCGCCGCTTGGGAGCCACGGGAAGGACTCTAATTCGAAAATGGATCCCATGATTGGGTAGCCCTTCGATTCACCAGAATAGTGTCTTTATCACACCATTTCAATCAGTCCGAGTTCTGTTGGAAGTCCGAGGAAGGAGGCGGAATAAATTTACGAAACCTATAGAACAATGAATGCTTATCAAGTTTCAGATTGCGGCCGTCTTTCCAAGATGCCATCGACAATGCCAAACGCCAAGGCTTCTTGTGCTAAATGGGCCATTATCAAATGACATTGCAACAGCAGATGAATCAACAGCAACGTACCAGTCATATAATAGTCTCGCTCCAGCGCTTGTTCTGGAACAACAGTAAAAGTCAGGGAACAGAACAAACGCTGATCACATTACAAACGCACCGAACCGAGCCAAACCTTGAGCTTGACTTTCACCTTCGAGAGCACAATGCCGCTGGTATATATTCGTCAACAGCTGCCTTATTCTTAAGATTTCCTTAGCATGGATAGCTATGTCGGACGCTTGTCCAGAGGCGCCCCCAGACGGCTCTAGCAGGATTATTTCGTCACCAACTGTATTTGACAGGGAAAAAAATAATGCTTACGGTGTATCATGATGCTAGCATTCGGAAGGCAGTGCCGTTTACCCCTTTCGCCTGCTGCGAGCAACAGGGAGCCCATCGAAGCCGCCATGCCTAGACTGTAGGTGTGTATCGGAGATGAGACGTACTGAGCACCTGTTAGTGCACGAAGCGCTCTGATTTGACGGTATTAGTACCTGCATCTGTGCACCTGAGCTTTGCAGAACAGAGACATAACAACTTGTGTCCATACTGTATCATAAATTGCAAGGCCGGCGGTGACGCTTCCGCCTGGGGAGTTGATATACAGATGTATCGGCTTGGATGTCTCTTCGGCTTCCAGAAAAAGAAGCTGGGCAACGATTAAGGTAGCATCCGAGTCGGTAATCTGCGAGATGTTGGATAAGCCTCAGGCGAGATGCTCCGTAGCGAGAGCTGGCCACGTACAGGACCATGGAGCATAATGACACGTTCGCGCAGAAGGCGAGAGAATATGTCATACGAACGCTCCCCTCTTCCCTGTTAGATTAAAAGATGTTTGGTTCGCGAGTTCATAGAGAGATGCGCAAAACTGACAGTTTGTTCGATGACGATGGGAACGAGATTCGCAGATGGAGAAGCGGTCCATTTTTCTCGGAGTTCTTGGATAGATTGGCCCGCAAGCGGGTGGAAATGACGCCTCTGAAGTGCTGCAACGGCGGTGCGGAGAGGGCCTATGGAGTGTAAGAAAGTGGCCATGAGTACGAGTCTGTGTTTGGAATTGAGGCAAACGCGATCCGCGTGACCAGTCTTGGCCTCAACTTTCAACGCGTGGACCATATACTCACTCGTTTTTACCTTCAACTTACCCTTCACATTCATGCGGCGCGACACAGCAAGGGGAACAGAAGCTCCGATGGACTATCAGTGGACGAACCGTTCAGACACCAAGCCTGCCTGGGCGATGTCCAATTCCAACACACCTCGGAAACGTGAGGGAGATTCCCCACACCAACCTGCTGTTTGTTGATAACCTCATCCACGAAGGTCCTCACGAAGATGCACAAACTAACGCTCAGGCTTTACTTGAATCTCCTTTCACTCCAAGATTCGGCGCCAACCAAAATATGCCCTTCATATTCAATCAAACTCCTTTGCAGAGCCCCCGTACCAACCATGGACTCCTCCACCTCACTTTTCGGCAGAAAAGGCATTTCCCAAATTCGAAGAGCCGAAGGATGTTGACATGTTGGAAGTTAGCCCAGAGAAGATAGACGAGAAGCGAGAAGCGTCAACGAGTCGTACCATAGCATCGGGTGCTCTCAGAAGGGTGTTCAGGGCGCGACAAAAATCCCGCGACTCAAAAATGGTTCACGAGCAAAACCAAGACGAACAGGATGGCGAAGATGACTCCAGTGAAGACGAAAGTCCAAGAAACAGAGTTATGGCACCAGTCACAACATCGAATCATTATACCCTTAATATGCCCGCGGCGCCCTCGTCGCCTTCTGACTTGCCATATATTTTACTCGGGTTGGTGTTCATTTTGGCTTTAGAACAAGAACACTAACTCGCAGGCAGCTATGTCCAATTTTTGTTCAACTTTTCCCTGGTTATTCTCTTCCTTTACCTCGTCATACAGTTCATTCTTACTGTGCAACGAGATGTGGAACACCGCATATCTGAGTATTCTATGGGTGAAACATATCATAATTCTGTCAAGCCTTTGCAATGGTTGATGCTTTGCCTTATACCGCAGATATCGTCCAGGAAATCGCCCTATGTGCATTGCAGTACAAGACAAACCTCTGTGCTTCGAATCCTATTCCTGCAATGGTGCAACAGTGCGGCATCTGGGAAACATGCATGAACAGGGATCCATCCATCATTGGACGTGCACGAGTCAGCGCCGAGCTGATCGCAGAGATAGTGAACGGGTTCATTGAACCAATTAGTTGGAAAGCTCTGGTGAGCTCTATAAAGTATAGCAGTGATCTTTGCTGACTGCATGGAAACTGATATCTCAGTTTTTTGCGTTGACTTCGTTGTCATTTTTGACAGTTTTCATCAATTCGCTGCTTTCCCTCTACCGCACGAGAATCCACCCTAATCCCGCAGCCCCAGCACCATCTCACCTCTTTCCCACCGTACCCGCATGCCCTCCAAATCCAGCCGGGACTTACCTCACTCCAACATCTGCACCTGGTTGGACCCGAGCCCGTGTGAACCTCCCTGATGAGGATTCTGAAATCCCGACGAGAAGGCGTCGTCTGGAGGCAGGGTCTGTTAAGATAAAGTAACCCGACGAAATTTGATTTTCATTCCAGCGACCGTGATCTGTTTACGATCAAGACTAGAATATTTAATTCATCTGGGATTTTGGATCCTCGCACTGTAACCATCAAGATACCACATGTGGATGACGTACGAGATTCGGTGTCTTGTTACTGTGAGTAAGCCCATCACGGTGACGTGGTCCGTTCAGCTTGTCGACCGGCCACGTCAGGTATAAGCAAGGTGCCGTTATATGTCTCCTCGTGTCCGACCTAGCAAGGGGTGCTCGATCTTTATGTTGGAACAATGGCCTCGCCGGGGAGCGTGACAGCGGGTGGCTCCGACATGTCAATATATCTTGTTTGTTCGTCCTATCCTTCGCTTGCTGTTCTTTCACTAGCGCTCGTGAGGTGAAGGTTGTTTCCCAGCTTCTTGAATGTAGTTGGAATGCAGGATCCGAGTGATTGGCTTCAATCATGTTGATTTCCTGCGACATTCCGTAGCCTCAGAATTATCACGATGCTCATGTCGGCATCAATTGATCGAGCACTCCGGTCAGACCATTTTTGTGGCTAGAAGCGGATGCGGTTCTATTCTTGTCCTGGGATCATAACAGCTCTTGACACTCCATTAGTACATGCATGAGAAAGAGGTGACGGCAACGTGTCTCTTTCGGTAGGAATTTCTCACCTGTAGGATTAGCTCACAGCATGAAGGCATCTCGATATATGATTGATTCTTCCTGCTTTGTCTTTTTGAGACGCACATTACACCTTCTAACTCTGGAAATACGCTGATAGCTCCGCATCTAGTTTCCGCATATGAATCGTTCACCAAAGTGAAGAATTAGGCTCATGAACGACTCAAACGACTCAGACTCCTAATGATACAGTCGTGCTTCTAACTCCCATGGTAAGAAGTCTGATGAAAAAGGCTCCTGAAATATTTGTCATTTTTTGGCACCTTCCGCAGTCGCGCTTGCAGACTGCCCTGTCGCCTTTTCTTCTTCTTTTTTCTGTACAAAGCGTCGAAAGATTGGGTGGCTCAAAATCCATTTCAGTCCGATTTTACGCCTTAAGAAACGAGTACCTTTTGTTTCGCCCTCAGAATTTCAGCATCTCTATTGGAGTAAAGGAATCAGGCCAAGCAGTGCCTCAAGATGTAATTGATACGCTGCTTACGCTTCCTTCCGCCTTGCTAGGGAAGTGGCACTTTCCTTTGGCTTCTTTTGCTGTGCCGCTTTCTTCTGGGCTTTGAGACGGTCTTGCTCCCTCTGATTCCCTCCTGCAAAGCGCCATCGGATGGTCCACAGAGAAGGGGAGAATCATTGAGAAAGGTGAGCTAAGTTAGTAGGGGTCGCACTCACTGGTCATGGATAAGCCACGTTATCAGTCAATACAACAACCTACATGTGTCAGCATGGGTAAGAAGAGTAGTTTAAGCGGAGATTTCGGAGTTGGAATTACTCGCGTGGCCGTGTTGAAGGCTGGTGATTCTCGGACTTCTGATACAGCTTCCCTTGTCTTCTGTTAGTATGATGGTTGACAGTCATTGAATTTTGCAAATTTGGAGAAATAGCGATTGCTAGTCACAGAAGCTGGACTGTCGTACAGGTGTTGTTGCCGCGCCGCGCATGACTTTTTACTTGCTGCGATAACTTCTGTCAATTTAAAGGATACCAATTGCAGTTAATGAAATTGAATTTTTGGGATCAATGTATTTGGGGCTGTTCCCCCAGGTTGTGCCAAGATGGCTCTCCAGGTTCAAAGAATAGGCCGGTAAACAGGTGGAAACCGTAATCGGCAGTTTGATCGGTCCATCAAGAGTTCAGAGGACCCTGAATCGAGATGGAACGCCTCCTTAACCCCTTTGAGCTCCTGAAGCTTCCTGTGGCCATTTCAGGCAGTCATGGCGTGTACAGGGCAGGTGGCAGTGAGTGCCGGATACATCGAACGACAGCCTTGTCACGCGAAGCGAATGGGGAAATTTGGGAGTTGTAGTCGTGGCATCTAGAAGCAACTTTTGGCCTTTAATTGGTATTACCTCCGAACATGAGTGGAATAAGCTCACGAGCCCCTTTTAGAAACGGCTGGTCGCAAGGGTTCGCGTGCGGATTTCCGCTTGGCCTAACGAGTATTGAGAAGCAGCGTCGGACCGAACTGCATGGCGCCAGCCGCTCGGAGGTGTGTGACCGATATAGCGAATGGTGACAGCGAAGACGACTAAATCCGAGCACCCCTCCTCTTCGGGCATGGGACATGAAACAAGGGTGCTGGTAACTTGGGTAGGGTGCCAGCGTCGGAACTGCTGCAAAAGAGTTACGCGGTTGTGATTGCGGATGCATGACAAAGTGGTTCACCGCAGCAATGAATTTGATCAGGGAAGACACAATATGAAGATCAGGTACTACATCATTCATGGAATGCTGCTGACGTTTTAACGAGTTGCGGTGGAGTGGAAGAACTAAATAAATGCCATCATGTATAGGCGATGGTGTCTCCGAAGGTCTCCGTTGGATCACGTTGGACGTGCAACTTGTGCACATGCTGTGAGCCGAGCAACAAGCGTCTACCCTGAGCAATGGATTGAGAATTATTAAGAAGCGGGTATAAAGTAAAAAGCATGGCAGGTTTGATTGTTGTGGTACGTGGTCCCTGCTGCAAGGCAAAAGGCAGTCGGAAAGAAGACTGGTCAAAAGTGTGAGCAAAAGCATAAAGTGATATCCGACCAGCGCCGAGTCAACCGGTTCAGGTTAGGCACTGCGATGCCACTGCAATGCAGCGTAATGCACGAGCCCAAGCGTCTCAAGTTGCATATCGGTGATCGATGGAAGAGACGTCGGCACTGGCCGACTGCGCGGAATTCTAAAATATCATGATGATAACAAGATTGGGCCTGTAACGGGCGAGTTGGTATTCCAAGTGATGTTCCTGAGCAAGAGAGCAGATGGACTATCACGTAAGCAGATGATGTTCTAGATCAGATGCGGCTTCTTCCCCAGAACCGAAGGAATGGAAGGATTAATACAGTTTATCATCAATATCCGAGATTGAGTCATCGGGAAGGGCAGGATGATTTGAATTATGGATGGATGTTGTACACAACATGCCACGGGCGGCAATCTGCGCTGGGGGGCGTGGAGGGAGGGAGGAGCGGTGGGCTCGTTATTGCCGCACGAGAAGGACGAGTTCTTCCGATTAGGATCCGTAGTGGTCGTAAGGGATGATGGTGACGGCGGTAGTTGGAATCCTCGCGACCAAGTGGATCTTGATTTGACAGAACGGAAACAAACTGAAATCGGCAAAAACAAAGGCACGCGGCTGTTTCGATACAAAGTGACATTGAAATATGACATCTTAAACTTCCCTGCACCGCTCAGATGCATCTCTTTATTTTTTTTCCAGCTTGATCGCCATGATCGTGCGAGGGCCCTGATCTCTTTTCCCGCTCTATTATATATATCAGCACGCCGCTTACTTTGTTGATTCTTTTTGCCCCCTCCCACCACTACTCTTCCTCCCTCTGCCCACGTCTCCCCCTCTTTGGCGTCCATGTCGCTTCGACACATCTCTCGCCAGCCTGACCGAGACACTCGTCCCCATGACCCCTCCCCCGCTGTCGTCCACCCCCATCCTCATGACATGATGTCCCGCCCTCCCCATCCACCACCGCACCAGAATCATCTCAATGGCGGGTCAGCCATGCCAACAACACCAGGTGATTATCAACTGGATCTGGTCACCAGAATGCACTTGTCTCATCTGCCCCTGCGACAGCAACCGTTCCAAATGGAGTTCCGACTACTCCTTCCATTATTCACAAACTTAACGTTGCAAACGAGCAGACCTGGCTTTTAATCGGTAAGGAATACTTTATTACCTACCACGCTAAAGATGGACAGCTAAAAAGCTGTGCTGCCACATTTCCCAGGCCGCGTTGCCGAGCAAATGGATGATTTGGACCATGCTATGGCCGCTTACGAGAACGCGCTGCGGCACAACCCGATGTCCCTATCGGGTCTCACTCAAGTCGCTGGCATCGCCCGGATCAAGGAAAATTATCCAAAAGTAGGTCATCGCTTTCGCATGTCCCCGCGGATAATTTCGGAGCGCCAAGTCTTTTCCCCTCTTTCCTTTTTTATCCTTATCTTGATCTGACACTGATGACGTCGAATTAGGCAGTTGATTACTTCCAACGAGTTCTGTCTCTCCAAGAAGACAACGGCGAAGTTTGGAGTGCCCTCGGACACTGCTATCTCATGCAGGACGATCTTCAAAAGGCTTACTCTGCATATCAGCAAGCTCTTTACCTTCTTCCCAATCCCAAAGTGCCTTTGACTTTTATCTTTCCATCTCATCTTATCATTCACCACGCCCCTACAGGAAGACCCGAAGCTCTGGTATGGCATTGGTATACTATATGACCGTTACGGTTCTCTCGACCACGCCGAGGAAGCCTTTTCCTCGGTCCTCCGCATGGACCACGGTAAATTACACGATGCCATTCCATTGGCGGCTATGTTCACTAATGACCAAGACTTAGACTTCGACAAAGCAAATGAGATCCTCTTTCGTCTCGGCATCATCTACAAGCAACAAGCGAAATACGATGATTCCCTGCAATGTTTCGATCGCATTCTCCGCAACCCACCCAGTCCCCTCGCCCATGCAGACATATGGTTCCAAATTGGCCATGTTTATGAACAAATGAAAGATGCAAGTCGTCTTAGCTCTCACCTCGTTTCTTACTCCCTCACCTCGTTTCGTTCAGCACACTCGCGCAAAGGATGCTTATGAGCGCGTCGTAAGCGAAAATCCGGTGCATGCCAAAGTCTTGCAGCAGCTCGGTTGGTTGTACCACCAAGAAGGTTCGTCGTTCCAGAACCAGGAGCTGGCCATCATGTATCTCACGAAGAGCTTGGAAGCCGGTAAGTGCTTAGTGCGCCCTTTCTTTTCGCAACTCTCATCGTTTCAACGCAGACCCCTCTGACGCGCAGAGTTGGTACCTACTTGGTCGCGCGTACATGGCAGGTCAAAAGTATAACAAGGCTTACGAAGCCTATCAACAGGCAGTTTACCGCGATGGGCGCAACCCAACTTTCTGGTGCTCGATCGGCGTCCTGTACTTTCAAATCAACCAGTTTCGCGATGCCCTTGATGCCTACTCTCGTGCGATCCGAATCAACCCTTACATTTCTGAAGTTTGGTTTGACCTTGGCAGCCTATACGAGAGCTGCAACAACCAGATTTCAGATGCCATCGATGCGTATGCCCGCGCCAGCGAACTGGACCCGCATAACACTGCCATCACCCAGCGCCTTCAGCTCCTGAGGAATGCGCAAGCGACGGGCAGCCAGTTGCCTGCAGCGCCTGGCCCTCAAGACGTCCACCCGACAGCGTATGCTAGCGCCGTTGTACCTCCTCACAACTTCAATGGACCACCTTTGTTGCTACAGTCCTCCAGCCATCGGCCGGTCTTTAGAGCTGACTCACGTGGTCCCACGAACGAGATCTCCTTGCCACCTCCGTCGCAAGTTGGCAATGGTAGGGCAACACCAACACCCTTTAGAGGTGGACCGCCGCCACCTGTTGTTTTAGACGAGAGTCGACATGTACCATCGCATGCACCATTGGCGTCTATGGATGTTGACAGGAACCACGTCCGTGATTACCCACCACGCGAGCCGAGCGGACGAGGACCATTGGGACATCAGAGTCTTTTGTTGCAGCATCCAGTCCCGCAACAGCAGGCCCGCGTTGAAGAGCTCAGAAATGAGCCTCCTGCGCATCATCAAGAATCATATTTTAGCCGACCCCGCCCAATTTCGCGCTCCCCCTCTCCTCATCCTGCTCCGGCTGGCCGAGTGCGTTCGCCAGGTCCTGTACCATATCAAAACAGCTATCCCAATTCCCGACAGCCCGTCGGACCTGCGCAGCCAAGTGCGGTCCCTTCCCAGCGATCCCCTCGCACGTATCCTCTTCGGCACGAATCCGGTCGACCTGTAGACATGGAAACCGGCTGGGACCGTCGACCTCTACCAGGGGAACATCGGGAATGGGAAAAGGAGCCTGAACGAAGACCCAGGCATGGGCCGGAGTATCCGACCCTCCCTTCACAGGGTGCTTTCTATCCCCCACGCTCTCCTGGACCAGTTTCGGCTCATCGTCAGCTTTCTCCTCCGGCCCCCTCCCCTCGACAGCATCCTGCGCGATACTGGGAAGCGAAGCCCCCTTCCGTTCACCCTTCAGTGGCCTCCAGTCATCCTCGTCCTTCCTCTCCGCCACCGCCGGTTCACCATGAGCACATACCAAAGCGCTATGATCCGCGTTATGATGCGCGAGAAATGAACGAGAGCGAACACAAATTGGATGCTCGCAACCATGCCGGATCTCCTGAAGGGCTTCGAAGCCAACACCGAAACCCTCCGCCTCACATGATCGTAGGAGTAATAATACACGAGGTTCAGAAAGCCCTCGTCCTGGACTTGGGGAACCGAAGGAACGACGTCGTCGCTTGAAGGAAAAAGAATCTGAACCCGTGCCCCTTCCTCAAGACGTTCCACCGAAGGGGGGACGGAAGAAACGTGCTCCAGCTAAACGTGCGAAGGATGAGCAGACTGGCTCAGAAACCCCCAAGTCATTTGGAACGGAGAGGCCTGGCTCATCCGCTATTTCCGGAACCTACAAGTCGGTGGGCTATTCGAAGGGACCTGGTTCCCCCGAGAATAGCTCAAACGGATCCGGATCATCGAGATCTGTTCAACCGTCTCCGACAAGTGCCACGCCCCGCCCTCCATCACGTGTTGTCGATGAAGACTACGATGAAGGTGTCACAGACGCGTTGATGAGTCTGTCAAACTATCGTCCGCCTGGTGTACCGACAAACGCGGGTGAGCCGTCGCACTCTCCGACCATCTCTACAGGCAGTCGTCACAGCGACCCATCTCCTCGACCGGGCCCCACTCACCGCAACTCGGTGTCGTCGACTCGGAGTCACCTGTCCCCCGCCGTGCCATCTGCTTCCCTCAAGCGACCTCTTAGCCCCGCACTCGAGGATTCTAAAGACAGCAAGCGAACAAGGGTCGACGGTAACAAACGTCGGGCGTCTTCGCCATCTGGCGGGCGCGGTACTCCCCTCCCTTCATCGAGGCCTTCTCCGATCCCTTTCAGAACGCAGCCGACATCTCACTCTCCGGAAGCTCGCCAAACGCATGACCGCTATTCGCAAAGCCCGCCTCTTTCTGTTGTTTTGCCCCCTCATCCTCGACCTGTTGGCGCAGGTCTGTCTTCTCATACGACCAATACGGGACCGATTGCGCTGCCGCCGATTGCCACGCTCTCTCCGGCCTCAACAGCTCCTTCTCCGACTGGTCCGACGGATCGTGATAGGGATGACCGCATGCAGGTCGATGGCAGCCGGTCTGCTTCTCCGCCTTCACACGGCAGAGCGTTGGAAAGCTCTTCGCGGTCGCCGACAGCGAAAACCACGCCGCCTCCCTCGGAGAAGGAGAATATTTAGTTATTTGCTTTTCTTGATGCACGTCCCCTGTTATCGTTGCTGTCGTGTACTTTTCTTTTCAGCTATTTAGAGAACGATAAACGACATATTTACTATCTAGATCGAAATCTGTAGCTATTAAGTTGCTTTTGTCCATTTTTGCAATTGCACATAAAGCCCGGCGCCAGGGCATCTTGACTGCCTTTTCCAGGAAGATACCGAGCATTTGATTGTGCAGTGTCAGGAGCCGGCAAGATATGGGGATAAATTTTCAGGTCAGCGTGTCTGGGAGATCATGATATCAAAATGTCAAGCTTGACATGTACCTAGGGGCTACTTGTGCTAAACCATCACCAGAAAAATCTAAACCATGCACACCGTCTTAACTACAGTATCTGATCCATCTGGGCAGCATGACAGGAATCTTGAGAGGAACGAAATGACAGAGTCTAGATTATCTGGAAAGCATTGCCCTCGGCGCAAGATGTTCATTGTGCTGAGACGGAGTCACAAAAGTGTTCATTTTTCTCACATGTGTCACTAAGGCACAGCAGACCCAAACCTGATATGCTTCATCTCTTTGCATCCATGCCATGAGCCAGCACTCCATCCAGTTCCAAGGTCAGCGGTTCGTATTTCTCAATTCTCGCATGCCGTTGACACCCTGCGTCAGGCATATACGGCGGCGATGTACCTAGCGCCGAAGCCATGTCACATTCAGCACCCAGAAGTCAGCAAGACAGCGAGCTTCGCCTGGCCGACTCTCGTGACGTGCCTCACGATTCAGATGCCCAAGGTTACATAGCAAGGAATGAATCACGAGTCGAGAAGGGAGAAGCAGGCACAGTCGCGGGCTCGGAGAAGGTCGAAGATTCGCATACTGTGGCGCCACCGCTCCGCGAGGAAACGGACGCTACGGACGAGCGGCAGTCTTTTGAAAAGCAGGATTCGAGCGAAATAACGACAGGGCCGGACACGTTTGTCGTCGAGGAGGGGGACATTGTGGACTCTGCAGGACGTCCTTATGAGGACGTCAAACCGTCTCCCGTACCTTCATCACGGCGGACATCCCACCTCCGTCTAGAGTTCAAACCAGGCACTCCCCAACCTTGGGACATGGACTTGGCGGATGACGAGCCTCCGCGTAAACGCCTGACCGATCCTCAAACAGCGCTCGAGTCTCACAAGATGGAGACTTTTGAAAACCAAATGTGACGTTCCCTCTCAGCTTGCTTTTGTGTCGTCCGTCTCAATTCTATATAGCAGGCATACCCGCCCACTGATACCCAAATCGTCGTACTATTTTGGACCGCCTTCTCCCAGCGCTGCGTTCGGCTCGGTGCCTACTGGACAAATCGGTGTCCATCATCCTCGGGAGATCATCCGAGTGGAGAGGGATTACACCGGTGGAGAGCTGATCCAATTTGCTCCGATTTATCCGCTGGAACTGGAGGGTCGGGTAAGGGTATTGTTCAGCGTTAATACTACTGGCTGCTGATTGATGCGTTTGTTCGGTGACCTACGGTGCAGATAACGCCGACCCAGTTTCTCGATTCCATCAATTCGATCAACGAGATGTTGATCGCTGCACACAGTCTCCGTCACTCGTTTGTCGACAACATTTTAGCGCTCTTTACCCTTCAAATCTCAAGGCTTTTTGGACATCACACTACAACAAGGTCCGGCCTCATTAGCGCCTCATTTCCTAACAGGCAAGCTGATTCGCCTCCGTTGTCGAAGGAAATGAAGCGACTGCGTCACCTGTTTGACCATCTGAACGCCACTCTATACAATCCAGCGGGACTGAACGTCCTGTGGCCCCGGGACGTGGCGTTCTTGTTTGTACGTTTCCAATTTGAATTTCGTATTCGTCGCCGGGCGCCTGACTGTTTTCATCAATCGTGGCGTCCCACACATTCTGATCGCCATGCGCAGCTCGAGATCGAATACTACGTTAGTTTCTGGTTCCTTCTTGACCCGCGCATTGCAAAATCGCTGACCATTCATATCTATTCAGTGATTTCTGATTTATGGGCATCGATTACGCTCCCGCGTGAGAAGTCGGTTCAGCACCCCTTTCCCGCAGGCCTTCGTGCCATTTTTTATATCCGTGAAAAATGCTTTTGGTGTATATTCAGCACCAAACATTTCATTTGTACATATATCCAGCAATCAGCATGTATCGTATGCACGCGACTACCTAATGGGCATCTTTCGACTTCGACGTACCTTTTTTTGGGCATGCGGTAGATGTTGGCTTGTTGTCTTTGTGGGACTGATGGATCAAGGCTCGAGAACGAGAGAGATCAAGGGAGGCGGTCATGGGATTGGCAGATCGGTCACGCTCCGAGACGGGAATGGCGCGCATCGTACAGATCGATGGAATGCATCTCAGGCCGAGCGGAGTCTTTGTTTTTTTAGCCTTCCCGGCGGTTTCCAAGAGGAGCCCGCCTGAGACCGTTTTTCGATGCATCAGGGCTCTTGGTTCTGAGGAAGACCACAACGTGCGTGGATAAGGGGCCCAGGCTGCGGAACTGAGCCGGGAACGGTCCCAACGGAGGCCGCAGAATATGGACGTCAGAAGTGACGTTGATAAAGTGGGGCGACAGCCATTTCTTTGCATTCCGCGCACTGTGAATGGCGGTTAGGATCAAATCGCACACGGAATGGTCCCACCAAGAAAGCAGTGACTGCTCATGTGAAGGCATCCGCCAAAAAAGGGTCATCCGGGACAACTTGGCTGCCGAAGGGTTACGCGTGTACTTGAAATAAATAAATAAATAAATAAATAAACTGAAGCGTGACCGATACGTGATATGAGTCAGCGCTCTGTGAAACCACAAGGGTTATCAGTCTCTCCAAGTTTCCTTCTCCTCCTCCGTCATTCAGCACTGTCGTCTTTTTCGTCAGCTGTGGCCCTTTGCTGACTGTTCACAGAATCTTCATTATTCCCCTTGCTGACTGATCGTTCTCTCTTTTCTAATTTCTCTTACTCATTTCTTATCTTAAATTATGGAGCCTTTTGCAGACGGTACTCCTCTCTGGGATTTGTCCCATACTTCGTCATTCCCGCAGCTCGCCGACGACGATTTTCTCGCTATTCTACAGAAACAGTTTCCGTCCTCCGAGGTGAACAACTCTCAGCTCGTCGACGGCGTTAATCCCCAGAACATTTCACGATATTCTCTGCCGAGCATCACCCCGCCTTCGGAGGACAGCAGCCCCAGTCCCCCTAATTTCAACGGTGAAAATAGCGCTGTGATTGACGAGAGCGGAGACCCCGCTTTGAAACGGAAAGCCACTGATGAAAACGGTCAGGACGGACCCAGCCAGAAGGCCCAACATACTTGTGAGCGCAGGACCCAAATGCCCAGCCGTTCTTCCTTGACACCAACTTCACAGCTTCCCCGCTCCCGCTCCCGGCAGTTCGACAAGAAAGTCGACGCCAGCCGCTCGGCGCAAGTCTGCGGGCACTACTGTATGCACATCTTTCGTTGCCGATCTGGATGTGATAATGACGTATCCTTAGCCGAAAGACGAAACCCGTCTACTGAAGCGCAAAGAGCAAAACCGCGCAGCGCAGAGAGCTTTCCGTGAGCGTAAAGAAAAGCATGTCAAAGACGTAAGGAAGCTCTTGCCAGTCTAATCGCCTCGCCACTCACTCCTTTCTTCTCGTTCAGTTGGAAGACAAAGTTGCTGAACTGGAGGCCAAGAACGAACAGGCAATGACGGAAAACGAAAATTTGCGGGATTTGCTGTCGCGGTTACAGACAGAGAACTTGACGCTCAAACAGGCGTCTTTCACGTTCTCCGTTCCAAAGAGTGCGGGCGCCACCAGTCCAGACACCGCTCGCACTGCGCCTGCCTTCAGTTCTCAGCTGCCGTCGTTTGTTCCGTCTGTCCCAATTACAATATCACCCACACGGTCAACGGCGTCGCCGCCTGCGTCTTCTGCTGCGTCACCCAAGTCCGCGAATCCTTTAGAATGGAGCTCACTTTCGACGTTTGATCCCTCCGTACTCAGCCTCCTTGACGACAGTCCGCAGCAGACTGCCACCGATGGGGCGATGCAACTCGATCTTGGCTTTGGCACACCGAACACCGGTTTATCGCCCAACACTCCCTTCACGACGATCGCCAGCAATCCCATGTTCATGTCGTATGCGTCTATGTTCGACTCCGCGCAGCCATCAACCAACGTCGCCGAACCCTCTTCGTCATTCAACTTTAACTTCAACGGTTTGACATCCTGGCCGACGCCACCCACCAATAACAATCACGATGGCTCGTCGCTGGATGATTTGCTGGCGACGTATATGTCCAAGCCGGAGTTTAACAATTATGCCAACTCGTCTGCCTCGGAGAGCCCTGTTAACCATCATTCCCACGTCAACCCAACTAACGCCGCAGCATCTTCCTCCTCCTCGTCTCCGTCTTCGTCAAGATCCGATCCTCTCTTTGACCAATATAGGGATAGCTCAGCATCAGAGTCTGAAGCCAATCATGACGGTCAAAACCAAGCGAACGGAAAAGGATGTGATGGAGATTGTCCGAAGACGAAGGAAGAATTGGCCAAACGCATAGAGTCGTCGGGACCTTCTCCATTCGCTCCTCCTCACGGCCTCCGGAAAGGCTCGGATACCCAGGGACCTATGATTCTGTGCGAGGGCACGAATTTCCCTAAAATAAAGCAGAGCGATCAAAACGTGGAGGTCCTCACGGCATGGCGAAGCATCACATCGAACCCTAAGTTCAAGGCATGCCCCGCGCCTCCGTCATTTAGAACAACCTTCTGACGTCTGACTTGATGATGATTCAGGACATTGACATCAACGAGCTCTGCACGGAGTTTACTAACAAAGCCAAATGCGATGGCACCAAAGTCGTTCTGGAACCGCAAGGCGTGAGTTGCATCATCAAAAACTTGACAAAGCTCAAGCAGTAGTCCGCAATCATCTGATGGGGAGGTAGCAGACACTATACAATGGCCAAGATTCTACCGCGATTTTTTACGGTTGTTAATCATGGATAATCTTTCGTTGGAATCAGTGACCGGACCAACCCTTTTCTCCGTACTGCTTCCTCCTGAACTTCCGACCCACTCTATGCGATGTGCCGTTACGCAGTTCGTGATCCGCAATACCGTCAGAATCCCCGACATTGGCGTTGTGTGGACCATCTCTCCATCCAGGAGCGAAGGGACGGACGTCGATCAAAGACCGGTTTTGTATTTGTAACGCCCTACTTTATACATCTCATGGAGTTGGACAGCTTCGCTCTCCCTTGCGCCTATTCTCCGGTTACTTATGACAGCTATCTTTTCCGACAGCTATGCCACCCAACTGTAGTTGTATTCGTGTTTTAAGTATCGTATATATTGCCATCGTAGTCACCAAGAGGTTCAAATAAAAGTACAGCGGTTTGAAAGTCGTACCTCGTGCAGTAAATCCGTTCCTGATCAGGAAACTGAAATCCTTCTCTTATTACAACCCTAACAAAAATACATGGCACATGCTACAAATTTGAACAAGATGAAAGAAAAGCGAGAAATACAATAATTGGCGTCCGACAAGAGTAAAGGAAAGACATCAATCGTCTTCACTTGGCGTCAGATACTCCTCGTCGCTGAGCACCTGTTTTCGCCCTGCGCTCCTGCTACGAATTGGCGGAGGCCGTTCATCTTCGTCTACAGGTGTCAGCGCGGAGTCGTATGAGCTCGCCGCAGATCCCGAAGCCGCGGGTGCACCGGGTAGCCCTGAACCAGTCATGACCCGCTCATACGTGGCATCGAAGACCTTCTCCATTTCCTCTGCATCGATATATACCCACGAGCCTTCCTGATTGTATGTCCTCGCATTATTAAACATCAGCTTCCAGTCGTCGCGGAACGCAGCGACCGTCTTGTAATAGTTGCTGTTGGCGCGCTTTCGTAGATGCGAGAGGGCGATAGGTTGTGTAATGAGTTGATAGTAGTCAGGGTAATCCTGTCGGAGGACGTATGGTCAGCGAACGCCGTCTGGCAGATACAAGGCATGCCATACCCTCTTGTCGGGGAGTTCACGGAACAGCTCGCAGCGTTTTCTACCAGTTTCATCTTCGCAAGCTAAGACTGCTTTATGGCACTCGGCGAATGCCTTCTTCATCTGGTCACGAACGTTTGCAGGTAGGTCGCCGTTGCTGTTCTTCGTCTTCCGACGTTTCTATAATGGCAAAGCATCACCTACTACCCCAAATATTACATGGCCAGACCAAGACGCACCTGTTCGTGGTCGTCTTCATCCTCATCAATGGACGGCGTCACTGACATGGATTTGGCACCGCGCTTCCGCTTTGACCCGGTGGTGGGCTCATAGTCCACTGCTTTGGACTTACCCTTCTTGCCCTTGCGGCCACGGTAGTCATCAGATGCCGGGGTGCCACGACGCGATGCCTCTTCCTTGAGCAATCTGTTGGCGGCCCGCCTTTCTTTGCGGTCCCTTGTACGTTCGCTCAGCTCTTGCAAGTCCTCGCCTTCCTCCAGTGCCTGATAACGCTCGTCTCAGTTAACCCGGTTCGAATCGGAAAGCATTCAATGCATACCATTGCCCATGCATCGTCGCTGAGACCATCATTGTAGCTGACGACGTTTCGACGACGCTGCCCACGACCTTCCGCAACCTCATCGATTTCCTTAGCATCGAAAGGCTCGTCGGTTTGGTAGCATTCAGGCAGCTCCTCAAGTTGCATCAGTGGTAAAGGCGGCTTGCCGCGGTTGCCTTGATTACGCCAGTTCTCTATGAGGTCTCGCTCTCGTTTAATGTCCATTTCTCGGAAGACATTAGCTTCGTCATCGGTGCGGGCGATGAGCTCGTTGAGTTCATCGTCGTTCATGTCCCCGGCTTCTTCATTCTCCTCCTCTTGGTCAGCTTCGAGAATAGAACGCTGTTATGGAGAGTTAGGGTATCACACCACGATGGAGCATGAGAATCCTTACCAAAAACTCTTCCTGTTCCTCTTGCGTCGACTTATTATCAAAACGACCCGCCTGAATTACTTTGTCGTCGATATCCAACTTGTATCTGGCACGTTGATACATGGCTTCTTCGACACTTTTCTCAGTGATGAACCGCAGAATCAGGACGGCTTTGGTCTGGCCAATACGATGGGCACGGTCCTGTGCCTGGAGATCGGCGTGTGGATTCCTGAAAAGAGCAAGATCAGCGACGTTTTCAACGGCCGAGCAATATCACGAACCAGTCACTGTCGAAGCTGACGATATCAAGTCAATAAAATAGCAGGATTAGAGAATGAGATTGCGCACATGATGACGGTATCGGCAGTTTGCAAGTTCAAACCCAAGCCGCCAGCTCTTGTCGAGAGGATGAAGACTTTATATTCCGAGTTATGGGCGTTAAAGAGCTGGACAAACTGAGCACGTTCTTCCGTTTTTGTTCCACCGTCTAGACGGAGGTATTGCCAACCCATCATCTTTAGGAAATCTTCCATAATGTCCATCACTTTTGTCATTTGGAAGAAGATGAGGACCTGTCAGGTTTCGATAAGAATGGGCTTCGCACAGATCGAAGAGGACGAAGGCACTCACTCGGTGTCCAGTTGCAAAGAATTTTGGAAGAATTCGGCTGAGGAGTTCCACTTTACCAGATGACCGAATGATCTTTTCGTCCACAAGACCGCTGGGACTGATTTTGTCCTCGACACTTTCAAAGAGGTAAGGGTGTTGACAGATTTTTCGGAGCTGCATAAGCTCGTTACTCAGACCCTTGACTCCGCCCGATTTTCTGTTCAGAAATTTGAGCAACATCGTTGTCAGACAGAAACATGGCACGCACCCTTTAGAGTCTTTGCCGTCCGCTATCATCTTATGTTTCTTCATCTGCTTGTAGAGTTGGCTCTGCAAGGCGCTCATCCTGACTTTGATGACTTTCTCAACTTTGTCTGGCAGTTCGCTTTCAACATCCTTCTTCAACCGCCGGAGCAAAAAAGGTCGAAGGACTTTATGAAGACGCCTGATAATCAAAAGAGCCTCTTCTTCGTTCAACTCTATCTTGTCGCCGGTGCCAGAATTGGCAAAAGGGGTGTTGAACCATTCATCGAAAGATTTCACTGAGTTGAAGATCTTTGGGAGGACGAAGTTCAGAAGAGCCCACAACTCAGGCAGGTTGTTTTGCAGTGGTGTACCGGTGAGGATCAGGCGGAATCGGGAATGATAATATGTGGTGAGAGTCTGGACAAGTTTACTCTGAGTGTTTTTCATACGATGCCCCTCATCTGTAGGCATCAATCAGCGTCGTCAACAAAATGATAGATTTAAAATCTGACCGATTATCATATGCACCCATTTTATCTTGCTCAGATGTGGTCTATCCTTGATGATATATTCATACGTCGTCAGCAGGACCTGGAACTGGCCCATCCGGAGTTCAGTCTGCAACGCGCGACGTTGAGCGGGGTTTCCTTTGTAAGAAATCGTCTTCACGGTAGGGGCCCATTTTGCAAATTCCCCTGCCCAATTTGTCATAGTCGAAAGCGGGACGATGACAAGATAAGGCCCTCGCTGACGCTTAACCTCAATCAGGAAGGTTATCAGCGAGATGGTTTGAATAGTTTTTCCAAGACCCTGGGAAAATCGTTGAGTGCGATAAAGGATGAGGGAAGAAGGTAGGCATTACCATCTCGTCTGCCAGAATACCGTTCAATCTGTTGTTATACAAGCTGACCATCCACTGCAACCCCTTCACCTGATATTCCTTGAGGGTTCCACCAACAAGCAGAGACGGTTGCTTGGTGATCTTCTCCGATATCCTGTGAGCAACTGCGTAGTAATCTATCTTGCCCTTCTCGTCGGTGGCTTCTTCCGAGACTTGGGCGCCGAATGTCGCTTCTGATGTTGGGCCTTCTTCCTGTTCAAATGCGATGGGCCCACTCTCGGTCTGCTGCGCGAGTACAGCTTGGGCAAGTGAATCGAGATATGCGTCAGTTTGCCGGAGGAGATGAGTGATTCTCGTGTCTTTCGCGGTATCGATGAGCTTCATGTAGGCCTCCTCATCGTCGGCTTTGAGAGCCTTTAGACGCTCCTTCGAAATCCTCTCGATGCGTTTCTGCTCTTCCTTCTCTGTGTGGACATGGAAATTGAGGACGGCACGGCCTAGCCTCATGACGCGATCCTGGGCGACGCGATTCGCAGCGATCATGTCGCGGCCGTGGTCACAGATGATGACCAACTGCTCTACATGCTTGCGCTTCGCCCTCCGCTCGCGCTCGACTCGTTGTTTCCTCTCCGCTTGTTCTGTCATGCGCGCATCACGAAGGACGGGTTTACGGGTCCGCTTGAAGTCCAAGCGGTTGAGAGGCAGCATCGAGCCGTGGTTCAGACGTTCGGCAACGTGCGCTCGCATGGATCGTTGTTTGTCAAGAAGCCGGAGAGACTTGAGCTCGATCATGGCGCGAAGTTTGCCGTGGGCGGTAGAGGAGGGATGGGTGAGGGCGCTCAGGTGGTCAAACGCGCTCTGAGATCCCGCAGCATCATTTTCTTTCTCCTCCTTCATCTGTTCTGGATGAAAGCTGCTGTCGAAGGTTCCATCACCCATGGTCGAAGGCATAGCTTCGAGCTCACGGATACGCTGCTGAATGCGGGCTTCGACGTAGCGATCACGTTCATTGAGTATCTGATAAGCATCCAGACCAGCCGGCATGACGGTGGGGATGAGGAGCCTCTGCAGTCTGGTTGCAAAGAGTTGAGGGTCGGTCTCGGCGGATCGTTTGAGATGGGAGAACGGATGGCGGTATGCATTGTATGGGTATATTCCCGAGTTGACATTGTCTTCTAAGAAAGGACCTTTGGGAAGGTTGGCCAGATTAATGGTTAAATCGGTATCTTCCGCCTTGACCGATTCTTCAATGAGTGAGGTTGTGGCAGGAGTGCCGACGGCGGGTTCCCCTTTAGCAACCTTGACAGCAGCGTCGACGATTCTAGATGATACATCAGAGCCTTGCAGGAGTCTCTCGAGGTCGGGAATGGCGTTGTTGGGAATGCGTGTGGCCTGTAGAATATTTTCTGGGACGGGGAGGCCACGGCTGATGAATTTGAACGCCTGTATCTGAGCTCGCAAAGCCTCGATCTGTTCGTTCGTAAAAGACACGGGTGTTTGCGATTGGGGGTACGGAGGATTAGGTACTGGCCCGGATGTGATGGAGGCGGAACCGTTCGCAAGAGGCTGTTGGACATGACCATTGGTCATCGGCTGTTGGTGCTGGGCTGGAGGAAACTGCTGCTGTTGATTAGCACCGGCAGAGGGTGCTTGACCCCGAGCCTGGGCTGAATTACCGAAAACTTGCATCAGCGGGGGTTCAGGAACAAAGCAGTGACTACTCACCAACTACCTGGATGTATTTCATGAGCTGCTCCAGCTCATTGGGAGTCTTTTGCTCGTGGGGGTTTTTTCGCAAAAAGTTGGCTCGCTGAGAGGTAAGACATGAGCATTGTAAAGGAGGACGAGAGATGTTGAGCGCAACTGACCAAGATCAATTGCTGTAAATCAGGCATTCCTTGAGGTCTTGGTTGGGCCTGCTGCGGGGGCATGGCCTGAGCGAGGCCGCTGGCCATGATTGAGGTAGACATGGGGAGGAAAGGTGCTGCCGGATTGGCGTTGGACTTTGTCGCGCGTCAACAGTCGCGCTGCGAACCACTGCAGAATTCAGAAAAAGTCACGAATGCCCCCGTGATGACTGAGCAAAAGACGAGGCGGAGCTGTCACAATAGGTCACACTTGGTCTCCATGTGACACCACGTGATTGACTTTTGTCGCGTTTTAATTGCTTTGTCGCGTGAATCACTCACCGTCACACCAACATGCCAGCCGAACGCGCAGGTGTATGTGCTCCTTATTCAATGCTGTTGCCACCTTTTGACGCTAGTGCATAGTTTACGGTTACCATGTTCGTCGTGGACGTCTCTCCGTCCATGAACAATAAGAGAGTCCTAGAACTGCCGCCGGACACCAACGGCGACTTGAAGCAAATCGAAATCACCAATCTCGAATGGGCGCTTCAGTTTGTCAAGTTGAAAGTTCAGGAAATGGTGACCATTTTCGACACGCTCCTAGCTCACATCTTGGTCTGACCTAGATCCAGATCTTCAACGGACGCAAGACCGACCAATGTGGCGTCATCATCTTTGGCTCCGCAGGTCAGCTCCCCATCTTTCTGTTTGAACATTTTTATTTGACCCATGTTGGAAATAGATTCTGATAACACTATTCATGTCAATAACGGCGGCTATGAACACGTCTCAGAGTACATTCCTATCGGACAGCCGAATGCTCAGACATTGAGGCAACTGGACGCCCTCAAACCTTCTGGTGAAATTGGAGACCGTGCGTAGTCTGGTCATTCAACATTTCACTGGTTTGACATCATGCGCAGCCATTGACGCTCTGATAGTCGCAATAGAAACACAGGATGAGCACTTGCGCACCAGGAAAAGGTGGGCACGAAAAATCATCCTGGTGACAGATGGTTCGAACCCGATGGAGATAGAGGACTGGGAGGCCACCGTCAAGAAGATGAACTCTCTAGACGTTAGTTTAACAATTGTGTACGTCATGTTCCGCCACAACCGTCCTATATCGGTGTCTCACCAATCCTCAGTGGGGTCGATTTTAACGACCAGGAGCTTCCTTATGAAGAGCCCAACAAGACAGACATCAAGGTATCCTATCACACTTCTCATCCACCTTTATGGCATTCCGAGACGCTATTTCACAGAGAATCAACGAATCTTTCTATCGAAATTTCATATCAACAATGAAATCGGGTGTTATTGGTACCTGTGCCCTGGCGTTGCGTGAGGCTGCACGTCCTGACATCAAGCAGACTAAATCTACACTCATGGGATCCGTCTTACGACTCGGCGATGTAGAGAACAAACCCAAAGAAGCGCTCGAAATAATGATCAAGACAAGCAAATGTACTGCCATCTCCCGGCCAAAGAGCTGGAAGAAATTTGCCCGTCGTGACCGTGTAGATGGCACTGAGGCCTCTCAGGTTGCGTTTACGCAGCTAAGACCGAGAACCGAGTACTTCGTGGATAGGAGTGAGGATCATGAGGGCGAGGAGGGCGAGGACGTGAGCATGGAGGAGGAAGGTGAACCGATGCTGGAAGATGGCCATCCAGAACAGAAGGGAAAAGAGGAACATTTCGAAAAAGTCGAAAAGGAAGAGCTTATAAAAGGATACAAATATGGAACTACATATGCACCCTGTCCCGATGGACAATTCCCCAGGCTACCCACGAAGAAGGGCATGGACATTTGTGGGTTCTTCCCCAGGAAGAATGTGAGTAAAGATACTTTTTTGCCATACTTTCCTCTCTGAAACACGAAATCTACAGTTCCGCCGTGAGCTCAGCATGGGAGAAATTCAATATGTTTGGGCGGACCCATCCTCAGGCCGGCAACAAGCAGCGCTATCTTCCATGGTTCAAGCTATGTACGAGAAGGATGTCATGGCCATCGTTCGTTGGGTCACGAAAGACGGCATGGACCCTAAAATGGGAGTCTTGACACCAATCATGTTTCAATCGGTCGACTGTTTCCTTTTTACTCAAGTGCGTTATGGTTTGTATGAGGCGAGAATGGGGTCCTGATTCAGTCCAGATGCCTTTCGCCGATGACGTCCGCAAGTACCCTTTCGCCTCTCTTGACCACCTGGTTTCGAAAAAAGGGGAACCTGTCACGGAACATTCTTACCTTCCCACAAAAAAGCAAGTGGAAGCAATGGACCAGTTCGTGGACGCCATGGATCTCATGGACGCAGGCGAAAAGACCGAAGACGGGTAACTATCCATCTGTGGGCTGTTAATTATCTCAGACTGAGCCCGTTTCAGCACGCGCCTGCCATGGTTCGACACACTTCAGTCATACAATCCAGCTCTGCACAGGATCAAACAAGCCATGTTCCATTGTGCTGTCGTATCCGACCTCAACGATTTCCCGCTTCCGCCCCCCCACCCCGAACTATTGAAGTACTTTGATCCACCGAAACGCGTCCTGAAGCGTGCGCGGGATGCGATCGAAGACTGCAAAGAAACCTTCAAGATTCGCTCAGGTACGTCGCCATACTTGGAATCGACAATGCTTTCTGCTAAATGTTTGTAAACAGTTCCAAAGAAAGTCGCGCGCACCCGCGCTGATGGCCATGTCCACGCTGAAGAAGGGGACGATACGTTGCTCCTGTTGGAGCGCAAACTCCCGCCAGCCCCAACTCAGCGTAGCAGGGTGGCCAGAACGCCCGAAAAGAAGCCAGCCACAGATGACAGCGAGACGGAAGAGGAAGAGGAAGAGAACCTTCCGAAAGTCACCAAGCCTTCGCTTCCAAGCCATGAAAAAGGGCTTGCTGGTGCACCCCTCCCCACTCCCGCTCTTTCGGTATCCCCCGAAGTTGATCTAGGACGAGCCCCAGGCCGAATCATTGGTTCAACTTATCCATTGGCGGACTTCCGAAAGAATCTCGAGCAGGGAGATGTTGTGTCCAAGGCTGTAGAGGATCTGGGCGCGGTCATAACGGAGATTGTCATGAGACCTTTCACTTCCAGGAGAACCTCTGAGTTGCTGGAATGCATGCGATCCATGAGGGACACATGTTTGAAGGTACTGTATTCCCTGCCTTCGCGTTCTCGCCGAGACTGACGTTTGAGGTATATTTTAGGAGGATGAAATCGATGCTTGGAATGCGTGAGTGGTAGTGCACCTCGGCTGGTTTTGGGCATGCTCTCATTTTCTGCACTCAGGTTTCTGCAAGCACTGAGAAACAAATGTCTATCGGACCCAGGCAACGCGCAGTTCTGGTCGGAAGTGAAAAAGGTCGGCCGTAGCCTCAGTCTCATCAGCCATGAGGAAGCGGCTGATGTTCATGGTACTTCTGATATACCGGAGAAAAGGGCCAAAGAGGTACGTTCATTGATTGTTCGAATTTCGTGAGTTTGAAAGCTCTACAGTTCGTTGCATGATACCCGGGCATGATCATTTTTTCATGGATCTCTCATCCAACCTGTTTGTGTACAATACATTGCGTGTACAATACTCCTGCAATTCAATTTCTGCCCCACCATCCGCCTAACAGGCTGCTCAATCCACCACGACTTGGAGCTGGTGGTTCCGGTGTCGGGGCTCTCACCTCCTCAACCTTTGTTTTGGTGGGCTTCTTCTCAGATGCTGGCTCCATTGGTATTGCAGCTGGCGCCGGTGTGGGAGGTGCCTTTCCAGCACGCGCCAATAAGCGATCCATGTCGAGTTCTATGTAGTTCAGGGCAATGTTGAAGAACAGAGGTTTCTTGTACGTCGTCGGATCGGCGACGGCAGAGCCACCGTTGTAGGCAAACCAGTCTTTCTTCAAATTGAATCCGTCAGCGTTGAGCTCGTTCTCCAGTTCGGAAACATCCACGCCGGTTAGAGGGAAGAATGATGGGTCCGTGGCCGAGATGGGATCGGAACTGGCAGACGAGAGCGCCATGTGTGTTTCGCGGATATGTAGATTGCCATGCTGGATGAGGGTTAACGCTTCGGCATAACTGTGGAGTGGCGCGTAACAGCGAGCGAGGTAGAGACACCTAGACGGAAGACATGAGATCTTTTCCATGGAACAGAATTTGATCTACCTTTGAGCTTGCACGAAGTATGTCCTGGCTTCTATTGCGGCAGCGAGGTCTGGATTCTCGTCGACAATGTTCAGAGCACGCATCTGAGTCAGACTTTGAAGAACTGTGTCCAAGAGCTTGACGACAGCAGGATACAGCCGGCCGTCGACATGCGCTCGCTTGGATTCGGAGGTACGTTTCGTGCTGTGCGGCGCCCCATCCTTGAATGTCGTGAGGAGAGCTGATGTGAGGAGCAAATCTCTCTCGATGCGACGAGAGAGGAGCTGGAAAACGATGTATGCGTGGACGAAATGCACATCGCGGCCTCGGCTCATCGTACTGGAAGTCGAGGCACTGGCCTGCGCAACCAAAAATCAGAACACCAAACCAGCTGAAGACGAACGAGCACACCTGTTGCGCCTGGACTAGCTTTCTTCCCACTTCTTCCGCGTCGCTCAGCGCCAGGAGAATGGCGTCGTAAGCTGCGACGCCTTTCTTTGACCGGTTTTCCTTTTGCGAGGCCACCTTCTGTTTGCTTTCGCTGTCTTTGGAAACTTTTTTGTGGCCAGCGAGCTTCAGCTCGGCGTCTTGGACCTTGAGCAGGACGTCAACGAGCTCCGGGTTTCTGACTGGCACGGCTTCACCCTCCCACATGAGCTCCTTGAGCCTTCTCCTATTTTCTTCGCCTCCGCTCGCCTTCGTTTCAACTTTTAGCCTTTCGATGAGCGCGTCGCATCCTTCGACAATCTCGTTCTGATTTTTCGGTGCGATTTCGGCGACAATTCCGTCTATATCATACGCTTTCGATCTGCCGAGTTCGTGCGCACAATACCTGATCTCTGGGCTGATTTCGTCCGAAAAGAGAACAGCCAAGGCCTGGTCCCTGCTCGTGGTAGCTGAAGAGGCAAGACGATCCAGCAAGCTTCGGCCAACGCTCAGCTGCACTAGAGAGTCTTCGAATTCTTCGCGATAGCGGAGGAATCTCCCATTGAGTATGAGCGTATAAACCGTGACCTCCAGTAGATTCTCAGCGGACATGCGAGCCGAGGCATAGAGCGTTTGACAATGCGACAAAAGCTGAGTCGCCCAATGGACAGCCCTACGAAATCGACCCGTTGCACTGTGACGCAATGTCCCCTTGCTTTCAGTCTTTGGCTTCAACGATTCAGCGATGAGATCTTGAGCATAAGCCCACGCTCGTTCCGCCTCGAATAAGAGTAGTTGGAGACTTGGAAGGAAAAGGATAGCATAAAACACCGTTAGAAGAAGGCATGATGGGGCACTTACTGTCCTTCTCGTATATTATCTGTCGTAAGAGGTGGGAGCTTCTTGAAGTCTCGACCTTTGCCATGCGTCATTTTCAGACTGGATCTCAGGCGGTGGGTGCGGTTGGCGCAGTGTTTCCTAACAAAGACCTCCAGCATACTGCTCCGAGAATAAGAGCGAGGAAAAGTCCGGCGCACCGATAACGAGTGAAATCATTGTATCGCATTCCATATGCGTTCCTCTGCTCGTTCGCGAGCTGCAGCGCTGCACAAGAGTATCGTGATATTCACAATAGTATCCAGAATGAAGCACACGTCAATACCTCTGAACGACAGCAGTTTATTTGAGGCATCCATCATAAAGGAAGGAGTTGCTGAACAAAATGAATTGACGCGCGTCAGCCCTGTCACCAATCAGTCACCATCAATTCTTGCCCGAGAGACACAATCCCACTTTCTTTCACTTCTCTCTAATTCGCATTCAAGATGACCACGGAAACACTCCCACCGACTTTGCAGAACATATTGGACCAGACATCGCTGAAATGGATCTTCTGTGGCATGTCACGCACATCTTCTTGAGATTTGGTATGCTCTGACAAGTCCTGCAGGTGGAAAGGGCGGTGTTGGCAAGTCTAGAAGCATGCTCGCGGTCGGCAGGTGATATACTGAAATGCTATTCGCGCAGGCAAGACGACCACCTCGTGCTCCCTCGCTATTCAACTTGCCAAGTGCCGCAAATCCGTCCTGCTAATAGTATGTTACCGTGCAAATTTCATCGCGATCCTAGGCTTAACAACAGCGCGACAGTCCACCGATCCGGCCACAATCTCTCCGACGCTTTCGGCCAGAAATTCTCCAAGGACGCGACGAAGGTCAACGGCTTTGACAACCTATTTGCGATGGAGATTGATCCCACAAGTGCCATTCAAGAAATGGTCGAGCAGTGTACGTGTATCTCGTCGACTGGCGTATTCATTTGATTCATGGCTGAGCGGCGAACATTAGCGGATTCGAATGGAATGATGGGTTCCATGATGCAGGATCTCGCCTTCGCCATCCCGGGTGTTGATGAAGCCATGAGTTTCGCGGAGATTATGAAGTAAGTTGCATCTTATCGTTGTGCAAAGTGGGTGTTTCTTTAGCGCTTTTAATTCAGGCACGTCAAGTCGATGGAATATTCTGTAATTGTCTTCGACACTGCTCCTACAGGCCACACCCTACGTTTCTTGTCATTCCCTACCGTGTTGGAGAAGGCCTTGGGAAAGCTGAGCACGTTGGGTTCACGGTTTGGACCTATGATCAGCCAAGTAAGATTGCTGTGATTTCTGCGAGCTTTCCTGCAAAACATGACATTTTTGAATGTTAGATGTCTAGCATGATGGGAGGTGAAGCTGGATCGCAGGAAGACATGTTCGCCAAGCTAGAAGCCATGCGTGCTGTTATCACAGAAGTCAATACCCAATTCAAAGATCCGGTAAGCGCGAATTTTCAAGGCGGAGAAGTTTCTATCTTCCCTACTCGACGTGAACAGGAAAAGACAACGTTCGTTTGCGTCTGCATATCCGAGTTCCTATCCCTGTACGAGACGGAACGGCTTGTTCAAGAACTGACTTCATACGAAATTGACACCCATAATATCGTGGTAAACCAGCTTCTGTTCCCAAAGAAATGTACGTATTCTGCCCACGTTCTGGACTTTGTAGACTCATCGGTCGGCTTAGCTTCAAAGTGTGAGCACTGTAGCGTGAGACATAAGATGCAGCAAAAGTATCTGGCGGAGGCCCATGAACTTTATGACGAATTCTTCCACATTGTTCAACTGCCACTGCTAACGGAGGAAGTCAGAGGACCGGAGAAACTGAAGGAGTTCAGCAAGATGCTGGTTGAGCCTTATGTACCGCCACAAGATTGAGATAGATAGAAATCCACGCATTCTGATTGGTTGCTGAAAAGATAACCAAACAAAGCCAAGCAAAGTATGTCAGCTTAACTCGGAGTCGGAACGCGGGCCAGAGTCGACTTTTTATTCATGTCCTCCTCGATATACCGTCTGTCCCGCCTCCAACATGCAGCTCGCTACTCCTCCCTCCCTTTCTTATATCCGTGCTGCTCAACCACCCTTGTTCCGGTCAGGCGGGCAATGATGTCTGCAACACGCTCTCGGCCTGATTTGTTACACCCACCAACTCTTGGAGAAACACCTCCGGCGATCGCTCCAACTTCTCCTGCATCTATCCCATCAGATGCAGCTGCGCTCAAGTCGCTGCACGTCCTCCACCGGCCCCAAAGGTAGAAAAGCCTAGACCAAAGATACGATCAACCAAAGCGGCTTTGTCTATGGTACGTTTCTGTTTATTCGTCTTCATCGCCGCCTGCGCTAACTAATTTTGCCCGTATTAGACGCCAAAAGCCGTCTCGCGTCTGCGAAATCTACTGAACGGTCCCCACCCACAACTTATCCGTATAGGCGTGCGGAACAAGGGCTGTGCGGGCCTTTCCTACCACCTAGAATATGTGGACAAGCCGGGGAAGTTTGACGAGGTTGTCGAACAGGATGGTGTTCGGGTGCTCATTGACAGCAAGGCCTTGTTTTCCATAATTGGAAGCGAGATGGACTGGACGGAAGATGCTCTCAGGTCCGTGCATGTCGTTTATCTGTCCTTGAGGCAATACACTCATCATGTCGTCACAGTGCCAAATTCGCGTTCAAGAACCCTAATATTAAGGACGCTTGTGGATGCGGAGAGTCATTCACGGTTGGATCATCATAGTTTGGTAGATTTTATTTATATTATCAGCCCACTTTCGTCAATGTCTGCATCGGATTAGCCAAGTGGTGCACCACGAACTTTGTATATTACCCTTCTTCTGGTGCGCACCACTGCACGAGCACGTCACGTACCATCTGACACCCCATTCCCCATTACAACTGTTGTCCGCTCGGTATAGATTATAAATTAAATAGTGGACAATGCGGCATTCGAGACCGAAAAAGCGACATTCTAGCACTTACAATACACCTAACTAGCCTGCTCCAGATCTGAACTCGACAACGCTGTTAATAGGAGTCTGGTGAATCTGCCGAAACCTCTTGGCCTAGATTGCTGAAAAAGTCGACTAAACCGCCCGTCTCAGAGGATCGCCGCCACCGCCACCGCCGTCTGCACCATTTCCGGCGTCATTGCCGTTGCCCGAAGCGTCCGCGAATGCGGAGAGGACATTCCCGACGCCGGAGAGGAACGTGTTCAGACCCAACTGCTGTGCTGTCCAACAGCACCTGCGGCCGGTTGCTGTGGTCGTTGCCCACCCGCGGCTTGCGCTTGCTGAATGCGCTGCTGCTGCAGTTGCATCTGCTGTTGTTGCAGAAGCGCTTGCTGCTGTGAGACGACTGCGTTCATCTGCTGCGCTTGTGCCTGTAGAGCGGCCTGGTACTGTTGCTGCGTCGCCTGCAGCTGTGCGTTGTAGGTCGTCATCGGATTGACAGCGGGAACGCTTTGGACAACTTGTTGCGGCTGTTGGAGCTGCATCTGTTGTTGCTGCCGTTGTTGTTGTTGCAATGCAGCCTGTTGGAGTTGCCCAATGATAGCCTGGTAGTCGACGGCAACTGCCTGCGTTTGTTGCGGCTGTTGTTGTTGCTGTTGCTGCATGAGCGAATTGATGAGAGCCTGATAATCGACGCCTGGCTGTCCTTGCAGTGCGACTTGCAACTGCGAGGAATCCACATTTGAGTCTTGGGCGCTCATGTTCGACAAGCTGTTCGCCAAGGAGGCAACGACATCTCCGTCCGCCGAACCATTGATGATCGCACCGCCGACGGCACCGCTCTTTCCAAATGCGCTGGTCTGAATCCCAAGGCTGGCGGCAAGAGCGCCACCAGCGAAGTTGAGCGCGTTTTTGCCGACCTGCTTCAGGATGGACGCTTGCTGTTGAGCTAGCCCGACGGTGGTCTGCACCGCAAAGGTCTGGTTTGTCTGGGCAGACGTCACTGGGGACTGTTGGGTGGGGAGAGGCGGCAATGGTGCATTGTATATGGCTGCGTGAGTCAGCTGCGCGACAGCAGAGGAGGGTGTATCGGCAGACAACGTCGGGTATGTCGGTACGGGCGCGTGCGCGACAGTCGGCCGCGCCAAGTGAGAAGGAGGGGTAGCCACCGTTCGTAGAGAAAGCGTCGTGTCTGGCATACGAGACAAAGAGGTCTGGGTCTGAGCTGGACGGGCCGTTGTGACGATGGAGCGAACTTCCTTGGGGCCAGTCGCAGCCGCCGAGAAAGTTGATGCTCTATGAGGCCCAGCATTGTTTGTAGAATGAGATGCGTAGGAAGGTTGAAATGAGAGGCTTCTGTGGCGACCGTCACTGTGAGGTTGCAAATGATCCTTCGGTGTCGCGATGTAGCCTGTGTTTTTATGCTTCGGAAGGTGGGGCTTAGAGGAGATCACACTGGAATGATACAGATCGGAAGCGGTAGGAACTGCGTGAGTCATTGGAGAGGGATTTGACGTCGCTGGATGAGGAGTTGGTAATACGGGCCATGTGGTTTGCTTGTTGTGGTGAGGTGCAATTGACGGTGTTGGCATAGACGTTTGAGAATGTGGAGCCTGGGTTGCAGATATGGCGGATGGTAACTGATAACCAGAATCGGTTTTTATCGACGAACTAGCGTAAAGCTGCTGGGCAAACGTCATGCCTGAACTCCTTGGCTGTACAGACTGTGGAGAAGCCGTGGTTCTGCTAGCCATAGGTAGCGACTGAGCGAGACCAGAAGCTGATGGGCTTCGAGTGGTGCCGGGAAAAAGAGGGCTTGCGGTGTCAGATGGATAGCTAGACGCACTCGCGTAAGTCAGTTCTACAGGAGGAGGGGTCGGGTAAGACGAGCGAGGAGGAACATGCGTCGCTGGCGCAGGTGAGTTTGAAGGCGGCGAAATTGACGTATCCGCAGGCGATAGAGGAGGAGGGAAGATATGACTCAAAGAAGGCGGGTGCGTATGGCTCGAAGGAGAACGTAGGTGGGGTGGAGTGTGAGGATGGCCCGGAGGGCTCATTTCAGGACTCGGATAGGCGGTTTGCGGTGATGGAACGTCAGAAAATGAAGGCGGAGCTGGCTCTATACAAGCCTGCGCCTCCAAAGAATACTCTGGCAGCACGGGAGGGAGATCATCTGTGGGCTGCTCGATAGGTCCTAGGGGATGTGTCGTCGAAATCCGAGGAGGGCTTGCGCTCAGATTCACATAATACCTATTTTGAGAGTTAGACGGTCAGATGCGATAGACTGTGAGCTTGCAGCCTTGCCATAGTTCTTTTCTGCGATAGTTCCAAGACACGGCGTTCAATATGCGATGGAACCGATACAGAATTCACTCAAACTCACGACGAATCATAATGTTGGTCCCAACCTGGCGGCAGCGGGCGCGAATCAGGATTAACTGGTGTCTGCATTTAGGGAACGCGACTGGGCGGGTGGAGCGGACGATCTTGGAGCATTTTATGGCGAGTGGCATATCAATGCGCTTGTCACGGACTGAAAGGGCTGTTGTAGAACGGTGCCTTGCGGTTCAAGTGACTGGAATTAATGTCTTTGCATAGCCATAATGATATCCGAGTCGATGATGGACAGGTTCCTGCTTGGAGATGACAGAGTTATTTTTGGTCGGATGAGGAATCCTGGCAGTTGAAATGCAGGCCATTGGCTTCAAAACCTGGCCACAAAGGCTGTAGCACGAAGTCGTCTCATTGAACAGTTTGTGACGGACTCGCCGTCTCATCCGGCCAGGTCTCACACATTTGCTCAACTGAACCTTGTCCAACAACGATTTTGACATGCGACGGCTGGCGTCAGAAACTGCACTCGACACTGCATTTGGAATGCTTCGACGGAAAAGACGCTGTCAGATCACCAGTTTCCAGGAGATTACAGCACTTCTCGCTCAGCGTTTTCAGTTTCCATCGACATCAATGTCCTGTCTTTCTGTGCAAATTCAAATACCGTAAAAGTGCAACTCACGACGGTCATTCTTACGTCGGCACGTTCCAAAGTCAAAGACTCCCGTCATTGTGTGGACTAGAAACGACTCGCTTCTCATAGGTAAGCCTTACCGGCTCACGATGGCAATGAAGCAGGCGGGTACCTTGCACTCGAAGAAATTGGCCAGGACATCGACGGGGCCGCGGAACCTCTTATATCTTAACTGCATAGTTCTGCGTAGAGTTTGCAACTCGGATGCTCTCAGTTATACGCAGTTCTGAAATGTTCTTCATGCTGATCGCCAATTGGCGAACTCGACTACTGATATGAATGCGCTCCCTAAATGGCTGTCTTAGGAGGAGATGTGAACGATAGTCGATATATGAATGGTGCGTATGATCTTGTCATGACATTTCAGGCATTCCAAGGAGAAAAGAGGTCATTAAAACGGCACCGTTTCTGCGAACCCAACACTTGTGGCGGGGAGAAACAGAATAAAGAGCAACGACTTGTGAGCTGAAGAGACTGCAAGGTTAAAAGAGACAACGACACAACAAGGGAATTCCGGAATAAAACGCATGACATCGAAAATTTGGGAGGTGCAAACGATAAAAAATACACAATTCGGATCCAGAGATACGTGGTCCAGATGGAGAGCAATACAAACAGAAAAGTATGAATTAAGCGAAGGGAATGAATGCACAGAGTATGTCAGCTCGGCGCGGCCGAGTCGGAAGGGGGTAACAATCATCGAAGGTCATAATACCATTGGCTCTGATGCGGCATCCCGTGAATGGTTAATGAGCGTCATTCTATCTGTTATGGACATCGGCCCAGTATTCTTCGCAAAAGTGTTCGATCCGTCAAGTTCTTCCATCTGTATGCTGAGCGTCCTGGCGTGTTGCTGAGCATGTTGGTGGTGACGGGCGGAGTGATGCTGCTGGCCGTCACTGTGACCGTGCCCATAGTGCCGATGCTGCCTACCCTTCCGCTTAATGCTCGGACGCTTCGACAGCAATACTTCTCCAGTTTTGCCTTCTTTCGGAAGCTCGGTGGGACTGGCCAATCTCTTGCCGGTCGATGATTGCGACAGTATAGCGCCACCGTCGCTCAGGACTGACCTTAGCGGTGGCTTGGCTCTCGGCCTCGAGGATGGCTTGTGTGCGGACTTCGCGGCACGAGAAGACGGTGTCAAGAAAGGTAAGGGCGATATTGCGCGGCTATCGATTGTACCAACAAGGTTTGGTTCTGGGTTAGAAGGACCATGAGCTCCCTGACTTGACTGCTTCTTTCTTTCTTCGTCCACTATCATCAACGCCCCTTCGACAATCGCAGCATGCACAAACACGTATTGACGCAGAGATTGACAGAGACTCATGCGCTGTTCTCTCATGTCCTGAACAACTTCCAGTACGGGTTCCTTGAAGTTGCTCAACGTAGCCGGTGGCCGAATGCCGTGCAGCTGCCGTGGCTCCTTGTAGCCAGCAAAGATGGTTCGCTGATCGGTCTTATCCAACAGTGGTTGCGAAATGGGCGACGTGGTATAGGACGTGTGGACATTCGAGTTGTGCCGATTGAACCGGTCAATCGACTCCTTGACATTCCCTCGATGACCATCATTGTAGCCTTCTATGGAAGACAATGCGCCACCGCTAGGTCCGCTCTCGTCTGCGGAAGGTGATAGAGATCGTGAAGGTGCTTCGGCAGAGTCATCACTGGGCAGCCCGACGGCGCTCGCCAGCGCACTTGTTCTATCTGGCCCATGACCGAACCCGGGAGAAGACGAGCGCGCCGGTAGAGGGGAGCCAATGATGGTTCTACTGACAATGTCTCTACTCGGCGCCGACAAGGTTCTAGGTCGTTGAGAAGACAGCGAAGTGTGATGACCATGTAGCGCCTGAGAAGGATGTGAATGCAAAGGAACGTCCGAATGCTTCATTAGTGACGCAGGATCTTCAACGTCGGCCGAGATAGATGTAGCCAAAGATGAGCTCGTGAGCCCATGCGAACCACGATGTTTGTTCCACGATTTCACGCTCGGATTTTCTGAATCTGACACGAACGGGAAGCTCGACCTTGTGCCCGAAGTAGACGACGAGCCGGAAGACGAAATCTTGTGTTCGAATGAGGACTGCTTTGGACTTAAACGGTCGGACACATCTGCCCATTGTCTATTGAGACCATCATTACCATCTATGCGCTGCAAATCATTATTCTCTGGCGGAACGAGAACGGCTGGCACATGCATGACCAATTCGTCGCTCTTGCTGCTTGTCGACCCTGGTCCAGTGGTTTGATGACTCGAGGTGGCTGAGACGGGTATAGGGACGGTGGTCATGACCAAACTCCCATCGTCCTGTACAGGCCGCTGGTCTTGAGCATCGTGAACGTCCATATTAACCGCGTCCAAATTAGGATTCTCCAATTGCATCTCTCTTCTAATGGCATCGAGGATGGCATCTACGGCGATGAAACCTCCTGTCCGCCCAACACCAGCACTGCAGTGCAGCAATACAGGTCTTCGCTCCTTGGCTCCAAGAGCATGCAGAGCTACCCCGCTTTCCTCATCCACCTCATTCAACGACCCGCTGCAGAGATCGCTGCTCGTGCTGTTGTTTTCGCTCTCACTCTCATGGCGCTGTGGCTTGTCGTCATCGGCTGACCAGGTTTCCTCAACGCCTCTCTCGACTTCCCGAATCAATTGAAGAATGCCCCTAGCATCGTCCGGGACGTTCATATCGGGCCACTCGAGGTACTGCAGATGGACAACCTTGCGCGGGCCCATGTGGTATCGTTTGTGGGTGAGCTCGAACGTCCGCTTGATGGTCGTCACAGGTTTGTCTCTATCTCTATCTCTGTTTTTATTGCGGTGCTTGCTCCGCTGTGGTGGGCCCGACATCACAGGGAAATTGAAGAACGAGTCCTGACCACCAACACTACCTTGTGGCTGCAAACCCAGACTCTTTCCTCGATCCCCTTGCAGCAAGTCCACATTGCCTGGCAATCCGACTTTGCTGACCAACTTGAGGGTTAGGGGCCCAAACTGCTTCGATGTCCCGGTGCCATTGTCTTCGTCGTCGACCCAGTAGGCACCGCATTTAACCATCGCACCTTCCACCTCGCGGGTAAGCATGACGATCACATGAACATTTTGCTCCCAACAAAGCCTGGTGGAGCACTTGTAATCAGCAAATGGACCGTTAAGACATTTCAAAACAAGGGCAGTACCTCCAAAAGTCATTGAAAGTGGCAGGTAGAGGACCTTGGGTAGCGATGTACCGTCGCTTAGTGCCTAGAGGCTGGACGTAAGAAGCGTTGACGTAGTCGTCATCGCCGTCCCAATCGCTTTCTTGGGATACTGTTAATGTTTTGAGAGATTTTTCCTTTTTGTAAAGTCGCACACGAGCATGTTCAAATGGCCAAATATGACGATAACTAGGAGACAAACGTGCTACGTCAGTACTCGTTTAGCATGAATGTATTTTTGCGTTGGAAACAGACCGATTCTTGGTGCCTTTTTCCACACCAGCAGTGATACTGAAGGGAAATGTGACGATATTTGCAGGCCTTAGATTGGAAGCGTCCAAAAACCCACTCTCCTTTGAGTGATGTTCCATAACGCCCATAAGTCTCCGCTGCTCAGCCAGCTCGATGCGGTAGAACTGTGCGGCTAGGGCTTCTGTGCCTTTTGCGACATCAACGGGATTTGGCAGAGGCAAATGGTCGTCATCTGATGTGGAACTGGACTCGACGTCAGACTCGGAAGACACGAAAGAGCAAGAAGAACAGCATGGAGAAGACGGGGCAGGTGGGGCTCTGAAGTCGTTTCGCCGGTGGTGCTGGTACCTCGGCGCGGCATCCGCACGCAGAGCGATTTGCTTGATCCAATCAAAAGGCAGGTCATCGATTCTCCTCCTGATTCTAGCAGGTAATCTCAGCGGAATGCGTTCCGTGATGCCTTGGGAGAGTTCCACGTTCTGCCGGACTGCGTCAAAGAAGGGGTTAAATGCATGTTTGTCAGCTGACGATGAAACGCGAGGGTTGGAAGAGCTCGGGGGCATAGACATCGAAAGGGACATAGACGGAGGCTTGGGACGTGTGGAGGACGCGGTAAGATGCTGTTGATGAGAAACCGTGGACGATACAGAGAAGGCGGACCTCGGGAGGTGTTTTGTTCGGAGCACGGGTGGGAGTTGGAGAGATGCAAAGACGATGGAGCGGACAACGAGTGGAACTCGTCATTGTCGTCATCTGGCTCCGTGTCCGGGGTCGGGGGATGAGTCGTCACGAGGTCTCGTCGTTCCTTCCATACGGCTTGGAAGCCGCCCTGTAGCCAGCATAGATCGCCCTTGAAATTGTCGTTGCTGAACTTCCGAAGCAATCCTTTGATATTAGAGGAATCTGGGATAGCTGCTGCGTCGGCGTCATACACGACAATGCGCGAAGCCTGTCGCCATTCCGAGAACTTGGCTCTGGCGGAGCGCGAGGGAAGCATTGCCGCGAGGCGCTGGAGGGAAAAAAGCGGTCGCTTGAGGAGCGTAGCAGGTACAGAGAACGAGAGGGCGGTGGGTATACGGGCGTCAGAGTATGCGGCATGTGGGCGAATGTCGAGAATGAGGGTGGTGGGGTCCTGAATGTATTCAGGGAGCGCAGAGGGTCGGACTGCGATGAAGTTGGAGGAGGTGCTCGGGAGCAATTTGGAACCAAGGTTCATGTTGGCCATCGGCGACGAGGGCAGGTTGAGCGTCTCGGCAGTGGCAGTGGAGGAGGACGTCATCCGGGTTGGGGGTGAGAAGCGAGCGGTGAGGAGGATGGGTGGGGATGTGGCAGAGCCATATCGAGTGGCGATAGCGTGGGCGAAGCTGTCGACGTCGTCGGCGGTGTCGGGAGCTGACCTTGACTGGTGGTCGCTGGCGCGGACGGCGGTGAAAAAGTCCATGAAAAATCGCGAATAATGCTAAGGCATAATGATTAAATTAATATGTATATTAGATGCATAAAAATACAAAAACGTCACTGCCTATGGCCTGGACCGATCCAGACCAATGACGTCATCAATCGCCATCCACAAAAAGCGACGTGTCTCCACCATCTTCCTCCGACGAGGACACTTCAACATATTTCTTCGCTGCTGTTGCAGCACCCCTCTTCGCCCTCTCCAATGGACGCGACGTCGCGCCAATCGTGTAGTCCATCCCATCCAGCTCGTCATCGCTATCCGACACCACCATCGGCTTTGCTTTCGGTTTTGGCTTGGCTTTGGGCGGAGATGCAGGCTTCATCTTCTGCGTGATCTTGCTCTTTGAGCCCTCCGCTTTCTTAAAGTAATCCGTCACCGTCGTTGGCTTCGTCTTCTTTGGGGCGGGCTTCGTGTACAATTCATCCGAGTCATCAGAGTCCGCCATTGGGCTGTAGTTGCCGTTAGTATCCGACACAAATTTGAGATCCCCCAATCAGACCACTCGCCTTTTTCGTTTCTGCGTCTCCTTGATTCCACTTTTAACTGCAGCTTTGGGCTTCGGAATTATAATGTCGTCGTCATCGTCGCTTTCAGAGTCGGATCTGTCCGATTCGTCATTGATCATTGCAACCACACTTGATACTTGATGGAGCGCTTACTTTGGTTTGGATTTTTCCTTGATCCGACTCTTGCTCCTGCTTGGCAACGCGGTGATCTCGTCGACGTCATCATCCGAGTCCTTCGCCTGCGCCTTGCTGCCTTTCGACTTTGTATCGTCCTTACCCTCGTCCTCGTACTCATCAAAATCCTTGATCGGCACTTTCGCTGCAGCCTTTCTCTTCGGCGCACTTGTCCTCTTCTCGACGTCAACATCGCTGTCCTTCTCCTTGCCCTTCCTTGCCGGTGCCAGTTTCTTAGCCCCACCACTGTTGGGCGAGGTGTTCGCCGCTTTCTTCTTTGCTGCGTTGCCAGACGACGCTCTGATTGGCTTAAAATCGTCGTCATCATCGTCATCTGACCCTCGTCGTCCTTTTCCGATGGACTTGCGCGTCTTCAAAACAGCTTGTTTGCGTTTAGTCTTTTTCCCTTTGCCGTCTTGAACTTGGGCGTTGAGCCATTCTTCGCAATCAACCTACGTGTGCCCGCTCAGATGGAGCCCGTCCTCCGGCGAAAGAGGCAGAGACTCACCTCCCAGGCCTTAAAAAACTCGTCTAAATCCGTGTTCCACAGGTCCTTTGGCGATTTCTCGAGCAACACTATCAACTCGTTTTCCTTGTCCTTGGCTTGGTTCTTGAGTTTCTCGATCTAACCATCAATCGGTTTCAGCACCCATGAAACAGGGGAAAAGTTTGCTATGGATCTCACCCTCTCTCTTGTCAAGCTCCAAATTGCCATGCCAAGGAGATAATCGTAACCGCCGTTGTCGTCCGCAGCCTTGCCACCCTTGCCGCCAGCGCCTTCGACGTCCTCTTCGTCCTCTTCGTCCGCCTCTTCCGTCTCTCCCGCGGCTTTCGCTTTAGATACTTTTGGGAAGGATTTAAACTGATGTTTCTTCAAGTCTGCGATGATGTCAACCTTCCTCCTATTCGACACGACGAGTTGTTTGTCGACGATCATCTGGATGAACCGAGCTTGGTTATTGAGTTTGTCCAGCGCGTTCTGGATCTCATTCGCAAGATAATCCTATACCAGATACGATCAGCAATAATGGCAAGCATGGAGACTCTCAAGGAGCGACCTTTCGTTTCTGATAGTACGCCAATCTCATGGGATAGAAGTCCTCGATGATCTCTTCCGGCGTTTCATACTTCTTGATCTTCCCATCAAAATCGAAACAGATCATGTTGCTTGTGCTCAGTTTCGTTATCAGCCCAAAGTACTCGAGTAGCCCCTGTTGTTCCGCTTTCTCGAGTTCTTTTGCTGACATGGTTATGACAAAGTGGACGTTAGTATTATCATGATGTTCTTTGTAGTCCTGGTGTTGCGCCGTACGGGTCCAATCAGAATGTGGGTTGCAACATGTGATGCCTGCTCACCTTTATAGACCCATCTTTAGAATCGCCCTTTTCCCCCTTGGCGATCATGCTCTCCAGATCGGCCTTGAACTTCTCAGTCCACATGTGAATAGGCAATTCCGTGACCTCGAGCGTCGTATCGTCAATCTTACGCACGATGCCGCTGACATCGTACTTGTTCTTCGCTATAAGTTTGATTTCGCCCTTGAAGCCACGCCACCATGGCATCATGGGCACCAACTCCTCCCCAGCCATCAACCTGCGGAGATTGGCAACGATGTCCACCGGATTGTAACAAGGGATGTTTGTGCTCCAGCCTGCATAGCGCTGATGAGGCTGACGGTGACCCGAAGAATTCACGATGAGCTTACCAGTACCGATACCCTCAGCACCGTTGATCAAGACCATTGGGACGACGGGCATGTACCATTCGGGCTCGATGATTTGGTTGTCCTCCTTCTGCTCTGTGAGCAATGCGTCGTCCGCGGTGTTGAATATGATCCGTGATATCTTCGATGGCTCGGTGTAGATGTACCTAGGGGACGCATGGTTCTTGCCACCTGTTTCACGCGTGCCATACTGACCATTAGGCTTGAGGAGGTTCAAGTTGTTGCTGCCCACAAAGTTTTGGGCCAAGTTGACGATCGTCTGCGCCAAGCTGACTTCACCGTGGTGGTACGCTGCTTGTTCGCCGATGTAACCGACGAGTTGAGCTACCTGTTGTCATTGTCAAGATCGTGACTCATGCTCAGGCCAACCAAATCACAAAGAAAAATTGGCTTACCTTGATTTCTTTCTTCAATTTGCGCTTGAAACATGCCCAGATGACCTTTCGTTGACCGGGTTTCAGTCCGTCGGCAACCGAAGGAATAGAACGAATGTTATCCGCCATGGAGAAGAGGATCAATTCCTTGTTGATAAATTCGGAGTAGGGAATCTCCTCAAGACGATGGTCCAGGTAAGTACCAGGCTACACAAAACATGGATCAGCGGGACTCCGTCGCACAACGGAACCTGGGTCACCCTGAATTGCCGTAACCACTCTTTTCGCTCGTCCGCCCTCTTCTTACTGAAGGCGAGATCAATCAACTCCTTATCGCCATCTTGTACGGGGGCGAAGGGTATCATATGCTTGCTCATATGACCGAAGTAATCTCGAGCGTCGGCATCGCTGCTTGTACCGAGACCCTGAAACGAGTGGAATGAGAAGGGGGTGCACAAGTCGTGAGTCAAGACATGCCTTGAAGTACTTGGAATCCCACTTGTGCGCATCTGGAGTTTCCTGAAGCCACTGCTCGTATTCTGGTAACGTAAAAAAGTCCTTTCTTTGCTTCCCTTTCGTAACCTGTGGTCAAACAGCATTATGCTTCATGAAGGCAGCCAAGGACCGGGGATGTGTCTTACCCGAACGATTGGTGTAACGAATTCGACCAAGAATTCTGGAAGCCTGAGCAACGAAGGGTAAAAGTGATCCAGAAAGTTTATCAGAAGTCCTTTAATATGTGAGCCATCGTGATCCTGTAAGAAGGGTATGAGTCTGTCGGAAATGGGACAAAGAGCATTTGAGCCTACCTGATCAGCCATGATCATGAGCCGACCATATCGTAAGGTTGCCGTGCTGGTGTAGTCCTTGTTGTGCTGCAACCCCATAATCTTCTTAATGTTCTGGATTTCCTCGTTTTTCATGATCTGTTCATGTTTGGCTTCGCGCACGTTGAGCATCTTTCCACGAAGGGGGAAGACGCCGAAATTATCACGGCCTACGACCCCGAGACCAGCAACTGCAAGTGCCTTGGCGGAATCTCCTTCTGTCAGGATGAGAGTGCAGTCGCGGCCGTGTCTGGTGCCGGCGTTGTTAGCGTCGGAAAGTTTCGTGAGACCTAACAGCCTATGGAAAGACCTCGATATCTCGCAGATCACAATTGCAAGAGACGAACTTACCGGTGGCGTTTGCTGCCATCCGTCTTCTTGATCTCCTGGTCGGCTTTGAATCTGGCCCAGTTCAAAATGTTGTCGACGATTGCAGATTTCTGGACTTGCAAACGAATATGCACGTCAATCGACGATTTGTTGGACTCGATAACGAAATTACCTTTTTTCATGAAATCTTCCGACAGTGTGGGCTTGGTGCCGAACTTCCCGGCTGGTAGGGTAAGCGTCTCCTTCGTTTGACTATCGAAGGTCGGATTCTCGATAAGGGCATTGACGAACAGCCACATATGGTTCTTGATCTGCGCTGGTTTGACGGTAGCACCCTTGTTCTTCTTGGTAATAGAACCAATGAGGTTCTTGGCGATTTGGTCCGCAATGTAATTCACGTGGGTACCACCCTTTGACGTAGATATGGAATTGGCAAATGAGACGGCCTGGAAGGAGCCCTCGGAGACGGCAAAGGCGATCTCCCAACGATCGCCGATTTGCTCGTAGATTAGGGTGGGCTTTGGCTGAGCCGCACCCCCGGAATTCTCTGCTGCTTCTGCTTGCGCAGAGTTAAGGTACATCTCGACGTACTGCTTGAAATTCCTAATCTTGAGACGGTCATCGTTCAAGTAGACCTTGACGTCTTTGACCGTACCAGCCAAATCGTAAACGCGTTTACGCAAGAGACCGGCGGTGTCTTCATCGATGCGAGACATGCCAAACCGCTGTAGGTCCGGTCGGAAGCTTACACGAGTCCATTCCTCTCCTCTGGCATTGCTGGTAATCTTCGGCTTTCCGCATACACCCATGTTGTTGGTCCACGTCTGCTTATATTTGAGCTTGTTGGTCTTGTCGGCTGTCTCTACCGTGAATTCGTGCGAATAGATGTTGGCCAGCTTTGCGCCATAGCCATTGCGACCGCCAGTGAGCTTCTTCTCGTCATCGTCGTAATTCGAAGACGACAGCAAATGACCGAAGATGAGCTCGGGTATGTACATCTTCTCCCGAGAGTGAATTTCGACGGGTATCCCATGACCGTTATTGTAGACTGAGATGGTGCATTCGTCAACGTCGATAGTGATTTTGATGGTATCCATAGAAGGGTCGTTAATCTGAAATAGTGGCATATCAGCAAAACGATGACGGCGACATAGGAATGAGGGACCTTGTTGTCAGCGGCGTTGACGAGAATTTCGTCAACGATCTTGAAGAAACCAGGAACGTATCTGACATCGCGGTGGACCATTCGTTTTGTGTTGGAATCAAACGTCCACATGGCTTGGGTGATCGTCTCCACGCTTCCAATGTAAGAATCTGGTCGTTTCAGAATGTGTTCCAATTGAGATAGCTAGACTAGCAAAGTGAGAACACGGAGCCAGTTGGATTTACACATTGACAAAAGCCACCGACCTTGGTATATGTTTCAGAGGCCGTCTTCTTCTTCGACGGCCCGGCTTTCCTGACAGGCTCATCGTCGTGCGGCGTGTCCCTGTCGTCTATATCCATTCCGCTGCTTTCTCCGTTGTCGTCGTGGTCAGCAAGGACTTTCTTCCTTGCAGGGCCTTGGGTTGGGCAGCTGACTTTGCTGCAGATGACTTGGGCTTTGCAGAAGCCTTGAGAGCTTTCGGTTTGGCAGAAGCTTTGGGCTGAGGAACGTGTTGGATGAAACGTGTCGAAAGGTCGAAAGTTGCGCAGCTCACCTTCTTGACCGGTGAATAATCCTCCGAATCAGAACCGGATATGTTATTAAATTCAAAGTTTCGCCCTCTGAGGAGCTCATGGTCGCAGAGATGGGTGTAACGCGTCGACAACAAAGTGTCCTTGGGGATGACGCGTGCACGTGACTGGTTACTTTTCGCGTCTTCTCTTGAAAAAATCGGGAGTAAAAGGGATCCGGGGTCTGTGGCACAAAGTGTCGAGTGCCTGTCTGTTCTCTCAGCTCTATCTCACCCTCAGCACCCCATTTTTTTACATAATCCTCAAAGGAGCATGCGTTCACCCTTCTGTTGCTGACGGCGCTTATTCCGCTCCCGTCTCCCTATATAATGCACCACATCATTGCCCATACGTTCTTGCATCGTTTCTCTAGACCCTCTTTGCTTTCGTACTGGTGGGTATCCCAGTCCTCTTCCTAGCACACCGCCCCTCACACACTCTCTCAGTACCAATGGAAAAGAACTGGATCGGCACACGAGTCTTCTACTGGAGCTCAAACTCTAAAATCCGTTACGGCGTCGTCGTCCTGTCGTCACGACTACACGATGTGATCATCCCTAACCAGCGCATCATCGAACGTCGCTGATTCGGTCAAACGAACTCCTAGGGAACCCAGGTGTTTACCATCCAGTCAGACGACGGGCAAAGAATAACATTGCCGTGAGTGCCTCTGGTGTTTATTCGTTCCCGTGTGCT
>SJRY01000061.1:0-63906 GCA_011319805.1 Macrocybe gigantea | reverse complement strand
ACATGTCCTTTCTGCATGGCTCTCACGCAGACCTTACCGTCTTGATCTCATCGTCATCCTAGCCCTGCCTTTCGCATTTTCTGCGGCCACAGGCCGGCCTTAACCTTCTTCTAAGCTCAGGGGTGCATGATCACATTCTCAGAATGCGTCATTGCCTACTCGTCCCGGTCTCGCTCCTTTGTTGGCTCGCTAGTCTCAGCTTCGCCTATGTCCCCGCCCATCCGACGAATTCTTCTCAAGAGGCCATCGAAGGAGGGCTCAATGTGACGACATATCCAAGCTTCATCTGCGATGGTTTTCAAACGGGTGAGCACCGGTGGTTCCGCTTACCCAAACGGCGCTTAATGGCGAAATGCGCAGCTCTTACTCTCAAAATGTCTCCTATCAGTTAGTGGGAAAGGAAAGCAACGGGATCAGCAAGGTGACTGTGCATATTATATGCGTTGATCTGTACGCCGAGTCGTTCGACTGCAGGGCGCTCTGGTCCATTTCTCAGAGACAAGGGTCAATAATGCGACGCCTGGAAGTTCGTGTTCACCACTTCTGTGTTATGACCGTCTTCCTCAAGGTTTTCTCGTAATAATAGCTACCACGCATGGATAGCCATGGTCTCGTGCGACTTCAACGCTACAGACGCTTCAAAGAGATTGACATTTTCACCCTCGCTCGCGATAAAGGGGCAGTAGGCGCCGTCGGTTTTTTCTATGCATCCATGGGGATACGAATGTTAATCACCAGAATAGGTTCTTTATTCTTTCTATTCCGCAGCATGCGTGATCAACCCTGAATATGCCGATCCACAAAATTTTGATCAAGTCTTTGACATCTTCTCGACGCAGAGTCTCACAAGTGCCCATCTCATCGAGTATCAGTTTGGACAGAGCAGCCCGGAGAATTACAGCACTTATGCTGTATATGACTCGGCGCGATTGAACGATTCCTTTGGCATCATCAATACCACGATAACAGAAGGATACCCTCCTGCTCCTGGATATTTATTTGGCATCCTGCAGAGTTACAATGCTACTGCTGGTATTGACGACGCCTCTAATAACACTGGGCATAGCGAAAACCCTCCGAGTGGCAGTTCATCAAACACAGCTCTAGCGATGTCTGTACCCTCAGTATTGTCCTCGTCTTTTGCGAAAATTTTAATGATATGGTAGGATTGTCCTTTACGCTATCACAGGCTGTGTCTCAGCTCTTTTCTGTATTGTCATCGTATCTGGGGTAAGCACCAATGATTCACTGTTAGCCTGTTTCCTGATCGTTTCTATCGCAGGCCATCAGAGCGATTCGACATCCCGAGCGCTATGGTCCAAGGGCTAGGAATGGCAATGATGATGAAGGCCAAAGCCGAGCTAGAGGACTCACTCGCGCCATTCTCGATACCTTTCCTATTGTGAAGTTTGGATCCAGTCAGACGGAGCAGAACGATCAGCCTTCGCCGACGTCTACGAAAGACGTCGAGGCTCAAAGCGTAGTGGCTAATGATGTGGAGCTCAAGAATGGCAGGCGACGGTTGCCCAGGATTCTAGCCCGAAGCACCATCGCGAAATCAGGAAGACGTAGATGTGAAACAGATCGCGGAGACAAATATGCCCATTAATCCCGTGCTCTCCAGCCGACCGTCTCAATCCTACTCGCCGGTTTCTGATACTTCGCCGGATAACGGCGAAGGTCCCTCGAAGAGTGCCAATTCTCCGCGGAAAGATCGCGAAGACATCCTTCCAGCGGCCATCGGACACGAGACCTGTCCGATCTGCATCATGGACTTTGAGGAAGGCGATGACCTTCGTGTACTTCCTTGCGAAGGCAAGCATCGCTTCCATCAACAATGTGTTGATCCCTGGCTGCTGGAACTCTCCAGTTCCTGCCCAATCTGTCGGCAAGGTCGGTGTCGATTCTTCATATTCTTTAGCCTCATCCTGATAGTTTGCAGACTTCTTGGCACTCGAAAATATCCTTTCTGGAGAGTCACAAACACGATACGACGATGAAGAGTATGACTACCCACGTCCTCAGACGCACTATTCCGCGCAAGGGAACAGGTTTTCCCGATACCTTCGTTTTGCAACACGACGCCGCCATCATAATCAAGAGGAAGGAGGTGAATCAATGGAACCGCATACTCCAATCTAGTTTTTCCTCAATTCTATGTGGACTGCATCTATCTCACTGCCGCCGTCTAGCATATAATATGTAGCATTCAGTATTTGTGTACACGATCAGAGCAACCAGTATGTTTAATGAATTATATCCGTAGTGCAAAAGGGATAATCGTTGGCAGCGATACGAAAAGCGTATTTTGTTGAATTTCATGTAGTAGAACAAATTGCTCATCCTCCAAACCGCGCCAATCTCCTTCGTCTCATCTCCTCCATATCAATTTCCTCTGCGCTGGGGGACCCATGCTCCGCATTCCCGACCGTGTCTTCTGAAAGCACTGATTCCGATTCTTTCTCTTTATCGGAATGAACGGCTTGATCAGGCTCCTTCATTGGTTGCGGCGGGTGATTCTGATTCGGTAAGCGCATTGGTTGGGGAGAAGAGCGCTCTGGCACGATGATGCCTCCAGGGGTTTGTTTCTAACGATGCCTTCAAAGCAGCCTGCAAGTCTTCGTCATCGTCGTCGTATACTCGTTCATCGTTGTCATGATAGTAAGCCTCGTGAGCACCGAAATCGCGTTCAGTCCTCTCCGACTCGTCGATATGGTTCTGCGAATCGCGAGCCATAGCTTTGCTTTCTTCGATCGCTCGTCTCAACTGCTCGGCTTCTTCTTCTTCTTCCTGCCTCCTTCGCACCTGTCTCCTTGCTTCGAGCATAGAAGAAGTAAGACCAGAGGAGTTTTCCTCCCATAGATCCCTCTGTGCATTTTCCTGCTCCTCTCTCATGCGCTGCAGCATCATGCGATTTCGGGCGAGACTGGCTGCTACGGGATCGGATTTTGGCTCCGCAGACGAATCGATAGCTGGAATTGGTGTATCACGGACTGTTGGTGTATGCGCCCCCGAATCCACCTGAGGTTCTGTGCTACTGGAGGAAGGATACGGAGGCTGACCCTCATTGGATTCCGGCCACGTTTTGGAATCCCCGGCAGGTGATGCAGAACCCATCAACGACGCTTGTAACGCCGCCTGAAGCTCCAAATCCTCGTCCTCGAAACCTCCAAAATTGTGAGAAACATCGTTTCGTTGAGAAGATGTAGAGATAGTTGTTCTAGGTCTAGCCGAAGTTGGTTCGGGAAGGGCGGATGCTATCTGGTCCGCCTCTGTACGAGGAAGGGCAAGAGGCGCGTTCGGATCGGCCTGAGTAACAGCGAAAACGGAATAACCTGAAGAATGCTTTATATTACACATGGACTCAGCAGGCACCATACATGACGTACCATCCGTTTCAGCTTGCTGCAGGAACATCCCTAGGTAAAGTTTCCCAACCCATTCGGGAGCGGAGAGCGAAGAATTGAGGTTAAACCAATGACCATCTCCCGGATCTTGGTCGATGTTGGAATAAGCGGGGCCAAACCGTCGTAGTGTGAACCAATGCTGGCTCAAATTCAAGATGAAAGCCAATTGCGTACTGATGTCAGAAATGTCAGGAACCTATGACGATATTTAGTTGCGAGCACAGCATACTGAGGAATAATTTGAAAACGGCGCATCTCCTGGCCTCTCCATCGCACGAGCCTGAATGTGAGAAGGTGGGTCCTGTTCGATGCAGAAAATCAAATGAGCATCCTCACTTTAGACCCCACACTTCCAATGCTCTTTCTAAGACTTGGACAGAGAAAAAGCCTAAAATACATATAAGCGACCTCCACTTTAGGTGGATAGGAAACAACCTGTATCGTCCATGTTCATGCTGCCGTGCTCCACACTAGCACTCGTGTCATAGCTTGCTTCCAGTGCGTCTAAATCCCTCGCGATGACGGACAGATCTGGCGCAGAGAACTAGGTACATTAATGAGGACATGTAAAACAGATTCACGCAGGAGAGGACTTGCATAGTTACCCTCTGCATCATGTTAGATTCCAGGATCAGCTATGCCTGTGGCAAAGTGTGGCAATACATACGCAGGAGATTGTTCAATGCATGCTGAGCACACAGCATTGATCCGGGCTGTTGTTGTTCATGATATATAAGTTCCTGTAGAGGCTCAAGTCCAGCCATGGTGAATTGACGTTAGATGGAGATAGAACAGCAAAATTGGGGAGAGACGCGTCGCCATTATGAGATCACGTGAGACCACACTTTCTCGTTCGCCTCGCGTTTCACCATAAACCATCATGACAGTGCATAACGGCCTTGTCTAGAACAATTTCTGTGCCATCGACGCAGCCTTGCATGTTAGGGTCATCCAGCGACATGTTATTCTTCAGCAGGGTGCATTTTAGATCCGTAGACCGCCTCCGTTGCCACAGAGCTTCATGCTATTCCCCAGTCTACTCGTCAATACGCATGCCGAACAACTGAACCTGGACCATGAAAAGCTCCTCCATCACCACCAAAAAGCACATGCACGTCATTTCGTCAATGTTGGAGGTCGAGTCGAGCTCCCGCCTCAACACGTTATGTAAGCGGGCTAGAAAATTTCGGTCGCTTCTGGTCGCCCGCCTCAGTGGTCCTACCAGACACACTGAGGCGTGAGTCCCTTATATTTACTTTTTCTTTATTCCTTACTGAAGTACCCCATAGTATATACTTAGGTACTTACATCACATACTTAGTGGTCCTACCAGACACACTGAGGCTATATACTTAGATTTCCGTGTTCACGCGCCCCTTCGGTCCCTGCCTACGTCCAACAGTCAAATCCTCTTCTTTACGATCCCTGCTCTTGGGAAGAAATCCGGTGTTATCTCCGTTTTCCATTCGATTTCGGCCCGCGTACCTTTCACGAGGTCTTTTATTCCCTAGAGTTGCTCCTGCTGCGGCGCTTCTTCCACCGTGATGTGGTCCTTGCGTGACGGTCTTCTCTTTCTCTCTTTCTCAAAGAAGCTGCGAGCAATTCCACGGACTGTATTCTTGGACGCGACATAGCCGACTTGGTGATCAGCTGAACGCCGCTTCTTTTGTTCAGTCTTTCCATAAAACCACTAGACTTGTGCTCTCCTCCAGATTATTCCAAGAATGTACATCTCTCTCCTTGCTGCTTTATATTTCCTCTTGTGTTGCAACGCCGTTGCACCGCCTGGTCCTTGGGATGCATTCAACTTCGCACCTTCGAGCAGAACTGTTAAACCGAAGTCCATCCTCTCCACCAGTGGCCAAGTTACGGGATCTCGACAGCTAATCAGCAACTTCACTGGAGTGGCAACCATCAGTGGACGTGGTTCTTTCGTTGTCATTGACTTCGGACAGGAGGTTTAGCTTCCACTCGATGCACTACGCACTCATCTCTTATTTTCCTAGGTCGGTGGGACACTCTCTTTGACCATAGTGCGAGCAACTGCAGCATCCGGACTGTCTCTTGCATTCACCGAATCTTCAGAATTCGTTGACCCACTTAAATCTGATGATTCTTGCCATTCCGTCGCGACTGGAGATGGTGACGGAGTCCAGAACCTTCCCAGCCCATTAAGGATTGGAGCATTTACTCAAACAATCGGAGAACAACGAGGAGGGTTCAGATACCTCACCATCGCTACAACAGGAGATGCGCCAGTTTCCATCTCGAATATCTCTTTGCACACCAGTTGGATGCCTCACTGGAACGACCTGAGAGCTTACACTGGTTACTTTTTTGCTCGGGACAACGTCTTCCATGATCCTGAATTCCTGAATAAGTTGTGGTATGCCGGCGCTTACACAGTGCAGACAAATACCATCGATTCCCATCAAGCACGCCAACAACCTTGCCCTCGACCTCAAGGTCAGCGCATTTCGATCTCATCCTGAAAGCAACTCCCATCAGTCATCAGGCTGGGCGAATAACGCAACGGGTGGGCCAGTAGAAGGGCCTATTTTGGTTGATGGAGCCAAAAGAGACAGGTACATATGTCATGCGCATTCCATATGGTGCATTCATTCTGACTTGAGCCTGTGACAAGGACTATTTGGCCTGGTACGTCAATGCCTATGATCAACCGCCTTTTTAACGAGGAAATGCGTTGCAGGCGACATGGGCATATCTTCTCATACGGCGCTTGTCTCACTCAACGACCTTTTGCCATCTAAAAATGCATTGACTGTCATGTTTTCGACGCAAGACCCAGTTACCGGTGCGCTCCAATATTCCGGTCCACCTATCAACGCCCGGGGCAGCGATACGTAATCTGTTGGTCCATAATTGGCACCCACAATTACTGGCTCTATACCGGTGACCTTGACTTCGTCAGAACGGTGTGGGGGAATTATACGAAGGCGCTGGCATTCCTCCAACGCCAAGTTGATTCATCTGGATTAATGAACGTTCCGACTTTCTTTGCGAATGATTGGGGTAGAGACAACGGCCAAGGGCACAATTCCGCTGCTAATGCAGTCTTATATCGGGTGGGTGGCATCCTGTGCTACATCGTGCCATTTAGGCTGAGCACGGTATGGTGTTCAGTCATTGGTAACTGCTTCAGAGCTAGCAGACCAGCTCGATGACGCGGAACTGTCTGCGGCCTATTCAGTCAACGCAACGGCCTTGAAAAAGGCATACAACGATATCCTTTGGGACAGTAGTGTTGGGATGTTCCGAGATAGCGATACTTCGACCTTAATACCTCAAGACGGTAATGCTCTGGCAGTATTGTTCAATGTTACGAATACCAAAGCGCAGAATGAGGCGATCAGTGAGGGTCTGACGAAATTCTGGACCGACATTGGACCGCTGAGCCCTGAACTGAATGACACCATCATCCCCTTCGTCGGTGGATTTGAGGTAAAGTAAAACGTAGATCCTGTTTATGAAAACTTGGCGTGATGTGCTATACCGTAGGTGCAAGCACATTTCATCGCTGGCCAGGGCGAACGAGCGTTGGACCTGATACGTAAAGGTCTGTCAGCACATCACACATTCTCGGTGACGCGACTCATCGTTGGCTGTTGTCGCAAGAGGTGAGAGCCCTTCGACACCGATAGGCATGAAATTTAGTCTCGCAGTGGGGGTACATGCTCTACACCAATCTCTCAGTCCAATCAACGCTGTTGGAAGGGTTCACGGCAAACGGGTCTCTTGGGTATTTGGCTTTTGTTTTCGCAACGTGTGGGATTGTCGATAGCTCTACCCAGATATCGAGCGGCAGCAGGATACGACTTTGACCATTCCTACACGAGCCATGCACACGGATGGGCGACGGGACCAACACCAGCGTTGACGTTCTTCGTTCTCGGACTTACGGTCACGTCGCCTCAAGGTTCAACTTGGTCGATTGCTCCAGTAACGTCTGGCCTTGATTCGGCTGAGGGCGGGTTCGAAACGGGCTTGGGGTGGTTCGGCGTGAAATGGAGCATCAAGAACGGGACGTTCATGCTTTCCATTAAAGTGCCACGAAACACCAGAGGAACGGTAGCCGTACCGGGAACTGGAAGATTACAAGTCGATGGAAAGGATTTCGTCTTGGCGGAGGGTTCCTTGCTAAGAATGGCTGGAGGTGGCCACACGATCACTCGAGTTCTATAGGTCATGTATTTACTCCAAATGGTGTTGCCAAACAACTGTTGCCACGAGGCTGCCGGAGTCGCTGTTGCACTCAAATTTAGCAAACAGTTGTCCTCCTCCGCTGTCATGATTCCTCGGCCATTGAGCATGCTCCCGACATTCCTGCTCCCGTTGCTTCTTATATACACACCTGTCGTCTTTGCTGACGACGAGGCGACATTCGACTGCCGTCCGACGGTGGACAACCTCAAGTACAATCTAATTCAGTTGGCAGGGGAACATACGATAAACAGAACACGCGAAGCACCTCCAAGTACGATGGTGGACGTTCTGAGGTTTAACCTATGTGAGGATCTTAAGATAGTGGACGGCGTTCCGAAAGTCGACCAGGTGAGTTACGTCCAGTCGTTCCCGCAACAGTTGTCTCAACAGCTGTTGGACCTACCGCAGTGTAAATCGGGCACACGGGCATGTCTCACTATTTTGAATCAAAAACCGGACGAAAAGGATCGAATATTTTCAGTAATACCACTGGTCAATTCATCATCTCTTCGCCCAACGTATAAAACCGGTGGTGAATCATGTGCGCCGAAGGTCAATTATACTGCAGCGTTTTGTGGCTTTAACTGGTTTTGCAGCGTCTAAGTTTTTATCCGTACTGTTTGAGGGTCCGGAGTACCCCCACTACAGCAATTCGACATATGTTACACAGTCACTCGAATTAACGCTATATTGCGTCGCCGATGAGAATGAATCCGAATTAGAATTTAAATCTTACGACGGTGCCAAAGCCAAAGTCGAATGGCATACCAAAAAAGCATGCCCTGTCGAAGACAACAATGACGACAAGGGTGGCTCGCCCACAGGCGGGGATGACGATGGTGGAAAGGATTCCGAGAAGGATGACAGCAGTGTGGGTAGCGGAATTGGATGGTTCTTCCTAATGTAAGCTACACGTCTCCGCCGCTAACATCTTTCAAACGGATGATCTCTCTTTTAGGCTTCTCCTTGCGTTTGCGGCGTATTTTGCGTTGGGAGCTTATTACAACTATTCGACGTATGGTGCTAGCGGTGCCGATCTCATCCCGTGAGTGAACAAGAATCCGTCGTTCCATCAGCTGATTGAATGGTTCGTCAGACACCGAGACTTCTGGAAGGAGGTGCCATATATGCTCAGTGATGTTGTCTCGCATCTTTGCTCCTCTGTGCGTCCGAGACGTTCATCGAACCGCGGTGGATATATTGCTGTATAAAAGCAGATGCGCTTTCGTTTTTGGATACCATCCTCTTTATGCACTGCTCGCGAGCCATACCCTCGTTGACGGATTTTTTCTGTTGGTGGACGTTCTTGCAAATTGCCTGCTATGAGCATTAATTCTTTAGACACTATTACACTACCAGCTAATGCACAATCTGGCATTATTATACATAAGTTCTGCTGCCTTTCGCGTGTACACGTGATGTGTTCGGCGCGTTCAGAATTGACTGAACCCTGCTATGCCCTGGCGTCCTTCTTCCCTCCTCCCCTCTTTCTCCCATGGCCAAGCAAAAGTGGTATGTTGTGACGAAAGGGTTGATACCCGGCATATACTGGACGTGGTGAGTAACTAGGCCTCGCAACCACGTTTTGACTCATCCTCACCGGTTCCGCGTGCAGGACAGCCACAGCACCCCATGTACATGGCGTACCCGGTGCTGTACATCAAAGCTTTAATACTGAGGCAGAAGCCATACGGGCATACCAAGAAGCTCGCAGCCAGCATCAGCTAGAGGTCATTGGAGGCCCTAGTGCGGGCGAATCTAGTCCGAAACCTTCTACCACGTCACCTCCATCACCTCGTCCACCTGCCAGGGTCTCCGTAGAAACAAGCACGACGACGAGTCAAACGTCAACGCCTCGGTCCTTCCTACGTCATACCGCGTCGGTGCCATCCTCGGCAAACACTCAGCCTGGTCGTTCTCCTTCCCCTACGGTTATTCATGCCAACGTCTCTTATACACGCGGAATGTCCCCTTCTGCGTGTGCAGTGACGCCGCGCAATACACGAGCGCAGCCGCTGACTCAGCCATCTACCCCACGCGCAGTATTTCAGACGCCCAGCGAGTTGCCGTCGTATCCGAGTGACTCGGAATCATCCGCTTCAGAGGATTCTTTCGAATTAGCGTATGAGAACACTCCGTCGCCTGCTAAATACAGATCGAGGGTATCCTCACCTCTGCGCAAAAGTCATTCCACGGGTTCCACGTCTCCCAAGGTGACGAACGTAATGACTCCGCGAACGACAGTAGGGATTGAAATGCCCTCTACAACCACGCCCCTTGAAAGCGCGCTTGATCCGCCCTTAGCATCGCCCTTGGAAAGAAAGGACTCGGAACCGTTACTGAGCCCGCTTCAGTCCATCGATATATCTACTCCAAGGCATGCAGCACGCACGTCACCAAGGAGCCCAACAAAATGTCAGGCTGATACGCCTTCCCGCTACAATCCTATCCTAGCAGAAGCCCGAGACGATATCAAGACACCTGTCTCTTCTCAGAAGTCAATGGTCCTTGGGACCCGTTGTTGTCATACCTGCCCGTATTGTAGTGTCCCGGCAGAGTATAGGTCCAACCCAGCCTATGAGATTGTTTCAAGTCCACGCGAATCAACTGGACCTGAATCTCCGCCACCTTCGCTTTCTTTCTCGGTGCCGGAGGAATGCTGGCACTTATGTCGTCAATGTCGTCAATTGACTCACTACACCTCAAAGCCGCTGACGCCAAGTGGAATGTCTCGTCCAAGCCATGTTCCCGTCACAACTCATGAGTCGCTGTTGGATCCACGTTCACCGATGCCGAAAATAGCAGTTATACCTGGGCTTGCAAAGTCAGTCGGCTTGCATGCCTTCCTTACAGCAACTAACCTATGTCGTAACCGCAGCTCCATTTCTTTTGGACGGCCCTCTCCACATCTAGATCTTGAAAGTCGCATGCAAAGTGCTTTGTTTATTTGAAGGAAATGTTTCGCACTGCTATCCTGGTATGCACTGGGAATATGTATATATATATTATGGTGGGTCCTTAAACGGGTCCACGGCCTCGATAATCTGTATTTGTGTCCCTTGCTTGGGACTTGGATTGCTATGGTATACTTTGCTTCAACCTTGTTACGCCTACCACCCGTGCCTGTATGTTGTTCTCGAGCTCTAGTTTGTAACACGCAAAGAATGAAATTCGTTGTTCATCTCCTAATCTCCGAGAGATTCGCCAACCCTAATTGTTTTATTCAACATGGTAACTCAGTTAGCCATAGCTCGTCTTTGGAATGTATGCTGTTCAAGAATACGAACCATCTACCATATGAGCACCATTATATGCAAGACTTCTAACGACCGGCAGCTTGTCGCCGTCAGAATTCACATACTTGGCCTCTCTGGCTGGCTGACTCTCGACATCTTCTGCCAATGCAGCTGCACAGCATGCCTTCGAGAAATAGATCAGGTGTAATGTCAACTGGACAAAGCCGCTAATGGTTGCGGGAGGAATCCCCATGTTCGTGAGACTGACACTGTTGAGGAGGTTAAACACGATCCAATTTCCAGAAGGAAGTTACAATTCCCAGACCTGAGCAACCGGCGCACACTATATACGCCTGGACAAGAACATGACAGCTGGATAATGTGGAATTCCGAAGTATGGCAACGGATTCAAGAGGAAGGAAAAAGATCACAGAGAGGCCGTAGCTGGATAGATAAGCAAGCCCGAGACTCTGAGCGACCAAGTTTTTCGTCGGTAAGTCAACGTATGCTGGTAAATCGACATTTTCGTGGTGTATGAGGAAGAGGGTTAGTGCGCCTCAATAGACATAGCACATGAGACGCAAATAGGAGTTCGATATAGAGCATCTTGTAGACAGCGATATTCTTGAGTGAAGATGTCCAGGCAGCGAGACAGAAACACGAGTGAATAGAATGCCTGGATCGTATGGGATATATCTGATGGAACAGAGGTGTCAGTGGTCTTTTTATGAAGGTACGGAAATGACTGTATATGATGGAATTCGAAATTATGCAATAGCGTGAATAATTCCGGAAATTTTCGTGACAACAAGAAAGCCGTCCACAGTCTGCTAATGTGCCGAAGGAAATTACTGGATCTCGTGCAAAGTTCCGTCAAATGATCAAAAACAAGTCTTGCACTCTTATCATCTAAAGAATTAGCATAGAAAGGAGTGGATGGGTTGATGCCCTTACTACTGTGAGACCAGGTTGACTTGACAAGAGATTAGACAATTTCATGGAGCATCGGATGCAAATGCCTCAATTCTGGGGATGAAATCCACACCTACATGAGGTTTGAAGCATGAGTGATGATACCTGCACCTGAGGAGTACCAATCCGTCAGCGCGTCAGCCGTGACGAGTGTCATCAATCACGTGCAAATAAATGACCATCGTGTTATTGAAAAAATGTTGATACTAACACCGCACCCCACATCGGACGGGCACCACTTTTCGAACAGTCACACAGTGACAGGTGACATGTTTGAACTCCGCTCGGCCCAGCGCTCGGACACTCTGAGGATGAGAACAATATACCCCCGGAATGGATGAGGGGATGGGTCATTGATTATGTGATACTATACGGAATTGTTCACTTCTATCAAAATTATGCTGTGGTCTAACTAGTAATGCCATGGATTAAGATCTGTTTAGTGAGGAAAATGGTATTAGACCGGAAGTGCTGCCTGACAACCCTCTGCATACACGCGCAGTTCTGCGGATGAATAGGGTAAGCCCATGCTGGAACGATGCTTGACCCACTCGAGTAGAGTTTGCTCCTGTTCTGGTGAGAGCAATTGCTGGGCTTTCTTAGCCCCTTGTGATGATTCGTGACACCCCTTCGCCCTGTCAGAGAGTGCTGAGAGTGGAATCTGTGGTTCTATTAGAATGGATAATGACTCTCATGTCCGAGCACTCACCCCTGTTGCTGCTGCAGCTTTCTGAAAGCTTCCGTATGCTCCACTAGAAATGCACTTCAATGAGTCCTGTATGCGTTTAGTTGGGATCATTCGACCGTCGATCACGATGCCTAGTGGAAGTGCGCGCAGCGGGCATGGGAGGCAGGCAGACGCGACCAAGGACACGACACAAATTGCTCCCTTTCCTTTTTGGGAAATGAAACTCCGACTCGGCATTCGTCGGCAGGCGTGACAACTTGGGTCTTTCACAAATTGCATTCTATATGATACTGACACCTGGAAGATGATTATAGACTATAGTAGGTGTCGTCTAGCGAGTTCGGTGCAGACTGAACCAAAATGTAGTGAGATATTCGAGGTGTTCGAAAGGTGGTGCCCGTCCGATGTGGGGTGCGGTGTTAGTATCTTTTTCTTTCACTGGCAATGAGCTACTAAGGCGTACTTATCCCCTAGCCGCGTGTGAAGTCTTTTGTCCCGACTTCGCTATTTCAAACTCATGCGGAATGCCGAATGCGCAACTGTAAGACCCATTGTTACTTGCAAAGAGGAGCTGGTGCTCTGTGGACTTCATGGGTATATAGTTAACTTTTTTGTATCTCCTGCTAGTGTCGTCTGACCTTGGAACGACCGAAATATAGGATGAGAAACCACATTGCCTGCACTCACTCGGTCAGACTGTTGCAACTGAGCGACGAATCTGTCAATATTACTGAAACGCCGATGAAATGTATGTTACGCTACGTCCTCCTTTCTCTCCGATTACGGACTAGGCCTATGTTTAACAGGTGCCAACGGCATTGATGCCCGTTGTATGACGACCATAGCGGGTTTCTTAAGTTCTTACCTGGCGCAGTGGAATTTTTCCGTTCATGAATGTCAAGGCTGTCAACTTGGTTATTGAAGAGAATCCTCATTCTCATGACAGAAAAATTTTTACACCATCAGTTCACCCCATTGGAACCTCTCAGTCATTCTTTCTATGTTGCCAACATAATTATGGGGCTTTGACAGAATTGGGCTTCCCGACGCTATCTAGGATGTCGATTGGCCTCATTCATTAATTTTCGCAACTTCGCCAAAGCGGCTCCCCTGAATGTTGAGCCTTTGTTGACTGTATCTGAAAAAACCGCACGGTTCCTGACAACATTTGCTGATGCGTTGTCAACACAACCAGTCCGTTCCATAAAGGTTGACGTTTACATATCATACAACCAGGAACGATTAGTTTCCTATTTTGGGTTTTTTAATGACGGTACAGGTATGTTTTAATGTGATTATCTACATTATGGCGTTTCGATTGGGTGCTGATGCGGTCTTGCATAAGGATCCTCACAACAGTTCACATCGAGGGTCTTCCTGATGTATTGTCATTCCCGTCTCACGTTCCTTCCAACTCGCTCGTGACTTTACACCTCTTCTTTCCTTTCTTCCTCTCATTTCCATCCGTCATCTAGGTCTACGGGATAACATTCCGGCGCTCGCAAAACAGCGTCGGTACCCTTCAGACAAGTTGTTGTCTTTGCTTGTTTCGTCTACTTTTCCTGGACAAATTTCGAGACACTTAGTGTTTCTCTGTCAGGAACGAAGTTTTTCGATTCAATCTGGACGCCACCGCAACATACGACACCGTGCCAAAGGGGCTCTGGGGATAACTTTCTGACCCCATTGAAATCTGGCGTAGAAGAAGAAAACTTTCGCGCCCTCTGAACTCTCCAGTCTTTCCATTCATTCCAAGCCGACTCTCATTTTCGATTCCCATTTCCCGTTTGCTGGACATCCACGACGTTATGACGGCTGCGGTACTAATCCGCAAACTTCTCATATTTTGTTTCCTTTCATTCCTGTTCTCCGCCACGAACGCCCTCTCTGTCGAAGACAACCTAATTTACCCTAGAGCCAATGTCATATTGAACAACGCGACTGGCTCTCTTCAGACATTTGACCCTGATACACACCAGCCTATCCCTCAAGGCCCCGCTACAGACGGCGCAGGGAAGAGTTTCTCCGTCCCGCGGTCATTTGGATCGCGTTCTCTGCCTTGGTCGGCCTTCCGATGTCTGTAGCTGGCGTGAGAGGCTGGAGGTTCACTACTGGTGTGGGGATTGGGTTGACTTCTGCTGTCTGTGGTACGTGTCGGGGCGTCTCAGGCTACAATAACGGTGCATCTTATGCCTTCATTTATCGTAGCTTGGGCGGCCTTCGTAAATACGATTGGCGCATCCAGTCTGCCTGATCTCCTGCTTGTCGCTATTATCATGGGTTTCTTCTTTCTCGGTTTCGTCTTGGGTCTGTTCGAGCTGGGTCGTGTTGCCGGGATCGCCTTGTTGGGTATCGGAGGAGGCATTGCCTTTGGGATCCGCATCATGCTTCTCAAAAAGGGATTGCTTATACCTCTGTTTGTGGGCAATTGGCTTGTCAGCGCCTTTTTCGGCGTTGTCGGCGGGATTGTCATGGTCTGGGAAAGGACACAAAGAGGTGGAATCGTACGTTGTTCCACGTTTTCTTGTCTGGAGATTCACTGATGGGACGTACGTCTATTTTTAGTGTTTTGGATCAGCCTCCGTTGGAACATTCTTGTCCTTCCTCGCAGTCGACCTGGTAGTCAATCGACAATCTGGTATGAGCCGTGGGCTCAGGTTTCTCTTTGACAGGAACACGTCGCATACAGTCGTTGGTACCTTTGCCTTTGCTAGTGGTAATGATCACTCAAGCGTATTCTACATTGCTCGTAGGACATCACTTCAAACGGTTACAACCCGTCATTGTCAACCAAGATCCTTTTAGCTGTTTCCCTCGCTCTTACGTGCGTACCGAAATGATTCTCTGGTACGCAGTGTACTGAACTCTTGCTCTTGCAGACCTGTTCTAGCATATTCTCAACACCGGATATTCAAGCACTCGTTTTCCCGTAAACCTCGGCCGGATTCGAACGCGTTGTTCGGGGGTGGCGTCAATGACCCCCATGTGACGAGCATGACCAGTCATAATACGGCCTCGCAGTCAACTGATAGGCTGCTGATCAAACCGCGCAGAGGATCGTTCCTGAGCGGAGTCTTGGACACGACAAGGTTGAAGAGCAGGTTTAGCATGTGAACTATAGGAAAAATAGACATCTGGCTGGCTTCCGAAGGGCTAGACCCCTTTCTTTTTCTTCCAGATGCCTTTGTTGAGTTTCGCTGCTGTAACAGCTTTTTTTTATCGATAATTATTTTGATCCGTAATTACGGTACCGAAAAGAATATTCATTTCTTGCAACTATGTACATACATACAACGAATTCTCATTTAGCAAGAAAAATCAACAGCTGACACTTCTGGCTCTCATCGGCGACGATCTTGCCATGGAATGCTTCAAAGGCGATGTGAAGGGCGTCATGGAAGAAATGACAGGTTTGCCCTTTTCGGCCTCTTCAGCGCCAACGCCTGCTTCCCAGAAATTCTTTTCCTTCTGTCCCAATCGTTGCCTTTTAGACCTCGCCAGTGCGCCTTCCCATGTGGTCCGGAGTGGTCCATCCTCTTTCTTGAGGTTGGTCTCGATGACAAGCTTCTCCATCTCATCCGCGAGGATGGCTAGGGTCTTGGCCTCGTCTTCGGTAGGCTGCACTCGCTCTCCCTGGGTTGGCTGGGGTTGCGGCGACGGCGTGACAAACGGAAGCGCGGGCGGTGACGTGTACAGCGGTTTCGGGCGCGCGAGACTGGAGATGTCCTCATGGCCCTTTTGTGGTGAGATTATACTATGGAGAAGTGTCTGGACGACGATAGACGCCTCGCGGTCCGCGATGGCGGAGGCGGCGATCAGACGCTCGAGAGCGACACGCTGATCGTTTTCGGAGAGAGTGGACAGTGTGTGTAGGGGGAGAATGCACCGAGAAGAACGGGGACGACGCGGGAGAGTGCGATGGACACAAAAATGAAGAGATTGTGAAGGAAAAGAATGTGCTGGTGCGTAATATATGATGGGAGGATGACGTTTAAGAATGTCCGAGTGGAATACGTCGGAGCTAAGAATGTACTTGTGGCGCTACTTGAGTTCATCACAGAGGGAGAGAGGATGAGGGCGAGTTCCGCGGTGAAGAGAGACAAGTAGATGATGTATCGCCACTGGAATTCCTTGTTAGCAAAAGAAAGAAAATTTCCAGATGAAAGGTTGTGTAACATACAAAAGATACAGGGCTAGATGAGCCAATAAGGGACCAAAAGACGAGCGCGGCACCCACGACGATGTGGTAGCCAGAGGAACGGAGGAGGCCTTGGTGGAGATACTCCCTGACAGTGGAACAGTTTTGCCAGCTAAGAACCTCCGGGCCGAACCTGTCATATGCAAAACGCACAACCGGGTCCTTCAACGCATCGTACACATCTCTGATCATGATGAACAGCTGTTCGCCGTCCTTGCCCACGCCTGGCCTGTCGGGGTGGTATTTTTTGGCGAACTGCCTGAAAGCTACCTTAAGCCCAGCTTCGTCAACTGTGTGAGGGACATTCAAAATTTGATAGAAGTTGGGCTGCATAGAGCGGATGGACTGGACAAGGTTGTATGAGAGGTAGGTGAGGACGACGAGTGCGAACGTGGCCGCATAATGCTGGGCATACTGGCGCGTCCCAGGGAGGGGAGCTGGACGATTTCGGGATGAGTAGAAGGAACGATGTGAGAAGGCTAGGATGCGCTTCGTGGCGAAGTCGGGGATGTACGACCAGCCGAGGACGCTGAAGAGCGGGATCGAGAACGACAGCGACAGCGAGACCATGATCGAGGCGGTGAATTTCCAATTCCAGGCAAAAAGATCACCGCAGCGTCATGTGACTGACGCGTCCTTTGCACGATGACTCTCACACACGACATCGCCAACATCCTACGCGAGCTCGGCGGGCCAGACATCGACGACACAGACATTGAATGGGCACTAGACGTACCAGCAGGAAGGAAGTGGTCGGAATGGATTGCGGCTCAGGCCGGGCCAGGCCTACGCGACGTCGCCCTTGAGGCAAACGAGCTCGAGCTGCTCGAGCAAGTTGGCAAAGCTGCCGACGAACCGACCGAAGCTGCTGGCATTGCAACACCTAATTCTGTCCTCGAGTAAGTCTTTGCCCCTTTGGACGGGTTACCTGACTCACATAGCGAAGGAAACGCGCACATTTCATCATACAAGAGACAGAGGTGTTACAGGAGGAGACAGCACTTCTTGAGGCGCGTCTCCAGCAGACTAAGTATGCCGCTGTTGTATGACTCTTTCAAAACAACAATCTAATGTTTCGTGCTAGAATGGTGTCCCAAAAATTGAAGCAATCTATGGCGTCTGTTCGTGCCGCTCTTGATGAGCAAAATTCCATCATCACGCAATCTCAAGGGCGTCTGGAAGATCTTTCCCTCCATGTCCGTCCAAATCCTGGTTGACATCTGTACATTGCTCATTTTTCTTTTCAGGCCGACTCCGCAATCGCATCTACGCACTCCGACGCCCAGTCCTTGCTCAACACCGTCATAACAGCCATCGACCCATTCTCTCATTCTCTGCAATCCCTTTCTTTCATCCGTTCGTCCATTCTCGACCAACGCGCCCTACGCACGGGTCGAATCTCCGACGCGGTTTCCCGCCTTGAAGGTGCTCAGGTTGTCAACGACCAGGTCGCACGTGTCTGCGAGAGTCTTGGGCGTGCCGCACGCGGTGGCTTGGAGGACAAACTCGTCGCTCAGGAGATCATGCGCATTTGTGATGCACTGGAGAACGGGAAGAACATTGACACACTCTTCGACGAGATGGATGACATCCGTAATCGCCAACTTGGCGAAGGAAATGTTGACCGACGAACGCCAGACATTTCTGCCGTTGTAGCGCGGCATGTAGAAAATGCCTGGGCCTGTGATCATGCCGTCTTGCTTGATACCAAGGCGAACTTACTCGACAAGGTCGCTCCCATCATTTCTCGTTTGACCATCCAAGAAAACATCTAACTCCATATCAGACTATATCGGTTTATAAATCGGCTGTGCTCGATCCGCTTGCCCAACTTTGCGACCGTCTCCGCCAAGTAGACGATCGCGCTCGATCCTCAGAAGCCTTACTAGGTGCCTTAGGGGTAGAATTCGAGGACATTGTTGACGACGTAACCTTCGCAAAAGCCCACCAACAAGAGCAGTCGAACAACCAGATGGACAAGAAGGAAAACACTCTATACGAAAAACTGGTTCTTCTCCTGAAAAATCTCAAAGGTACATGACTCCTCTGCTGTCCGCTCCTTTCACACCCACCTACCTTTGAGCAGACTTGCGAGATCCCATTGCACCCCCATTGGTGCTGCTTCAGGAATCTGACATCCTAGAAGAGCTAAGCGCACTCACGCAAGGAACGGAAGAGAAGGAAGTGCAATGGATCCAGAATGCCATTTCCAACCTATCTTCCTTGTGAGTCTATCGCACTATGTTCCGACTCAACCGTCTGATACGACAGACGTTAGGCAATCGTCGAATGCTCCCCTGATTTCGCGCATATACAAACACTCGCCACTCATCACCTCTTCGCCACTTACCCTCGCACCTCGTGTGACAGAATTAGAAGATAGGGCGATGAGTGAAGCCGACGGCCTATCAAAAGCAGTGGCTGAGTTACAAAAGGTATACTGCAATGACGCGTAGGGTGACGGGTGTTAACGAGTTTTTCCTTGCAGGAAACCAACGCCGTGTTTGAAAGTGCCAGGACGAAACGCCGGCTGAACGCGTTTATGGACAAGTGGTCAAAATAGCGAGGGCACAAAGAAATCTTCGACTGGGTCTGCATCACTCTTCCGGAGTTTCGACATATCTGTTTGGATCCAAGAGTCAACCTTCAACATCTGAAAATAATTTGGATGTCCTCACAGTCTCTCTGCTTCTTCCTCCATGCCCATCTTTTCATCCTATGAGGGTCTTGCAACCATCCCCTCAGCTCCTGCGATAAATTTTCATCCATGACTTGAGACAGCTCCAACAATCGCCTTGCCCATTTCCTGAAGTTCTCTTCGTCTCCAAGGGCGCCGTAACAAAGAACTATTTCTTCGAGGTGAAAACGTGCCAGACCATGAAGGCCTTCGCGATCGATCATGGAGAGGGCGTGTAGATGTGACGAGATGACATGATCGTCTGGGCGCGCAAGATCCGTGGACCATTTAAGGTAGCAAGGATGCGTGTGTCGGTACGAGCCTAGCGTCGTACGGACCCAGTCGCTCTCACGCTCTTGTGATTCTTGGTTCACGCCCATATTTCGATCCTCTTCACTTAACTCATTCGCATGCCCGATCATGTCCTCATACTCTCTCGCTCGTGTTTCATCCTCAGACCGAGGAAATCGGCAAAATGCGCATCCACACGGAAACTTGTATCGTGTTAATAGCGTTTCTTGGCGCGTCCGGCGAGGAAGCGTAATGTCAGTGTAGGTCATCGTGATTTCTTCGCCTGAACGAATAGTCCGCAAGGCGTATAGTGTCATTGATAGTGTCGATGGATCCCACTTATGTGCCGTGTTTGGCCCGCAAGAATGGTTGCTCCTGTTCAGTGTCAGGAAGACGCCGCCGTGCTTCTGGTCTTGAAGGCATGGTGGCGGTGATGAGGATGGCAAGGCAGACGCAGATGGGAAGAGAGAGAGGGAAATGGCGTTGGTTAGGAGGATACCTTCCCCTCGTGGAATGGGCGGTTCGTCTCCTTCCTCACCACCCTCCTCGCCGGACTCGCATTCAGCAACACTTGCCAACTCGTGAAAACCCAGTACGGGATATGCATTGGCCATATTCAACAAGCCCTTTCTGCCCTTCTCGTCGTCACCACCGAAATCCGGAAGGCAATCTGATAGCATTTTGAAGGCACTTCGTTTATCTTTGAAAGACAGAGGGATGCGCTGAGGAGCGATAATAGTCGGGTGCTCGATATAGAGAGGCGAGCCTGCGGGTATGGGACGCGTCGCGATCAAACCGAGGCCATATGACGTCGGGGAAGGTGCAATCTGGAACGGCGGGTCCGAGGACTTTACGTGCCCTGGTCGCACTATAGATTGTGGGAGAAACGGAACGATGCGCTCGTCCACAAGGAGCGCGCATTCGTGCATCGGCGTATCACGGTTCGCGTCGTCGTCATCATCAAAAAACGATATTTTGTGAATGGTGAAATGTTGGGCGAGATCGTTTGTCGATGGCCAGCGTTGTCGCGAACTGTCGAACGCCATTCTATGTTGAGTTGTCATTATATAATCAAGGTCAAGGTCGTTAATTCTTCGCCATCATACCCGTCGGTATGTTCGACACAAAACCGAACGACCACCAGGTGCTTGAGCACTTGCGCAGAGAATCACTTGATGTGTATAACAGGATTCATTCCATTGCGGAGGATGCAGAATTTGTCAACAGTGTGACAAAGGCGTACCCTGATCTTCCTGTGCTGCGTATGTGTTTGTGCTTCCATTTCCGCTGACATACGATAACCGTCATCTTACGCCGTCATTATGAAGCTAATCTCCGATGCGGCGCGTGGTATACGGATCCTGACATGGTGCGTGTCTTTCGACATCTTGTATCGCGTTCAGAGTGTTGAGGATGAAAGGCTGCTACAGATCGCAACGGTACGAGCGTTCCTGCGTATTTCAAATCAACCGACGGCCACTTTGGTAACTGGAGCTTCAATCTTCGGCGCGCAAACTTGCATTTGCTGCCCATCGTCGTGGAGAACAATGGGTAAGTCCCAGACCATTCCCCGCTCGGCTTGCAACCTAATTTTCGCGTGCTGTGAAGCCTGATTCTCGTGGACTCGACGCGATCAGGAAAGAGGATGCCGGACGCTCTGTCCAAAACTGTGCCAATCTGGTGTTCTGTCGTCAATCGGGCCGTCGGGAAGCGATTCAAGCGCGATGACGGTCGTGAAGAGTTGGATGAGCGCCTTTACACCCCTCCTGGCGTTGTCAGCGCACAAGAGCATCACCAGATTGAGTCGAGGCTGGATAAATGGGCGCACGACCTTGCGGTACATTTTCTGGAACGCTGTTCAAACTTGCTTGTTAATGACGCCATTTTCTTGTCACAGGAATCATCATTTGAGCTTTCGGAGCTGCAACGTCCTCTCAGACCTTTTTGGATCACGCCTGCAAATGCGACTTTTCCGAACGTGCACGAGGCGACACACAGACCAGGCTTTATGCCTGTTATCTGCGTGTCTGCTTCAAGACAGATCGAGTCTGGAACGGAACGAAGATCCGTCGGATTTACCTATGTCCAAGGCTCCGGAGACGATCACGAGCTTTGGAGCATGGTAAGCGATCTTCCGTTTCCTGGTCTGCGTTTCTTATTTATTCCAACAGGACTTGACTCCAGAGATGTTCTGGAAACACAAGCAGACGATATTAACAACAAAACGAGGAGAATTAATGGATGTCATCGTCTCTCTAGTTGCTTCTGACCAGCTCGAAAGCAAAACGTGCAGACAACCACAGGACGGGTGCTTTGTCCGGCCTCCGAGTAAAATCGAGAAAGCTGGTGGTCGGCTACAGATATGCTCGTTGTCTGATATTAGCGACTCCGAACAGCTGTCAGGGACCGACGCTGGCATGGCATTTATTTTGCTGCCCTGGTCCTTATCATCAACAGACCTTCCGGGAACGACAGGTAGTGAGACAACACGTTCTTCAAACTATATAGAACAACCTGCCTCGTCAGCAATATCGGATGGTTTCACGGATCCCAATTCCAATCCGTCTTCTTCCTCACATGTACTACAAATGACTATCCCAGGAGGCAAGCGTGGTCAGATGGTGTTCTTGCAAGATATCTTGCCGCGCTCCATGATGTTCATTGAGCGATGGCTTGGGCAGGGCAGAGATGTTTGCTTGGCATGCGCAAGTGACGGGAAGGATATAGCTGTTGGAGTCGCCCTGGCCGCCCTGCAAATATTCTTTGACGACGAAGGTCGGTGGGTGGGAATAACGATGCATCCTGATCGAAGGCTATGTGGTGAGTACATCAAATTTCCACACACGCACGCACCGCTTATGGCCAAGTAATTTCGCGTATGCGGCAGACAAAAAGACTATTCGGACGAGGCTGGAGTGGATTATAGCCAGCCGGCCGGTGGCAAACCCCTCTAGAACTACATTGAAAAGGGTGAACGAGTTTCTTCTTACTCCATCGTCCTTTCGCAGAGGCGATAGACCATGACATGCAGCTTGAGCTGCATTTACTGGCCGCAAGAGTTACATGCATGTCACTGTCAGAAAGTCGCTATCAGTCTGACCACATCATTCATGTCCCATGCTTCGTAATTGTGCTATACACCTAAAACATGGATTTCACGTTATATAAATCGCAAGCACAATAGTGCTTCTGCTAAAGACTGCAGTACTCAGTACTCAGTGCTCAGTTCTGATTTCCTTCTAGTCGGATTTTCCCTATTCCACCAAAATCTTCCATCGTGAAGTGGATAGCAATATGGGTGACAATGATGCACTCCAACGCCCCGAAAGCCATCGATAAGCAACCCAGAACCATGAAATCTGCATTCAGGCAGATGACGCGCAGGACGACGATGCCTAGCCAAACCAGCACGAGAGCGAATGAGTATACAACTCGTGCTCGGGGTCTTCGCTTGTAGGGAAGGTCCAGAATTCGGTGGGCTTTCCGGCGGAGACGAAATACACGAGGTGGTAGGGTGCCGTAGCGAGGAACGCGAAGACGACGAAAACGATGGAAAGGGATACCTCGATTGAGAAGACGAGGCAAAGCATGGAAAAAATGAAGGAGACAAGGTATACGTAGTGGGCGTAGGAACGTCGCTTTCGTCTGCACTGACTTTGAGTTCCGATCACTGAGAACGAGTGACACAGACTTACGGGTTGACGTGGTCAGTGTCAGAAGCGCCAGCTGCAGCATCAGTTTGCAACAACGGCTGCTGTTCGGGGTCGACGGACTCCTGCTGCTCCATGTCCTTGTTAATCAGATTGCATTTCAAAGCGACATGCGTGAGCGCGATCCATTCGAGCCCGCTCTCAACGGTGGTGAGCACGACCCCACGTGGTGTGCCAGGCCCAGTGCCCACACAGAACAAGATGTTGATGAAAAAGATCACAACCCAGGCTGTGATCAACAAAAAGCCATAGACAAGGGCTGGTGTAGAAAGGAAGTGCGAGCCTCGGCTAGTCCCACTTCTTTGACCTTCGAGGTGGCTGTGCGTGGCGACGTAGAGGTGGACAAAATATGGCACTGTGAGGACGTAACCTATGCCGCTTGGGACGACGAAATATGGCCAGGGTGTACCGATCTGACTGAAAGAACAAATGAACGAAAGGGTTGCCAAAAGCAAGCATATCACTGCTGTAGTGACGAGGTGACGGGGAGGAAAACGAGCTGGAGTCGGGTTCTCCGTGGATATGGCCTTGGTCGGAATCATCATTGAGAATATCGAATGGGAGGAATAGGACTGCGCAGAGACGGGCCTTTTAAGCTGAGAAACAACGTTGTTTGCGCAGCAACAGCTGACTCGAACACTGATGGGATATTTGATTTTTCGCCGCCGAGTGTAGGGCTATCTAGATTACTTACGCGCTTGCACAAGGTCAGCTTCATCTGATGGCTGTGCAGGAGCGAATTCTTTCCTGACCATCGTGTTTCAGATGGTCAAGGTGTGTCATCTCCGTGCTCGTCGAAAGGCCTGCGGCTAGGGTCGACGATAGCGCGAACTTATTGCACACAAAGTGGATGTCTCTTAGCAGAATTCCCTAGCTACGAAACTTGGAAGGCAGTCCTGATACAGTACAGTACACTTCAACAAACTTTGTATTTGGTCGTGTTGAATCAGGCCTCCGTTTGAGTCCGTTCAGGCGTGTGGCGGTGCCTTGTCAATCTCAGTCGTTTCCTGTCTTTGATCCACCTCTGATGAACTCAGATGCGCACGACTGAGCGTGTCTCCAACGCCCGTGAAGCAGAGGTACGTCTGACATTGTCGCTTGAGACATCTGGATAATGAGAAGTCTTTGAAGACGGCATACACTAAAGGAACGAAAGCTGAACTTGCAGGAAACTATGATTCAGCTTTCCAACACTACGTCAGATCGGCGGAGCTCTATCTGCATCTAAGTCGGGTCGGAAACCTCACGGAAATCGAGAAGAAAAAATGGCAGAAGAACTCTGCGAGGGCAATGGAACGCGCGGAGAAAATCAAGAGCTTCGTGGAAAGGGCCAAGAGCAGCTCGGCTTCGTCTCCTCAACCTGAAGCCAATAGCTCCGCTGGACTTTCGCTGACGCCTGTCGGCGTTAACCGCTTTTCGCGATGTAACTCCTTTTACACTTTCCGTTGTTCGTCATTGGATATGACCCTGCCTCATCTTTCAGACGAACAATTACACGTGTTGAAGAAAGGAGGTCTGGTCAATGGCCTTACCTTTTCGCCATGGGATGAAGTAGTCTCTTTGCCTCTGGTGTTTCGAACTCCCTATGAGTTGGAGTCAATTTAATCATCTCAATGCAACAACCTGACCATATTGACTCCAGAGATCCCGATGGACAGCCCAAATTGTCCAGCGAGCAGATCCAAAACCACGCCATATGGCGCAGAGCCATTGCGTCAAGCAATGTCGACGTCAACGTATCATCTAGTCGCGGGATCCGCCCTGAACAAATTGTGCAACATGTGGTTACGGATTGTTCTGTGTGCACATCTGTTTCGGTTTGCGTAGAACACAATCGAAGATTTGGTTCGAAGGTAAGCAACTTTCATTCTTGATATCGGATAATCTGACTGATCGCTTGTTGTTGTTTTCCGGATACAGCTTGCTGAACTGTGTATCTATCAGCTCATCCAAAGAGCAGGACCTTCAAGTTCAGTGTTCACTCCTACGCCTTCCAGTGATATAGGCGGGTACGATATCAGGCTATTCTTCAATGGTACTTGGAGACGTGTAAGACTTGTCTATTGACGTGCATCAACCGAACTGAATTGTAACTCAAAACCAGGTTGGTGTGTACAAGTCCTCCACCACTCTCTGACTATTCAACAAGAACCCTGTCCCTCAAACAGTGATTGACGATTTTTTGCCATACAACGCTGCGGACGAATCGCCGATGTGCATGACGGCCATTTCATTGGATCCTGATATGCCAGCCCCGATCTGGCCAAGTATCTTGGAGAAAGCTGTGCGTTCCAATTTCGATTTCCTTTCTCAATGTAATAACTGTTATACGGGTAAAGTATATGAAACTCATGGGAGGATATGACTTTCCTGGATCGTTCGTTAATCATGTTTTTTCCGCTGGATGATGTCTGACATCTCGATCGCAGTAACTCGTGTATCGATATTCAGCAAGTCATGGACACCTTTTTGCTGTCGCAGCCAACTGACCATATTTTTCAGTGCCTTCACAGGCTGGATTCCTGAACATGCAGAAATTCGAAGGTGAACAATGTCACGTCTCTTCAATCCTGCTTTTTCATGCTTTCTAGTAATGTAGTCCATCATTCGAACGCGAGAAAATGTGGAGCAGGATAACCAAAGGCTTTACCAGCGGCGAGTCTCAAGTGCGGTTCTGCAAAAACGACATGTTGATGAGGCTATACAGGTAGTTGCATGCTAACGGTTGGGACAGGTAAATATTCATGCACGTGGCGGAATAACGACCTTTTGGCTTCTCACAGCTATGCTGTCATCGGTATTTCTACCTCTTTTATATATCGCCCTCTCCATTGTTGACAGACAAACTCCATCAGACGTTTCTGAGAGTAGCTTTGCGAGGGAGATCACTGTTTTGGACCCGTGGGTAGATCCACATTCCCCCGAGCAAGCCAGAAAACCGTCCAGTATGCTTTAATCCTTGTTGGAACTTCCTGGTTCGACGCAACCTAATTGCCAGGACTAATGCGAATACCTTGGAATGACGTTCTGGATGTCTTTGACAGCATATACCTAAGTTGGGACCCTGCGATGTGGGCTCAATCGATCACTTTTCATGGGCAAGTCAATCACCCATAGTCAGGTAGTCTTGCGTCCTGATTTGACCTCATTCAGGGTTTGGAAATGTTCAGAGAACAATGGCGAAGGCATGTGAGATCCCGCATGTTTGAAGGATATCGCTAACCCTTCACGATATACAGCTGTGTCTGAAGAAGTTAGAATCAAGTATGAGAACAGATCCGAGACTGAGCAGGACGTATGGATACTTCTCACTCGTCATGTCGCAAACTCAGGGCAAACATCGGATTTCATATCTCTCAAAATTGAGTATGAAGACGACTTTTTGGGCCATTGTAATGTTGCAGACCAGACCAAAATCTCTGCCAAGGTTTTCCAGATCAACTTTTGTCGAGTTCGGTTATAACTCAGAGTTTCTGGCACAGGGGAATTTCACGAACAGTACCCATGTTTTGGTATGGTATATTTAGTTGCAGTTGCTTTCGCACGCTTGACTAACATCTTGATAGGTCAAGATGCGGATTTCGCAAACTCAAGAATCTGGAACTCTGTCAATTTTAGCTTCTTACGATGGACCGGCGTCAGGAACTGGCTATACTCTCACTGCGTACCCGAGCACAAATCTTTCAATATCGTGGGATGAACATGTGCCTCATCCTCCTTTTACTAAGACAGTCAGTTTCACGCTGATCTATCCGCCCGTTTGCTGTCCTGACCTTGTCGTAGATCGAAGGGGCACTCACCACCAAGAACGCGGGGGGAATTGTACATATCCGACCTTCATGCTGAATCCTCAATACCGTCTTCGTATCCACCCGCCCAGGGACTATAAGGCTGGTTCGAGGTCTGCCCTCAACGTGAGCATCAGAACTCGCAGAGAGATACCGATCAGCATTGCACTGATATGGTCTCAAGGCGGGAGAGTGCATGAGTCAGTTTACTATCTTTCTTTGTTCTCACCATTGACGGACTAAAAGCATAACGAAGGTTAGTCGAACAAGAGCTAGCAGCTAGCTCGGGGCCGTATAACTACGGTCAAACGAGTTTGATCAAAGAGGTTCCACGTATGTCCCGTTGACATGGTCGCATGGACATGCCTAACAGACTCCCCAGCTGGCGACTACACTCTAGTGGTGTCAGCTTTTGAGCCCCGTTATACAGGGCCATTTTCGCTGAAGATCGACAGCTCGCTCGATTTCAACATCACTCCTATAACGCAAGAAGGTGCAGGAATGTACACGAAGATTGTCCGCGGATCCTGGTATGCATGCTTTCGTCATTCCGAGAGGCTGTACATTCACCACAGCCAAGGGTTGCGCAATCCGCGGCAGGTAGTCCCGCGACAACTGATTACTCTAAAAACCCAGTTTTCGAATTGAACGTCACGACCACGACAAAGTTAATGTAAGCTCATTGCAACACGAAATTCGGAACGATCTCATCTTCCTTTCAGGGTTCGACTCCAACTCGTACTGCCAGCATCGCCAGCCTCCCTCAATGTGACGATCTTTCCGAGAACCGATGACGGATCTCTCGCCCACCACATCGCCACTTCAGGGCCATACAGCGATGCAAATTCCGGAGTTGTTACTCCCATGATGCATATACATTCAGGGAGATATTGGATCGTCCCGTCAACATACAATTCTGGAATCGAGGCAACCTTTCAGCTGATCATCTATTCTACGATAAACAACATAAATGTGATCGAGACGGGGAATTGAGCTTCGCGCGGCGTATCTTAGACCTCGGGTAATTGCTTGGCTTCGAATTCTCCGATATATCTAATCTATGACGCGTAAATGGGAACAAATAAAAAGATAAGATGTGATAGCAGCCCGAGTCACGAAGCACCCATAAAATTGTCCTGGCTTGCTGGCAGACTCCAGCATACCCTTTCATTCATCCCGCATCATCAGCGATGGCGCCTATTTACATTGACGAGGCCTCAGGCTCAGATACCACGGGAAACGGAACGCAAGAACAGCCGTACCAATCGCTTGGTGTGGCTGTCTTCCATCATGGATCAACAGACTCGACGTACCAGATAAGAAAAGACTCTGCAGGAACCTATGAGGAACCGACTCAATCGTCTTTGAAGAAAGCTAAAAAGACCGCAGAGGGTTTGGAAAAGAAACGCAAGAAGGCTGAGGAGTTGGCAGAGCGGGAAGCACGAGAGAAGGGTGAGGAGAAGGAGCGGAGAGAGCAATTGCTAGAAGAAAGTAAGAAGGTCGTGCTCATAGACGATCCGTCTTTGCCAAAAGCCACGAGGGTGCGTCTGACTGACTTTTTCGATTCTGAACATTACTGATACTCGACCTAGGCGAAAATTGCACAACTCACCGATTTGCGATCGAAACGAGTCAGAGTGTTCGGATGGGTTCATCGGCTACGCCAACAGAAAGACATCATCTTCCTTGTCATCCGTGACGGTACTGGGTATTTGCAGGCTGTTCTTTCCGGTGCTGCCGTGCGTATCATCCTAATCGACCGGTCGACATATTAAGCTCAGCCTCGGGTGTAGGCATCGACGTATCAAGCTTTGACTCTAATGGTGGAATCCTCCGTGGAACTTGTCGGCACATTGCAAACAGTCCCAGAAGGGAAGACAGCTCCCGGTGGACATGAACTTGCCGTTGACTATTGGCAAGTCCTGGGTAGCTCTCCCAGCGGCGACGACGCGTTTAGCAACCGGTTAAACGAGGTGCGTTATCGCGACCATGCTCAAATGTCAATAAGCTGGAATTGAAACACGTTCCAGAAATCGGATCCCTCTATTCAAGCTGATTTACGGCATCTAGTTATCCGAGGAGAGACATCTTCCAGCGTTCTAAAGCTCAGATCGCACCTTATGACGGCCTTCCGCCAGTCCATGGCGAAACACAACATATTGGAGGTCACACCACCATGCTTAGTGCAAACGCAAGTCGAAGGTGGCGCGACGCTCTTCAAATTAGATTACTATGGCCAGCCGGCTTTTCTCACTCAAAGTTCCCAATTGTACCTGGAAACCTGCTTACCTAGCTTGGGTGACGTTTTTTGCGTCCAGGAGAGTTTCAGGGCGGAAAACAGGTGCGCATGTGAACGATGGTTTAAGGAGTACCTCGATGCTAAAAGTGGCCCTAGTCACACGAGACGTCATCTTAGCGAGTATACCCACATGGAGGCCGAACTCGCCTTTATCACCTTCGACGATTTGATGAACAACATTGAAGATATCGTAAGAAACCTATTTTCGGTACATGCGTTATTTCAGACTTAGCCCTTGTTCACCCAGATTTGCACAACCGTAGACATACTCCTTGCTAACCCTATATCGGCTGCCTTGATCAAACAGCTCAACCCGGAATTCCAACCCCCTGCACGACCATTCCTTAGACTTTCATACGTTGACGCGATCGAATGGTTAAACGACCACGGTGTCCAGCATCCAGAAGAGGATGCCGATGGCAACCCGATCAAGGACGAATCAGGACAGGTAAAGATGGTGGATCACAAAGTTGGAGATGACATCGCCGAGGCGGCCGAGAGGCAGATGACTGACATCATTGGAACACCTGTCTTCCTGCATAGCTTCCCTGCTGAGCTCAAAGCGTTCTATATGAAGAAGATTCGAGACCAGGATGGCAAGACCGCCTTTACGGAGAGTTGCGACTTGCTGATGCCGGGCGTTGGCGAGATTGTCGGTAAGTCTTATGACATCCAGCACGTTTGCATGCCTCCTGATCTTAGACGCGCAGGTGGATCAATGAGGATCGCGGACATGGATGAACTCATTACAGCCTATAAACGTGAAGGCATCGATCCTGAGCCATACTACTGGTTCACCGATCAGCGCAAGTATGGAACATGTGAGCATGGAGGGTATGGTTTGGGCGTGGAGGTGCGTGAATGAAGTGGACCTCTTCGAATGCCTAGTTCACATGCCCTACAGCGATTCCTGGCTTGGCTTGCGGATAGATATACCGTTAGAGAATGCTCTCTATACCCACGGTAGGGATTCAGCGTCTCACCCGTCGGACCATGCGTTGACTTAACTTCCTTTCCAGCTGGCCTGGTCGTGCAACTCCATAAATCGGCGCGCGATATTGAGAGTTCAGGTATCCGGTCAACCAGTTATCGATGTATGTAGAGATGTATTAGTCCAGAGAACAGCCGTAGATCTCTTGTGCGACTCGTTGCCAGTTTTCAACATCGATGGCAAAGTCGCTGGCGAATGCCACCTCTAGATGGTGGAGTCGTTTTCCCACTATGATAAGACTGTGTAGAGGCTGTCCAAAGGCAGCCTCATCGTGATTTGATAGTTCGCGCAACGTGCCGCAGATGATGCGTTGGTCCCCATACCCACCTCCTACCCGTGACAATGCCACGGCGAGCGTTTCGTCTGGGTCCAGCGTGCCTGTCGATCGAATGGATTCAATTTCGAGGAGCTGGCTAACTGCGAGCGGAATGGACATGTATCTTGGAGGTTCATAGATCTTCCTTCCTCTGCGGTTGAATGCACTTTGAGGACGGGGAACAGAACGAGGCAGAATGACCGACCTTGCCAAGTTTTCTTCGCTTTGTTCCTTGACTTTGATATCAAGGAGGACCAGCGTGTGCAGGCCGAGATCGGCGTTCTCTTTGATCCTGTCATAAAAGCTATCCGGTTTCCACGTCTCTGTGAAGAACACGAGGGACACAGTTTGGCCAAAGTTGTAAAGCTGGAGGCCGCATGCACCCACGGCGTTCATGATGGACGCGTTGTGGATGACACGCGTAGGAATGTCGAGTGCTCGTGCACGGAGGATGATATCGGCATGGGTGGTCGCCCTGTCATGACCCACCTCAGCTAGTGTAACTTAGGGAGATAATGAAAAGAGCCTCGGATTACCCAAAGGGGTCTCCAACGACGAGGAGGGCTACGTCCTCGGTGGCAGCGTTGTGGAGTATTTCGTCGCTCTGCGTTTCAACCATGTCCCTATCAGCCAGAATCAGCTGCTTGCCGTAAAATGCTTCCTTTCAGAAAGATCAGACGTCAAAAGGTTTTATGGCGAGTGAAATCTGTCACGGACCAGACGCTCTTTTTCGACCATGAGTATGCTGGTGTATGCCTCGAGATACACTCTCGATGCACTTTTTATCACCTAAATGAAACGGTTCAACATCGGTGCCTGTAATACGTCCATATAATTACCTCCAGTCCGCGCACGGTGACATCTTTCTCGTCGGACAAACCGAGGCCGACGACGTAGAACATGGTGGTAGAATGATAAGATAAGATTTGATGACTTTGATGCAATCAGCGGATGATTCGGCCATCCCGGACGGATGTGACGCCCCCTTCCCTTAGCGCGAAAGGGGACCTGAGTCACCCTGCGCTCTGATGGGCATGAGACGAGGCAATCTCGGGAGATCCTTGATATAAGGCTCGTTCACTCGCGAAGATGTGCGTGCTTTTTGGTTCTGGCCAGCGAGCGGAGACGGCTGATGCGACAACGACGCGGACGCGATGACTTGGCGCTCTTCCACAGGGTGTCGACCTCCTCGTTTTTCCAGGACCTCCCGTTCGACCTTCTTCCGCCAATTCTTTCCCAGCTACCTGATCGCCGGGATTGGCACGCTTGCACGCTCGTAAACAGGGCTTTTAATCGTTCAGCTACGCCACTGTTGTATCGGTACCTCGATTCAAGAATTATCTCCAAGGTGAGCGTGGCCCTCCTCACGCGACCGCGTCGGAGTTGGCATGGGTTTGTGAGATATCCTCATGGATTCGCAACATGCAAACGTTTCGCCCTTCTGGTTCTTTGCAACGGCGCGTGTAACTGACCATTGTGTGCGCGTCCAGTCTATACTCCATCATCCTTCAGCAACGCTGCTCAAGAGACCAGACTTGGCTCGATACGTCAGACATGTCACAGAAACGGGTGGGTGTGAAGCCTTTCGCGTGCTTATATGCATCTTTTAGAACGAGTTTTCACTTTCCTTCTAGGCTCTGTACACAGGGGAGTTGTGTCCCGTCATGAGCACATCACGGTCGACACATTGAAAGCACTTTCATTATGCAAAAATCTGGAATCAATTACGTGGATCGACGACAGCATGATCAGCGACACGGTACTGCTCCAGTTCCTTGACGTCGTCAAACAGCACCCTCTCAGGGAAATCAACATCAAGACGCACAGCGACCTGGGGGAAACTGTCTGGTCGGAGCTGATGAAACTGACAGGGCTCCGCAAAATCTCGATTTGGTGCATGGAGGGCCCGCCTCGCGTGCTCCAAGGCTGGTCCGAGGCACTGGGGAGTACCTTGACCCACCTAGAACTCGGCGTCAGTGTGTTTCCATGTCCGTGCATAGATCGTACGTAGCGACTCAAACTTTCTCCTCTCACTTCTCCATTGTCCAAAAAGCGCTGTGCCGGAGTGCCACCAACAATCCTCATTTCAGTGCTTTCTCAGCTGCCCAGGTTGAAAGATCTTCGTCTCAAGGGCGCACCGGCGTCCGCTATACCGACCATCCTCACGAAGCTCCTCGAGCTCGAGTCGCTTGACACAGAGTACCCTGGCTCGCATTACATCAGACGGCGCCTGTCGAGCATCCAGGACAAACCTGGTCAACCGTTTCCCGCTCTGCGCAACCTGACGGTCCGGACAAGCACGATCGACACGCTCGGCCCACTGATGCTCTGGGTCTGGATCCGGAGCCTCATCCCGGAGCCGAGCCTTGAGACACTCACGGTGCATGCGTTCACGATGAAAGAGCACACGACCATCCCGCGCATGTTCATCTTGGACTTGGCAGCTGTCCACGGAGGCACACTGAAGCACTTCATTGCGTGGGACGCACAGCTGACGCTCGGGGACATTGAATGCGTTTGCACAAAGTTTCCGAACCTCGAGACGCTGGTGTGCTCGGTCGCGAGCCCAGATATAGTTCGTCCACCTTTGCGACACGTTTGTACACGTAGAGTCTGACGTTTCACAGATATCGATAAAAGAGGCAATTATCGAAGCCAAGCATCTCCACACGTTAAAATTGAACATCGAATGGATTCCAATGGATCCAGGGTCAGAAGAATAGAATTCACCATTGACGATGCAAAAGACATGATGCTGCGCGGCGAAGATTCGCGGTTGCGAGTGATTGTCGTTGAACACATTCTCTATAAGGTCGGATTCTCCTTTTCTACGCTGGAGTTTGGCGTGACTTTGAACGTTCCGACACGCTCACAGGGACGATGGGCTTTACATCAAGCGCCCGGTGGGCAGGAAGGCACGTTGAGGTTTGAGGTTGTGAAAGGCTTTTCGGGTGATAAATGGCAGGCGTAACGAGCCGAGAGCACATCCTAGTCATTGAGACGGTCGGCACACGTGTAGTGATCCCTTCATCCCAATCCTGTATTATATCTCCATGCCAAAGAAAAGTCCAAAGAGAAATGACGAGTGGTACGATACAAGGCACTCGATACCGCACCAGGATCTAGTATACAACATGAGATCAGAGTCCTCGACCGCGCCCTCGCGCCCCACGCGCCGGCAAACCTCGTCCCCCACGCCCTGGCAGGAGGAATGAGCAAGTATTTCATAGTAAGAGCAGTATCAAAAAAGGAACTCACCTCTTGCTTGTGCTCCGCGGCCTGTTGGTTATCGCGAGTTAGAAACAGAAATCCAATGGCCAAGGTTTCGGGACCCACGCACCTCCGCGCGCTCCGATGGTTCCTCGTTGGCCTCGGCTGGCCTCCCTTGCCCGATTTTGCTCCTCCTTCACTGCATCCAGCAGAGTCTCAGGTACTCGCAGGTATTTTATCTGTTTTGGGGGCAGATGCGCGACAGATGAGGGTGTGGAGATGGGGAGTAAGACGGGCAAAGGGGAGACGCACTGTGCTGCCGCGTATGTAGCACTCCTTCAGCTTCCAAAACCGATCGCCGTCCGCGGACGTTTGGTATACCTCGCGCAGGGTGATGTTCATAAAGTTGTCGCAGTTGACGAGGTGGCCGTTGAACGTCTCTCCATTTTTGAGCTCGACTAACTGTCGCGCCGGTGCGTCGTTTTCCCCCCCAGTCGCGTTGCGAGAGAGAGAGGCTTACCATGGGCTTGTTCTGTGCGGCATTTAGAAGCGATAGGGGAAGCTGTGGTGGGCCGTCGTGGTCAAAACGGAGATAGGAACAGAGGATGTGGGAGGAGTCACCATGATCTGTATTATGGGAGGAGGAAAGAGTGTAGGGTAGGGTGTAATTTGATGATGATCGCGTCTGGCGTGAAGCTGATCCAGACAAATCTAGTCCTCGAAGCCATCTCTGTCCACGAAGCGTGGCAGCTTCTCGGTCTGATCACCCTCACATTGCTCTGGACGCCTTCTGCGATGGCTCTTGGTGTACGCTGGCTTTCCAACTTCGTCTCAAGAGCTTACTGTGGCTTGATCCTAAGAAGAAATCACATTCACGCTCGCGTCGATGCTGTCTGTCCAACTGCATAATTCTACCATGCTCAGACCTATGAATTTTTCTTCTCGGCCACCTTTTGGACCAATTCTGGTACACCGTACATTGGTTGCCATCTTCGGGATTGTCCTGACAAGGTGCCAGCTCGGAAACGAATCCTGCTACACGTCTCGAAAGAAGGACCGCTATCATCACCCATAGATCCTCTGATTCCATCCTAAATCAGCTCGTGACGCGTCTATTTTACACATGCGTGAAAGGCCCTTCCTTGGTTCATACGCAGAACGGCACTATGATCCGATGCCCAGGATGCATGATCTCAGAGATGACCATTCCTGGCCTCTGAGGAGGACGTGCTCCTGTCGCGTCTCGGCGGACTTGCGGTTTGGCAATTCTGGCCGTCTCTGGAGACGCGCGTTATTGTGGCTAGTGCGGTCTGTCTATCCATTATTACGGCGGAGATAAAAGGAGAGAGAAAAATGAAAACGGCAAATGAACGGACGACGATTTGACCGGCGAATCGCGGAAAACACTGGCCCCGTTTTATATACCTTTCTAGAGTCCGTCGAGAAGGCCAAGAATATATGGGACGTTGCATCGGCGAAATGACCGAGGTATACCTTGGAGAGTCAGGTTAGCGCTGAACCGAGCCCGGTTCGGTTCGTCCGATGATCACAGGCCAGTGCCCTCACTCAGCGAGGCTAGATTGAATTGCAGGTGGGCTGATGAAAGGCATGACGAGACCTAGAACGTGGTGGGTGTGGGCTGAACGCGACACACGACTTGCGGACCTGATCAGGCGCAGCATGCATTAGGCACTGTGGCTGAGGAACAGACAGAAAAACGCCCGTAACACGTTATGCAAAAGAGTGCGTAACCGTCGACGGTTCCTGAGTGCGACATGTCGCGGTGGGATTGTCAATGCCATTTGGGATGCTTTCTTGCGGGCACCAGAATGCCATCTGCTATGATTAGTATGCTGCCGGCTATTCAATGAGTAATTAATGAGGATTCACTGACGTCGAAAGAGGACCGTGAAACACGATCACAAACCAGATCCGAAACGTTGTGGATCGTTAGATGAAAGGAATATACCGTTGTACAAGACGGAGCGGTCACCGCTTCGAGGGTGCTTTTTTTTTCTTTTTCTTTTGGAATGGATCTGTCACGCATGCTCAGGGAATTTGTGAAGTTTGCATGTCAGGAACGCCGCCAGTTATGAAAGCATGTAAACCGCAAGTGCCGATGCGAATGCCACCGAGACGTATCGAGGATTTCGAATAAGACAACGTTGACGGATAGATTGACTGACAAGAGAAAAGACGGTCATAAACTACGAAAGTGAGGATATGTATGGACAATTTTAAACCTTTCCTTCTCAGCGCCGTGAGATGCGAGAACACGACACGTGGAAAGAAATATACGCTTTTGCCAATTTGCATTGCTGCGAGACGGCAACGAGTTGCCTGTGGCATGCAGAACACTGGCTGTTGGCGACGATGACAAGTGCTGGCAGGCTTGGGAGCCCCTGGAGGCGAACCAGGTCGCGGGCTGGGGCGTTGACGGTCAGGCACTTGGCTGATGTGCCTGGCAGTAAATGATTGCCTGTGCTCAATTCCCAGCCCCGTCCCAACTTTTCCCAACTCTCTCGCGATACCACCATCGACGGCGACGAGAGTCTCCTCTCTCCCCCCTTCCCTCTCACATATCTCCCTGTTCCGCTCCTTGTCCCCACCGTCGCCCCACCATGGCCCGCCGGCCCACCTCGTCCGCCGCTTCGAGGCCTCTCACATCAGCTGGCGGCCGCCCGACCACAGCGGCCGGCCATGCTGGCTTTTTTGATCAGCGAGATCCACAGTACACGTACGGACACGACTACGATTTCGACGAGGAAGAGGAGGAGAGCGAGGACGAGGACGTGTTCGCCTTTGTGCCCCCGTCCACCGCAGAACAGCAGCTCAGGCAGCAGCAGCAGCAGCAGCAACAGATGTTCGACCACTCCTCCTACCAGTTTCCCCGGCATTATCCTACAGAGCCACACGCCGCCTATCCCGCCACGTCTCCTCACGTAGCGTACCCCTCGCCTACCTTCGACCCCTACGCTCGCTTCCCCGCCGACTCCATTAACGGCGTAGGCCCCTCCTCGCCCAGCGTGCACTACTTTCAGCCCCCACCCCAATCTCCGCCATCGACAGATTCGAACAACCATGCCAGCACCCAGGACGACCTCTACCGCCTACGGAGACTGAACAACACCGCGACCGCCGTATCCCATGGCCCTTCCACGGCCGAGTCTCGAAAGATCAGAGTATCCCTTCCTGGACCCAGCCATACAAGCCAGATTGAGAGCGAGAAGGACTTGGACATTGAAGTCGGTTCTTCCAGAAGAAGGAGCCACCTGAAGCGCGAAGGCTCCATCACAGAGTCCATGAGCATAAGCCCCAGCATGATTGACGACGATGACACCAGCAGAGAGGGATCTATAAAGTGAGTAAACTCTCCACATGACTTCGCCCTATGACAGTCTTCTGTCCTTCGATATTCTTCATTTGCCACTCCAATTGTCTTCTCGCCTTCTTTATTCACATTTAATCCCAAAGTGATTTACGTCTTGGTGAATCACTTCTTCCCCACTTGTCAAAATGATCCGCCATCCTTTCGCATTTAACATACCCCATCTTTCTCTTGTCCATTGCTCAAACCATGTCGTCCACCTCCCTCCCAATGACTGCGTGTTCTAACAAATGCATTTCGCCATCTCTTCCCAGATTCGACTTTGACGATATAGACGAGGAGGACAGCCCGTTCCCAGAAGTCCGAGCCTCCGTCTCAAATATCGACGATCCAGAAATGCCTGCGCTCACAGCCCGGATGTGGTTTGTGGGTCTGTTCCTATGTATGATTAGTAGGTGCGTATGCTCTCGTTTTTTTTTTTTACTTTCAATCTTGTTGACCGAGTTGCTACAGTGCTTTAAATGTCTTCTTCAATTTCCGCTCTCCTGCACCGACTGTTGTCCCGCTCGCCCTCCTTCTTATCTCTTATCCGTTTGGCAAATTTCTTGCGTTCACTCTCCCGATAAAGACTTATCGTATCCCTATGCCGCACCTACCGCCATCTATGCTTCCAACACCCTCGATCAAGACATCGCGACCCGTTCTGTTCCTTGTCAATCTCCTCCGTCCACTCACCTACCCGCGCCTGATTGAGTTCTCCCTGAACCCTGGTCCCTGGAACATCAAAGAACACGTCCTCGTCTATATCATGGCCAACGTCGCCGTAGGTAATCCGTACGCGCTCAACGCAGTGGTCGTATCCGAGATATACTACGGCCTGGACCTAGGCTATTGGTTCGCGCTCGTGCTCGTGCTGGCGACCCAGCTCACTGGGTTTGGTCTCGCCGGCCTGTGCAGACGGTTCTTGGTCTGGCCTGCGAGCATGGTGTGGCCGCAGAATCTCGTGGCGTGTACGTTGCTAAACACGTTGCATGCGGAGGACGAGGACGACGGCGTCGGCATGGGCATCGGTCGCAGTGGTGGAAAGGGCATCACGAGATACAAATTCTTTATGATCGTCATGATCGCGTCCTTCTTTTTCTTCTTCTTGCCAGGTGCGTTTTATTGTCCTGTTTGATCCATGTACTCACGCTGTGCGTATCAGGGTTCTTGTTCGAGGCGCTCTCGGTTTTTTCGTTCATCTGTTGGGCTGCCCCAGACAATGTCCCTGTCAATCAGCTGTTTGGCGTGCATTCGGGACTGGGGATGAGCGTCTTGACGTTCGACTGGACGCAGATCAGCTGGATTGGAAGTCCGTTGATGGGTATGGCCCGCTTTGTTTTAATTTCATATTTTCAGCTCGTGAAGCTAATCACTATCGTGAAGTGCCATGGTGGGCAGAGGTGCACATCTTCCTCGGTTTCGTCTTGTTCTTCTGGATTCTAACGCCTGCGCTTTACTACTCCAACGTACGCTTCCCCTTGTACCCTTTCGTTTCGTATATTGATCCCCGTTCTCAGTCCTGGAACTTGGCATACTTCCCCATCTCTGCCAACGAGCCCTATGATCGGTATGGCAAGGTGTATGACATTGCCCGCGTACTGACGCGTGAGGACCGGTTCGACCTTGAGGCGTACAAGCGATACTCGCCGTTATTCCTGCCCGCGACGTACGCCATGACGTATTTGCTCGCGTTCGCGCTCAGCACCTGTGTCATCGTGCACACGGTCCTGTACCACGGCAGGTCCCTTGTCAACGGTTTCAAGAAGATCAAGGTCGAGACGGATGACATCCACGCGAAGCTGATGCGCAACTACCCCGAGGTGCCAGACTGGTGGTATCTCAGCGCGTTTGCAGTCTTCTTCAGTCTTGCTGTTGTTGCCGTCGAGGTGAGGAGCTTGCGCTTGGTGTTTCGTTCCCCAAAGACCTTGATCGACTCATGGACGATATTTCAAGGTCTGGGATACGAATGTTCCTGTGTGGGCGTTGTTGCTTGCGGTTGTTTTACCGGTGATCTACATCCTTCCTTCGGGCTTCATCTATGCCATGACTGGGCAAGGCGTAAGTGTTGTTCCGCGTGTAGTCTCCTGATGCACGACGTTGATGGCTGTTCCGTTAAGATTTCATTAAACATTCTCGCGCAAATCATCCCAGGCACTCTCCTGCCAGGAAACCCTATGGCGAACATGGTAAGTTAGGAATCGCTTTGCGGCTTTCAGCGGGTTGTGTTCAATTCACACTTTTTCAAGGTTTTCAAGGCATATTCAGTGCAGACGCTGACAGAGGCTACATCGTTCGTACAAGATCTTAAGCTGGGGCACTACATCAAGGTCCCGCCACGAGCGACATTCCTCGGTGCGTCCAACTCCATTTCCTTGTGCGGAGCCTGCCATCTTACCCGTTTTGATCTAATGCAGTCCAATTAATCGCCACGGTTCTGGCTGCGTTCGTACAAGTCGGTGTGAAGACATGGATTTTCGCAAACGTCCACGATATCTGCAATCCGGATCAGAAGAGCCAGCTGACATGCCCGCACAACCAGGTGTTTTTCACCGCCTCGGCCGTTTGGTACGTCAATTGCCTACTCGTCGATTGGTCAAGCGCTAAATCTGGCTTGACGTGCAGGGGTCTCATTGGGCCTAGCAGACAATTCGGGCCGGGGTCGATATACCACCCACACCTGTATGCGATGATCGTTGGCGCCTTACTGCCCTTGCCCTTCTGGTTCTGGCAACGGCGCTACCCAAATTCCTGGGTACGCTACGTCAGCACCCCGGTCATCCTCAACGGTGTGGCATACATCCCTCCCGCCACTGGAATAAACTATTCGTCCTGGTTCGCAGTCGGTTTCATCTTCCAGTACCTCATCAGGAAGCGCAACTTTGCGTGGTGGAGCAAGTTCAACTACGTGACGAGCGCAGCGCTGGACTCTGGTAGGTTAAAGACAAGTGCCACTGATGATGGCCTAATGAATTGTGTTATTCTTCAGGGACCGTCATATCCCTCATGGTTATCTGGTTCAGCCTTCAGGTAAATTTTTGTTTCCTTTGTGCTCGATGAGAAAATGCATGTCAACAATCGTTCATCAGTTCCCGAAAAACGGCAATATATCCCTGAACTGGTGGGGCAATTGGGTCCACGAACACAGTAAGTAACATCTGTCTAGTTTGTGAGTTACCGTTGTAACACGGCGTTCTCTTCCTCCAGCGGCCGATTGGAAACGCAAGCCGTTCCTCTCAATACCAGAGAATGGCATACCCGTCAACAACTTCTAATCCGTCATATCATCTCGCAGTGTATCATTTTTTCCTCGGGTTCTGTGGCGTTGCAATGACCAACGAAATAATTCAACAAAAATCTCAGTCAAGTATCTAAAAAAAAATTCGTCGATCGCGTTCGCTCCTTTGCCAACTGTATCATTCACCGTCGCTCGTTGACCGCGTCCGTATTCAAGGACATTACCCCGATTATCATGCCGATTTGTCTCGTTTATCGATTTAGCCAATCCTAGAATACTGCTCCCAACTATATCAGCATACTAGTTCTTTTTCTCCTTTCTTTCTTAGGTGTACTGGGTTTTTTCTTCTTTCGTCCATCATACATATTTTTTTACCCTTGTTGATGTTCGAGATTTGGTGGTCAACATACCTGGCGAAATGAAAAAGGCTTATACACTCATGCATTGTGCGGGAACGATCGTTCGGTTGCGCCGTTCATTTCTCTGTTGATAAATTCTCTTCGTTCTTCATGTCACACTCGACATGTTGAATGCTTCATAAAGTCCTATCATGAGGCACTTGAGGAAGCCGATATATTACCATTCAAGTGCATAATTAAAAGCCCACTCTTCGCTCCGAACGCAACATTCCGACGGAGGTCTGCTTTGCACATGTGTGCGTAGTCAATTTTGGGAAAACGAGCTAGTTGGATCCGTATCACCGCGTAGCCAAGGAAAACCGAGTATGTTGTGTGCGCGCTTAGGGATGTGATCTCCAAGCACACTGCTTTGTCGCAAAGCTGAACATAACCCCTACAAAGGCAAGTTGAACAGCAACAGTGTGGAAGCCTCGCCCCCTCGTTGAGACTCGTTTCAACGACATCGCTGTCATGTGATCTTTGGTCTATCTGGCCCATTCCGAGTCTCACTGGGCCGAGACGTTTCGATTTGCCAAAACCCTTAAACAAGCAGCGCACATGCAAGACCATTAGACTTTTCTCCGATTACCAGCATGTTGTCCCGCTTTGCAAAGGCTTTCTTGGCTGTGATCGTAGCTTTGGTGCGCTGTGTTGTTATTACCACCACCATATTCGCCTCGTCGCTCATGTGCTCTTTTTGGTGGTTAGCTTCTGTTGACCACGATCGCCACTTTTCATACTCCCACGCGCGCGTATATCGACCCATGGACGGGCCAGATATTCGGTGAAGGAGGCGCAGAGAAGACCCTGGCACAGAATTCTCAGTCGCATGCCAGCGCCGCTCCCGCAACGGATGTCACCAAAGGTGGAGTGATCATGTCCAGGCTCGGCAATGAAACTGCGAAGTGAGATCGTACATGTTCGAAGTCTAATCTCACGTTTACTCACATAGATACCGATGTGCTGTCGTCTAGGGTGGAATTGGGCAGAGCGACGTGGAAATTGATGTGCGAGTTGTGTCTCCGTCCTGGGTTGAACTGAGTCATGACCTCTTGGTTGACAGGCATACCATGACCCTGCGATTTCCAGAGGTTGGCTTAGGTATTTCATCTTCCGTACACGTAGGACTGACGAGGACATCTGTTTAGAAACCGACACCCGATGAGCGAGAGGCTATTCGTTCTTATTTCCATCTCACTTCGAGGCTATACCCCTGTGGAGAATGTGCTCACGAATTCCAACAACTACTCAAAACCTATCCTCCCCAAGTAATTTTCTCGACTCTCCCCCTTTCCGTGCTGCTTCTTACAATATTCACCAGACGTCGTCCAGGATGATTGTGGCGCTCTGGTATGGCCAGATGCAGCCCGTATCGAGTACTCCACTGACTGGAGGATTGTTCTAGGCTATGCTCAATACATAATCGTGTCAATGAGAGGTTGAAAAAGCCACAGTTTGATTGCGCCAATCTCGACAGCACGTACGATTGCGGTTGCGGCGACCCACCGCTCAAGCAATCCTCCCATCCAGACCCCATGGATCTCGAACGCGATCCAACCAAAGACCAGATCACAGGTGCCGGTCTCATCAAAGGCGGTTGATCAATGGATCTACAGGTACCGATTTCTCCTTGAAATTGATGAACGTGGCGGCTGACCTTGTCATGATAGACATTGTCTTAACTGATGTCCTCTGTATTCAACTTGTTGGATTAGTATGTATGATGCACAGACTCAAGGATTAGAGGCATTTGGATTCATCTGCAATATATTATATGTACATGCATGCCATGGTTGTCTATCTGCAACGACAAGCTGTTCAGTGTGCGCTCAATAATTAAATGTCCAAAGAAATACAGGATGTCGCAGCCTTGGATGTGCTCCAGACCTTGTGCATTAGTACCTTTCCCAATACATATATATTGAAGAGTGGAGCACCACTGGTATACCAGGTCGCTGTCCCCAAGAACGTTGACCATCCATTTTGATGGGAGAAAAGGCGCGATGCTTGCAATAAGTTACTACCACCAAACTGTCCGTTCAACGGTTCAAAAGCCGGCTGCCCTACCGACGCCAGGAAACACGGTCGTCTGTGTAAATGTCCGTTCGTTCGAATCAGTCGATTGGACAAGCGCAGACGGGTTGTGGTGAGTAAAAGCGCCAAAAATGCTCGAGTAGGACGGCGTCGTGTACCATTGCTGGTCTGCATCGGGCGGCTTCACGTCCGGCTGCACGATCTGAGGCGCGAACGGCGAAGGAATAGGAAGCGCCGCGGCGATCATGTCCACGTCTCCGCTGATCTGCGATTTCCACCAGTGCTCCTGCCTGAGCGTGCCGAGCACCTCGGTCGCCATGCGCGCAATCTCGGCGTGCTTGCCCGGCTCGTCCGCGATGACACGGTCGAAGACGGCCACGGCGCGATCGATGAGCTGTTCTGCCTCGGACACCTTCTCCTTCCACGGGAACCGCGTCAGCGTCGTCAGCAGCACGACGGACGCCTCGAACAGCATGAAGCAGCCTTCAAAATACCAGTTGCTGCTAGGCGCGTAGCCGCGCTCGCTGGGTTTCGCCTTTTGTTGCATCGCGGCATCATGCGTGTCACACTGGAACCGGATGAGCCGCATAGACAGCAGCACGCACTGCTTGCGCCCCTCCATGAGGTCAGTCAGGGACTGCGGCGGGCGACAGTGTCCAGTGATGGCGGCCACGTAGAGTTTTACCCTGCAAATCAAATACCACGTGAGGAGCGTATAGCGCTGGTGGTTTATGGTTAGTCTGTCCGTGGAAGAAATGCCGCTGAGGTCGGAGTCCTTCCTGTCCTGCTGATACTCGACGGGCAAAGAGTCCTCCCACTGTTTGAGTTTGCTGTCCATCTCAAAGAAAGTGGGGCAGTTTGGGAACTCCACGCTAAAGCACTGAGATTGGTGCATGTCAGCGGGCGCTTTTCCAAAGGGGCAAAGATTCATTGTTACCCTTTCGAGCGTCTCTCCGGCTATCGTAGTGAGCTGAATGAAGACAATCCGGCCGAGATCAAACAGACTTCGGGCGCCGTTGCTATCGATAGGTGACGGGAGAGCAACATCGAAGTTGTATTTGCAGACCATCTGGGGTCTTCCCAGTAGGTACGAATACATCCTATTGGTCCACGCGTAAGATATTGCAGTCGGTCGGTCGGTGCGACGGGGAAACAGAGCTCACTTGTCCCAGATGATGAGGCCCCACCAGGCCCGTCGTCTAAGCAACACCTCGTCCTTGGACATCACCTGCCACTGGCGCCATTCCGGATCGCGGTGCATGCCAACGGCTTCAGCATTCCTGAGGCCAGTACCCACAAGCTTCCAAGCCTCGCTGACCCTGCCGCGCTCGGAAAGGTAACTGCACAACAGTGGGACCGCGAGGCAGCCCAACACGGTGCCGTCAGCCGCGGAGACCATCAGAGATAGATTCGGCTTGTTCAGATACTCGTCCTCTGCGATCCGGCGGGCCGTCATAGCGCACATGAAGTACTCGTCGCTGGATTTGGGCACGTATTCCTGAGTCAGGGGTGGAGAATTTCCCGATGTGGCTGGCGGAGGCGCGAACGCGAGGACGGAGAAGAACAGACACAACCAGTTTGCGTTGATTCGCGCCGCCCGGGCTTCAGGGAAGTCCAGCGCCCGCCACATCTGCGCACACGCTGTGAGAAACCATTCTTCTGGTATGCCGAACCGCCAATTGTTTTCCCGGAAGAAACTTTGTGCGAGAGCCAGGGTTGCTTGCACTGGTGGCAGCATCAGGATGAGTTGCTTCACCCTGTCCTCCAGAGATTCCATTGAAAAGTCCGCGGCGTAGTCTCGGTAGGCACCAGTGGCGTCCGTGGACTTTGCATACAGGAAACGGGGCGTTTGGCCCACGCTCATCTGTGAACACGGAGGAGGAGAGAGATTCCCTTTTATGTCAATAGATCCTGCAGAGTCAGAAGTACGAACGTTGACAAGCTCACGCTGTGCAGAGCGCAAATCAGGCTCCCCCTCCCAATGTACTCGCCGTGATGACCGAGAGACAGGCGGGCAAGGGTCGACGTAGTGGAGTAGACGGTCTGACCAATACAGTACAATGGGGCAAAGGGCGAGTTCAACCCGTCGTCACTAGATGTTGCGTCAAATGGCAGAGGCGTGCCGTTTGGAACGTCAGGGGTTGGCTCAGAACTCGATGACAATGTATCGCTTGATGGAACCGACACCGTGGATGTGGACGGCGAGCACATCAAGACTTCGCAGGGCGTCGAAGCTAAGGAGGAGGATTGTTGCCCGTTCTGTTTCTTCTGCTCCGCCAACGCTTTCTCAAGCGATGCAATTCTCGTCGAGAGCTCCTGGATGATGGCATCCTGGCTCTGCGCGTATGGCGCAGTCGTCGGAGGGCGTGCTGGTGGCGGGCGAGCAAGCGGGACCGTTTCCCAGCGACAGAGATGGGCGACGCCTCTTGTGACGCAGAGCGAGCACGGGTAGGTCCTATCGCATTTCTGGCCAAAGAGCAGGCCTCAACGTACAGAAAAGACAAAAAAAGGACAGATTGGTCGTTGAAGAGATGCTCACCTGTCGACGCTTCGTGCATTCTACGCAGCTTAGCCGCAGCCGTCGACGGGTCTTCTTCTCCTTGCCTCCAGCGGGCGGCTTGTTCTCCGTGGGCTCCATGGCTTGCCTCCCTCGATACTCAACTACTCGTCGCCGGCGGAACGTCCAGGACAGGGGTTTCTCGAGCCAGAATTGCGTTCAAAATGACGAGTTCTCAAGGCATTCGCAAGTAATCCACGCTCCCGCTATATAAGCATTTCTTGTCACTTGGAACGCGATCAATCAGGAACGTCAGGAAGATGACAAGACATTGGATCCCATTCTACCTCCGTAAGGATTACATCAAAAAAAAAATGCTACGGTTTGATGGTGAGGATTACGTCGCTATACATTCAATAACCTCTTGCCGCTCTGCCAGACGGTGAAACTCACAGCCGTCATTGGCACCACCTTCAAGTAGCCAATGCTCAACCCGACATAAAATCCTCTCCAGCCATTGGCTCGCCAGATGGCGCGCATCGTTTCACTCCACCGCAGCCAACGATCTGGGCGTGTGATCCCGCCTACCTGCATCCGCCGGCGAATGACCTCAAAGGGGTAGGATGCCGTTTGCGCCAAAACACCAGATATTGCTCCAATAGTCAGGTCCGCCAATGGCGTGGGAGGAGTGTGGCCGACTTTAGAAGGGGGTAGAAGGCGGGATCGCAAGAATCCCCAGCATAGGAACGACACGCCTGCGTATGGAATCATGCCAGTCACAGTTACAGTAAATCCGCGATAAAACTTGAGAATGGGGAAACGTTCGATGGAGTGCTTCATGACTTGAGTGCCAAGCTCGTGAGACGATGCTTTTGTAGTGGCTCCTTCATGGTATATTTGCTTGCAGACATTGGTGAACTTGGGTGGTGACGAAAGGACGCGTCTTTCTGGCGATTTCGTCTGGAAAGCCATGCGAACACGGATGAGATCTAACGGATATGTGCAAAATACGGAGAGTGTCCCTGGATAAGCATTACGGTCAGGACCCATTGATGTCACAAGAGCAACACGGAGCACGACCTGACAACGCGCCCGCGGCAAAGCGTCGCACGTTGGTTTCTTTCTCTCTTGTGGGCATTAAGATCTAGACAGACAGGGGTAAGTATTGTTCTCACAACGAAATGAAAATCCAATCACATTGTGAATTTGATCGTACGTCATGAACTTGATGGCAGCATATGGGAAAATGCGGAGCAAGGTAGCAGAATGGCCTTGAAACAGCCCTCGCACACCGCCTTCCCGATATATACCAGACATGGCTCGAAAAGCGCCACTCCAGGAGCCTACGGACGTACAGTCAGCCAGACTGGATGCTGCAGCGGGAAAAAGCTAGATCCGGTGAACCTGTGTATTTCTGATACTCTGGATTGGATGCTTGAAAGAGAATTTTGACTCTATCGAGCGGCGCGACGACCGTCTTGGCCTAGCAAACGACGATACTAAGAGCTGTGGAATAAAAGAACGACATACAATAAGACACGTACGACGCATCCCGCAATTCCGCCAGCGATCCCAGACCGGAGGATATAGTCGAAACTCTGCTTGTCGCGTGGCTTGTCTCGCAGAGAAGCGGGAACATTTGGACTCATTCGCAGAGAGGGCTGTTGTTGCTCATGCAAATGCGACAAAATTGGCGACTCTAGAAGAGAGCAGCGGCAGCGGCGAGAACGATGGTGGACGGCGCTGAGAAACGGGGTCAGTGCATCCTCAGCTCCAAATTTTGCTCCGTCGGCAACGCTTCCCCAGTTCCCCGGATCGTTCGGCACTGGTCATCCGATCACGTGCCTCGCATCAGTGGCACCTTCGACGCGTTCCTCCTCAGCTGCTGACCAGCCATGTCGAAACCAAAGTCAGACGTCAAGGTGCTCAAGGGCCAGGAAGGTACGGCACGTCGAGAATGCGCAGGGCTGTTGATTTATCTGATGCAGCCGAGAATGCTGTCTACGAGTATCTTAAGAAGGTGGGGACCACGTTTTAGGTGCCATATGACTGTCCGACGCCCAACAGATGAATCGCCCTTTCGGCGCAGTGGACGTCGCCGCAAACCTCAAAGGCGCTGTTCCTAAAACAGCTGCTCAAAAGATTCTTCTTGCGCTCACCGAAAAGGGCAAATTGACACAAAAAACATATGGTACGAGTCGATATATGCGTGTCACTTCTGTTCACTCTCTGTAGGCAAAACCACTTTCTTCGTCGTCAATCAAGCAGACCTGGAATGCATCCCGGCCGACCAGAGTGCTGCGTTGGAGGCTGAGCACCGTCGAATAGAGGAAGAAAATAAGCTTCTCGCTGCCGAACTCAAAGCCGCTAGCGCAGGTAACCGCTGATTAATGATTTTGAGGGACTTATTTTAGCTTGCGGCTCAGAGATGGTGAGACAAAGGTCAACGCCGACGGATCTCGAACTGGAGAGCCAAATTGCCTTGGTGACTGATGCTGTAGGTGCCGCTGCTGCTGTCTAAGGACAATGCACGTTCGATTGTCAGCAGATAGCATCCATTAGCTGTCGTCTCGAGCCTCTGCGCTCCGGAGCTCCGTTGATCTCCGCCGAAGACTTGGCGCAAGTCGACGCCGAGTGGACGAGATGGCGTGCGGAATGGGTCAGGCGCAGAAATATCTTCACGATGTACGTGTCTTGCCAACCCCCGACCTTTTGTTGTGCGAGGATCAGGGCGGCTTCAGAGATAACTGGGAGCAGCGCCCCATTTATCTGACCCTTTTGGCTTGGTTTCAGGTTCTGGCAGCTGGCAACAGATGTCCTACCTCCTCAAGATGCGGCAGGCCTCGCGGAAGACCTCGGGATTGAGCTCGATACCCCTGAACACAACAAGCTAGAGCGCTCTGCGCTTTGTCTCCCCCAGAAACCATCAAACGTCTTGAAACGAAAGCGCTGATCATGTGAAAGGAGTACTGATGGACCGCTCTCCTATGACAATTCGTATGTGGCAAGATAACAATGCTCCGTGTCGATATTCTTGGTGCCATATGATGCTTCGAGGACTGTCCTTTGTTTGAACCCTGAAATAATAAGGAGCATTCTAATTGGAAATCGAAAGACCGAATAACAAAGGCGGAAGGCCCGAATGTATCGTTCTGCTTTGTCTAGGGGATGGTGGCTGCAACATGTCGTGGGAACGGTAACGGTTTTACAAAGGTGGATAGATGTGTGGAGATGACGACTCGGCAGAAATACGATGGCAAGTCGGCATTCTGTCAGTGGCGAAAACTGTGCTAGAAGATGATCTGACGCCGAGGAGGATGGACTACGATGATTGATCACGGTGCAGCAGAAAGCCGGACTGTATTGTGAACGAGCGAGTGGGGTAAATAAAATATTCTTCGATGATGACCCTTGGTGTTCATTTTAGGAATGTTCCAATATAAAGATGCAAGCTTTTGAGATTACACCCTTGAACGTGGAGGCCACATAAATGGAATCGGGTAATCATATCAAGGGAGCGGAAAGCGAGATGAACGGAGATGAGATAACTGTTTTTGAATAATTGTTGTCGACGCTGAGAATGGCAAGCCAATTTCTGATCGAGCAGCCACTTGCCCGCAATCCACCACCACCGCCTTCCGACTCTCCACAACCCCAGGCCCTTCCCTTCAGTCCTCTATGTGCCGTTGACCGGGCCAGTTTCTCCCCGACAACGCGCTAGCTGTCTCCGATCGGTCTTTTCCATCTTCCAGCAACTTGTTAACCGAATCCGGGTTCAGACATACAGCTTTCCCTCCACAGCCCATCTTTTTTTCTTCTTTAACTCGACAGCACACCGTTTGCCTGAAATTCCCGTTAGTCGTCTCGTCGGTATTGAGGACTGGTCTCCTTAAACATGCCTGGCCCTTGCGGACGACTTACCAAAGAGCCGAGGCAAAATATAACGTCATCACTGAGTGTGCGTCTAGCGTCTTTCTCAGGAAAGCCTTGCAATATCTGACATCTCGTTAGTCCCTAGCCTCGGACTGCATTCAGCAGCTGCGACGGGGAACGTTGGCCTTGTCGAATATGCTCTCGAACATGGCCAGCCCATCAACTCCGTGCTCGACGGCGTCCTTCCTTTGCATGCAGCGTGTGCTGGTGGAAATGTCCAAGTCGTGAAGCTGCTCATTGACCACGGAGCTGATGTTAACGCTCCAAGGTGAGTCCTTGTCATATGAACACCCCTCTGGGCGAGTATGTATCCTCATGCGTCAATCGTCTCTTTTTTTTCAGATTGCCTCGTCGCTACTCCAACGAACGAAATCGTGATGCTTCTGCTCCCATTGTTGGCACCTCGGGCTCGACGCCCCTCCACTTTGCCGCCGCCAACGGAAACAAAGAAGTGGTCACCTTGCTCCTCCATCACGGCGCTCACGCCGATCTTTCAGATAAGCACGGAGTCACACCGGAGATTCTCGCCCGGCAGAGCGGCTGGTTAGAATGTGCAGACGAACTCCGGCAGTGGGTTTTGAACAAGGACAAAGACCTCAGGGAGCGCCCTGGTGGAACCGCCGAGGATACCAAGTTTGGCGGCGCTCAAGACAGGTCGTTTGGTCGAGACAGAATGGGGTCCTCTGCATCGGACGGCGAACCTTCTGGTTCACTGTCATCGCGCCGGCGGATACATATGAAGCATTCCATCGATACCGCATTGAACATTCTCAAATCCAGCGACTCTTCCTCAAAACACCATCCGCCCTCTCCCGGTCGCAGACCAACTCTCACTCCGCCCGTTTCTCCCACACGTCCCAAAGGAGACCTTGCACTCCAGGTCACCACGCCGCCCGGAGAGGCCCAACATGCCACGTCGGAAATGCGCCGTCCATCCCTTACGCATATCTCGGGCCTTGCTTCCCTCGGTGCATCTCGAAGTCGCAAGACCTCTGTGACCCGCGACAACGCCACCGCCACCCAGAGACCCCGGTCTGCAGGCACGGGTGCTGAAACTCCGGACCCTGCGGCCGAACAGACGTCTCCTGGGCGAATTGGCATCAAAAAGCTGGGAAGCAAATATTCATTGATGAACATATTCAAGAAGGCGCAAACGGAGGAGCCCTCGCACGTGTCCGAAGGTTCCCAGTCAACCATGGTGCCCGAATCCATTTCCACCAGCAACCTTCCTCTCGTGACGTCACTTGAAACGACCCAATCTTCCAAACCCACCGGACTTTCGAACATGAGCGAAGTCACGCTGACTCCACCGATGGAGCCCCGTCATCGCCGGGGCAGCGATACTTTGACGCGTTCGCCACCGTTATCACAATTGCAACCTCCTTCTGCTGTAGACCTGCATCACGCGCTGGCACAACAACAACAGCAGCGTCACCTGCGTCTCCAAAACCGCGATCGATCGAGATCCACAAGCAGCGCTCAGGCGCCAGCCGAGGGTCACGCAAAGGCCAGTCCTAGTCCATCTTCCAGTCCCCTCGCCAAGTTGGGCTTCTTCCGTGCGAGAGACCAGCAGCGCAACCGCTCAGGCTCTGCCAGCAGTCTCGGTGCCACTGTAGCACCTAGTTACAGAAACGGATCTGTTTTCGACGACGATACCATCATTCTGCCAGAGGAAGATGTCGAAACGTCCAAGCTCGCCCGGAAATCGAGTATTCTACGGCCTTCGAACGTCACCCCGCCTTCGGGCCCTCATATGTCCTGCGCTCTCCGTTTCGACGTCAACGGCGGCCATGACGCGAATGACGTTAGCCAGCCTCCTCATGGTGTGCATGGCTTGCGAGGGAGCAGCAGCGTCGGGTCCTTGACAAAATATAAGAAAGCCAGCGTTCCGACCTGGGAACACCCTAGTGCCAAGGCAGGCGAGGACCTTCCGGATTCGGCGCCTCCAGCTGTCAAGAACTTCGACGCAGCGGCGCTGCAAGATGTCGGCGAACGGACCCCTGCTCGTCCTGCAGAGGAGGATGAAGAAGAGGAGGAATATGGTCAACCGCTCCCACCACGGGTCGAACGCGACAGCGGGGATGCAAAGTCATTACCTATGAATCTGCTCATGAGGGAGCGAGGCTTGTCGTTCGCGTCTTCGTCGGACTCCTCCGTCTCTCCGATTCTCGCCGACGAGGGTAAGGTGGAAGAAAACACTCTCGCCCTCGCAAAAGCAGAATTTCCTTTCAGCATCAACAAACCGCCTCCCGACCTCGCAGAGGAGGCCGAGCTCAATGCGCCCACCCAAGAATTGCTCCGCGTTCCGTCGCTGACGAATAACCGTTTCAGGGGTGACTCTATCAGCAGCACGAGCACCACGGATAGTCAGAACCAACCACAGCTGAGCCTCAGCGGCACGACGAGCGGCAGCGGGAGCGGGGGCGAATCCGTCGTAACGCCCTTCCTGATGACGTCGGGACGTGACCCGTTCATAAATCTGCCGATCTCCATCAGGAACATCGACGAGGTTGTGTCTGAAGACGTGCTGCAGGTCCATGACGTATCTCACAAGGACGAGCGGGTGGTACCTGGTGGAACGCCTGAGCGCCGACCGCGCTTGCCGCCGGACATCGACATCAACCTTATATCCACTCATGCCGAGGCTAAGGAACTGGTCCGGAAAGCGCAGCAGGATATCCTAGAGATGATTCCTGATGACTTGACACCCTCTTCGGGAAGCACGGGCAGGTCTCCCTTGAGCGCGCGGCTGGCGGCGTATGGCCAAAGCCTGGCCTTGGAGAGGCGTCTGCGGGAGCAGAAGACGGTCGAAGAAGGACAAAGAGCGAAGAGAGGACACAGCAATACGTTGCCGCAGTCAAAAGCCGATGCGCCGCCTCATAGTCCTTCAAAGCTTGCTATATCGTCCCGAGCGGATGGTATGCCAGAGCGCCAGCATAGTCTGGAGTACAAGATGGGCAGGCTGCCTAGCAAGCCGAAGATCAAGGAACCACGCAGGCCCTCCACCGCGGAAGGACGTGAGTGGTTAATTCTTATTCGTGTCCCGCATTTGCAGTCATGATCTCATTCCACTCTTGCAGTATCTCCACGACATGCGAGCAATCTACTAAATGGAGAACTGAGCAAATCTCATCACTCGTCGCGCTCAACCTCTGGTTTGGCTCCTTCCCCTCCCAGCTGGTTGTCCATCAGTCAGGAACCAGACTCGTCATTAACACAGGACGAATTCCCCCCCGCGCCCAGTCGGCTTTGCCTACGATCCAGGTCGGGCTGGACGGCGGCTCGTCGTATGGCCGCTCAGCTGGCCGCGCGCAGGCGCGTACCTCCGACTTTGAGACCGGACATCTTAGCCGTGTCAGCTCGCTGGAAGATCAGGATATTGATGCAGAGCTGGGTCCGACTCTCACCAGGGTGTCCACCGCGCCGCTCACAGGAAGCGCTATCGGACGCGGCAAGCGCGAGGTTAAAACGGCGAACAAGCTGACCAGGATGGGGTTCGCACCATCCGAGCAAGCTAGCCGTGCGGTACCCCCTACTGCTGGTCTTCCTCCGTCAGGGAAAAAAGGATTCGGGTTCAGGTCATTCATGCAGTCTCTCAAAGGGAAGTCATGAGGGAGATTGCTTCCGCTTTTCTTTTCATCATATGCTGTAACAACATCATCTCTGTCCGACATTCTTTCCCATGTTGTCTCTTTGTGGCTTATCATCTTTTGTATCCCATACTTCTGAGCGCCATCTTTCCTATGTCTGCTTTCTTGTCTACGCATTGTTATCGCTTATTATTCGATTTTCTGGTCTTGCATTTTTTCCTTATCAGAATGTACTTCATTGTATGATTTGACACCATCTTGCCTCCGCAATCCAACGACCTTTATCCCTTGGTGGAGTGGCTTTGTGACGCGTCACAGCCACCTTCACAACTAGTGCCTCTTAAGGGTAAATGGCCATCCGATCCAAACACGACCAAATATTCTCCTCATCGTTGCACTCGACTCGGGGACGTTTGTGGACTCGCCCGACTCCTTTCGGATTTCTATTCCACATCAGCGCTTTCTTGGCTGCAGGCTGCGAGCCAAGGAGTGTCGATTGAGACGACTTGCGGCCAGCGCGCCCAGGTCTTCCCTCCAGAATACCTTGTGGGAACTCAGCCTTTCTCTGGGTGACCAACCGACTTGAAACCCCGATATCGCGCCTGCGCCTTGTCAGCGATATCACGGAAGGCAATAAATTTGGTCTTCCTTGTCGAAAATCGCTCTGAGAGGTGCCAGCTACGCTCTTTTTTGAGCATGACTGTCACGCAGCGCAAGCCTCAGCATCTGCCGGACGAGATACAAAGCAAGTTTTATTTATACAACGTTGTGCTGCCTGGCTATGCACGCTGACGAATTTTATTGGAATTTTTTTTCCTTCTAGCTGTCAATGAGCCCGGAGTCCAGTACCAATGTGACGCGTGCGAGTGTGACCTCACTCATAGCGTCCGAATCAAGTGCGCCGATCCGGTGTGTGAGACGGACGAGGGCGTCGACCTCTGTCCCGCGTGCTTCTGCGCTGGTAAGGAGTTCGGGAAACACAAGAGATATCATCCCTATCGCGTTATCGTGCGTCTCGTTTCTGATCTTAATGTTCTTTGCGAAGACGATGTGGCTTAGTCACATGCACATGTGTGTTTGTGCAGGAGATCAATTCGTATCCAATCTTCACGGAAGACTGGGGCGCCGATGAGTTGAGTTTTCAGTGTCTATGCATACGAGTTTTGTTGTGCTTAGCTCTTTTGGTTCAGAGAGCTGCTGCTTTTGACAGGGATCGCCACGCAAGGATTTGGTAATTGGAAGAAGATCGCGGAACATATCGGCACCCGGACTAAAGAAGAAGTCGAGGAGCATTACAACTCTGTATATATTGATTCCCCCAATTGGCCCTTGCCGGTAAGCGTCGCATGACTCCTCTCAGCCAAGAATTCTCTCGTTTTGACTGTTTTGGCCCAAAGAACATGGACCGCCAGTTCCACGTAGACCCGGAAGAATTTCACGACCGTAAACGCAGGCGAATATCCGTCATGAATGCCACTGTGCCTCCGCCGCCCAAGGTGGCTCCCAACTCCCAACCGGGTATCCACGAAATTGCGACGTTTTTACCCGGTCGTCTTGAATTTGAGCACGAGTTGGACAATGAAGCTGAAGATCTTGTCAAGGATGTGGAGTTTGGTGTGGTTTTGGATTATGGCGGCGACCAGATCGTGGAGGATCCCGATGATTTGGATGTACGTGCACGGCTAAAGTGGGAGGAGGAACGTCGGACTGGAGAGACGTCTTCGAATGGCAGATCCAGTGCCACTCCTGCTGGGAAAGGGCCCTGAAAGCCATGGTCAATGGTATAACGAACGGTCATCAAATGAATGGTGACGCGGTCAAGGATGAATCCTCAACTAAAGCGGATGAAACGATGGCCAACGGGACCCAAGATGATGACGGGATAGAAGAAGTGACGCAGCCACCTCCCTTCGAGACAAAGGAATCTCTCGAATTCAAACTGACTTTAATGGAGATGTACTCCCAGCGCGCAGAGAAGAGGATAGAAGCCAAAGCGCTCATGTTCAATCGAGGTCTTTTGGACTACAAAAAGGTGCTTGGGCGTTAGACCGTAGATGCCGTGCATGACTGACATCTAGGCAAGATGCAAGCCGCGGACAAGAAACGCCCAAGAGAAGAACGAGACATTCTTCATCGCCTTCGTCCATTTGCCAAGCTTCAAACAGCCGAAGACTATGAAGCGTTTGCGACCGACATGCTTTGTGCGTCTGTCCTGCGAATGGATCGACCTTCGTAGCCTCTAATTTTGCCGTTCTACGCTTAGATGAGGCCATGCTTCGCAAGCGGATCCAGGAATTGCAAGTGTATCGTCGGTTGGGACTGTCCACTGTGGCAGACATTGAGAAATATGAAGCAGACCTTGCGAAAAGAGTGAGTGCAAAGCTTACAACTAATTACCTTTTCTCATCTATCACTTCCAGACCCAGGCCAAGATGGCTCCTTCGCGTGATTATGCTTCTGAAAGGCTACAAGGTAGAAATGGGGGAAGACAATCGTCTGGCCCCGATCCAAGGCGAGGCAGCGTCAACGCTTTCGGTGAATCAGAGGACGGCAAAGACCGAGAAGCGACACCGCGACTGCCAGGAACAGGTTCGGCCGTGCCGCCTGTCCGCAAAGCCCGTAGGTCTTGTCAGAAGAGACCAACAAATCGACTCTGACCCTTTTTACCATTAGCTCAACCCCTCAACCTTGCGAATAGCCCTTCTCTGCATCTCCTTACACCTGCCGAACAGACTCTTTGTTCGACTCTCCGGATTTTCCCAAAGCCTTATCTGGTCATCAAAGAAACGCTCGTTCGAGAATATGCTCGTAGAGGTGGCAAACTACGTCGACGAGAAGCTCGGGACTTGGTGAAAATTGACGTCAATAAGACCAGTCGGGTGTGGGATTTCCTTGTTCAAGCTGGTTTCCTCAAGATTACGAACGAGAGCGCCAATGCTAGCGCTGATGCGAAGCAAGTTGTTTTCTTGTCTTTCGGATCAACATTTTTAACACCTTTTTTCCACTAGCGGCGTTGCTACACAGCCAACGCCGTCCGTCAACGGATCTCCTGTTAAAGACGCATTCCGCCCTCCACCGCCCCCAGTCACATCAACAACAACAAAAGGGAGCAGTCAGAATGGGTCACTGTACAATCCAGCATTGTCGTCGACGCCAACCGCAGGTTCGGGGACCTTCCAGCCACCGCTGTAGAGGAGGTTTTGGACCTGTATCATTATTTGTCGTTCGCTTTGCTCTCGTCGTTGCCGCATCTGTATATTACTACCCATACATGCATTGTTGAATTAGTCAATCGCAGTACATGACACGATATGCTCTTTGCTACCGCTGTGTTTTCTGACACGTTCAGGGCCACTTACACCAGTCTTGCCATTGGGCATTCAGAGAATGCCTGGCGAACCAATGTTTATGTTTTTGTCCCCTGACACATTCTTTGATACTTGGGTGCATTGACGACATATGCTTATCGATAAATTGTTTAATGGAAACTGATCTCTTCGTTGCAAGGTTTTTAGGCAATGTCCTCTTGTATGTGTGCTATAATTAGTCTGAGAGCAGAATACTTGATAAGCCGTATAGCATTGGATCCTAATTCCGCCTACAGCAGCAAATCGTGCCCTTGAAGTACAAGCTCTATGCGATTGCGTTTCATGCTCAACTACACGAACAACCTCTTCCACTAGACTATCAACGCTCACGTTACTGCTTATTGCATTTACACTCTTGGAATCTGTCGACATAACCGATCGCGCTGTGCCGTGACGGGCGCTGATCGCTCATTCGTGTGCAGGCTACTTTCTACAAAAGCCTTTGGACCACATCCGCGCTATCGCACAGACGGCGCTGCGTCTTGCACACTTCCCGAGGTTTAGTGCAACTTTCAGCGTACGCCCAAAGTCAACGAGTCGCACAGCAACGGACAGTCCCGCCCAGCCTTGATTGGCGCCTGATTGTGATTTCAGTCGGCCATATTTTTCCCGGACGGGCTTGAGTATGCCTTGACGGGTAGGATATACTGAGAGTATCATCTTGGTTGGCTAGACACCCTCAATACAGGTGACGGGTTGCGAGCATTATCAGCGAGTCAGGCAGTTTAAATATCGAAAGCATTGCCTCCGAACTTGATGCAAAGCAATATGATGCAAGATGCTCCGTTATCGCCTGCCAACCAGATCAAGATTGTTGGGATGGGTACACGACTCTGTCACGTATCACTAGCCATTATATAACCAAAAGGTCTGAAGCAGCGAGGCATACCAAACAGTCCCCTCCTTTACATCGTGTCCTTGACGGAACCAGACCATTCGATGATGCAAACGCATTTTCACCGTTTTTACGAGCTGTTATTTGATTGGAGCATAGGCCCGCTGCTCGGCGTGGGCTTTACAAACGCCACTTACCAGATTCCTCGCTACACTGGTTGGTGGACCTCTCGTCTTGCGGATTGCCCGGTGCTCACATTTAGGGGGTTTAGGTGACATTATCCATGTCATTGCGGTGCTCGTCATTATATACAAGCTCCACAGGACCCGTTCCTGTGCAGGTCAGTCTCGATTTTTCATCCTATGAAATGATATAAAGATGTCGCATCCAATTGTAGACGTCTCGCTGAAATCCCAGGCGCTCTATGCTCTCGTTTTCCTGATGCGTTATCCGGATGTCTTCATTCATTACATCTCTTCCTACAACACCTGTATGAAGATTTTCTACGTTTTCAGCAGCTTCTATGTCCTGTTCCTGATGTCATACCGGTTCAAGTGGCGTGTGCTTTTCGCTAACAGTAGCAGAGATACTGACGTGCCCTCCACAGGTCAACATATGACCGCACCGTTGACAGTTTCAGTGTCGAGTACTTGGTCGTTCCATGCCTTGTACTCGCCGGGCTGTTCAATTACCAGTTCAATGTGATGGAAATCCTGTGGTCGTTCTCGATCTTCCTCGAGTCCGTCGCCATGCTGCCACAATTTCACATCCTCCCTAGGATGCATGAGGCCGCAGGAATAATGAGGCTTTACTTGGTCGCAATGTTCTCGTACAGGGGTTTATACATCGTGAACTCATTCCTCAGGTGCGGCGATGATACGAATGAGTGCATAGTTCAAGGTCTGACGGTCTTTTCACCAACAGGTACAAATTCGAGGGGCGTTTCGATCCCATTGCAACAGCCTGCGGTCTCATGCAGTTGGTTTTGTATCTTGTGTACTTCTTGAGGTCTAGATGTGCAGCGGCTCCAGTAAAGGACATCGAGGGTCAGGCAGCTCAGAAAGATGTTACTTTGTATAATGCAGACCCATCCATTGTCAAATCCTAGAGAATGTGGTAGAGCCTTCGCCGAGTACTATCATGGGCACAGTTTGTATGAAATTTAAAGATGCCTGGAGTAGGTATGACCTGCAGATGAAGTAAACAGATATCAGCAATGCGATCGAAAAAGGTGAATGGCAAAAAAGCAGGAAACAAATTTGCTCAGTGCTGCATGAGAGCAGACTTGATCGTAATCTCATTTCTCCCGCCCAAACCAACTATCTCGCCAATCAAAAGCACAACAGGAAGAATGATACCCCCAAAACCATCCAAACGCCGGTCGAGCACGCCCCCCTTCCCCGGTGGTAGGCCTGAACCGAACGGTCTTGTATGCGCGAAACCACGCGCCCGAGCAGAGATCGTGAGCTCTGGCGCTATAAACCAAGCATTCGTGTGTGAATCAATCTTCGTTCAGATTGAAGAGACCACTTCTGAGGACCACCTGATGCAGAACGAGCGGTGACGAGACCAGGCCTCGGTCTTGTCTGCACAGGCTCGACTTCGTGAACGATTGGAAAGAGTATATCTTTCCGGTATTGTCAGACTCTGCCTTTACTGTCCAGGTCGTCAGTCTCGGGACCATGGCAGCCTAATCTTTCGATAAAAAGAGTCCGGAGATGGATGTCGGTCCAGCCTTACGGAACGCCGTGCTGAATCTCAGAACAGCGTACCGGGGATACGGACACTTTGTGGGACGGGTTCAGGACCAAGGGAAGAGGGGAGGCACTGTCGCGACGCGGGGCTTTCTGGGGATCCTTGCTGTGTGCTTCTCATAAAACGAGACGAGATGGATGGAAGTCGACCCTTTTACTATAGCATCCTCGCAAAGTCAATAAGTAAAGGAAACGGACTCGCCTTGGTATACGGACATGAAGGAGGTGGATCAACGCCAGATTACCGCGTGGGGAATGCTTAGTCATCCAACCTGCCGTGGACGAACCACGTCGACGTCAAACAGGACGGCAGGCGGCACAAAAAACATAACACAACGCCCTCCCCGTCTCCATCTACGTTTTCTCTCTCTCGTTGACCGCAACGCCTCTGCTGTAGCCCACCATGGCTTTGAACATATTCCGGTTACTTGGTGCGCACTCTCGAGCCTTTTTCCGTGAGCGCAAGCGAGAAGCTCAAATCGTGAACGTGGCCGTATAGGTGATCTGTCCCATTTGGCGTCCATATTGATCTTGCTGCATAAAATACAAACATCACGGTCATGCAGAGGTGCGTCGTGGCGGGTTCGACGCCGTCTCCTGCAAGGGCAAACTTGCTTGCGCGGCGAGAGCGGGCCTATTTCTGGTGTTCGACGTGTTTAATATTTCCTGCCAGGTATATCGTTCAAGACGCAGGCACTTTACGTAGCGGTCTTCGTTACGCGCTACCTGGACCTATTTTACAAGTTCATCTCTGTGTACAACTCCATCATGAAGCTGTTCTTCATCTGCAGCAGCATTTATATCTTCACCTCATGCACCATCGCTACCGGTCTGTCCGATTTTCACTTGTCCTCATTTCCGTTCTCATTTTGAATCCATTTTCCTACCCAATTCGAACAGGCCGACGCATGATCCCTCTATTGACACTTTCAAGGTCGAATACCTCGTTGGTCCGTGCTTCATCCTCGGCTGCATCTTCAACTACAAGTTCAGCGTGACGGAGATCTTGTGGTCCTTCTCTATATTCCTCGAGTCGGTCGCCATCCTTCCACAACTCTTCATGCTCCAGAGAACGGGCGAGGCGGAGACCATTACGACGCACTATTTGGCTGCGCTTGGACTTTACAGAGCTCTGTACATTCCCAATTGGATATACAGGTATGCGTCGTGCAGCGTTCTCCGTTTGGAGACTTGCGGTCCTGAACACCCCTGTTCCTTGCCCACTTAGGTACTTCACCGAGGGGCTTGTAGACCCCATCGCTATCACGGCTGGCATTCTGCAAACGGGGTTGTACCTCGACTTCTTCTACGTTTACTTCACAAAGTGAGTGCTTGCCGTTTCCTGTTGCCGAGACGGACTATTTAACGCTTCCGTCCAGAGTATTGCAAGGCATGAAGTTTGAGCTACCTGCATGAGTTACGTTACTTTGCAATGAGATTGCATGTAATACATTTGACCACATTAAGACGCTACCTAATCAGAACGAAACCAAGCTGGGACATGGTTCATATTGGCAGAAATGAGCCGGGCCTGGTAGCCGGCTTCTTTGCATGTTTGCTCCCTCAGTCCCTTGTCCACGGAATTCAAGAGCTTAATTCATCGACTCAATAGACGAGTCCCGGACTCCTTTTTCTGTAGCTTTCGCTTCCCAACAGTGAGAATACATAAATTAAGAAAGATTATGTTACAATTATGGAATATATACCCATAGGCGGTCCTCGGAGTATGGTGGTGGTACACAAAGATTACATCCCTAATAGGAGTGTAGCGGTAATGCGATAAATTAAACGGAAACTGGTTGCATGTGCAAGTTTCCTTCTTCCTGCAGTTTTCGCTCATGAAGCTCTTTTGCCTTCGCGATCCATTGCTCAGCTATTTTTTTCGATGAGGGTTGTCGGACGTAGAGCACCAGCTGAAAGGTCGTCTTCTCATCCAAATGAGATTGCAGTGGTATTTTTATACCTGCACGAGATCCGTCAGTAAACGGCCGGAATCGAGCTGCTAAAATCGGACCTTTTTCCCCGCCTTGTTTGCCTTGCAGGACAAGGAGCTGATTCACGGTGTAAGGCTCCGATGAAGCGATGGCGATACCGGGCGTCTTCATGGACCACGGCCGCTGCTTTACGGCAAAGGTCAATTCTTCGGTGCCGATCAAAGGTCCCATCCTGGGAAGCAAGATGTCAGAAAATGAACATGCATCAGCAAATGCTGTGGATCGGAAAAACATCGTGAGAGATTTGGTTGTGGCACACGTACTGGGGTAGATTCTCGTTCCACGTCGCGTCGCCCTTTGTCAAATCGGTGTTGGCGGTGAAGTTGCGGGTGCCTCTGCACTCGACGTGCACAAAGCGGCGCGCGAGATGTCGAGTGATGCCATTGGTAGGTTTGCCTAGTCCCTGGACTTCAACGACTGTTTGTTCGAAAGAGGTTCGTCGGACAAAGCGATGTAATCGACAGCGAGTAGATTTACCATGGAATTGGATATTCAGAACCTCTTGGTGTTTCCTAAAGGGCAAGCAGTTGAGAAGGGTGGAAATCTTGACGGCACGAGACGGAACGCACAACATGCTGAACGACAGAATTGTACCGGGAAGGGGTAAATAGGAAGGAAGGCGGCGAGATCGGTGCAAAGACGGATGTTATAGCAGCGTGGTGGGCGTTAGTGGGGGCAGTACTTGTGCCTTGGATCAGTTTACAGCAATTGCCGGGCAAGAAAGTTCTTGGGTCCAGTCATTTTTGCTGTTTGCTAATAAAGGGAGTCCAGTCTGAGACCGACGAACCTGCATTTAGATAGAATCGATGATCAGAGACGAGTGGGCCAACGTGGAAACCGTCTTCTCCACAGAAAAAAAGACACAGCCTCGTTTGAAAGTCATGTGGCGATGACTGTACAGAATTAGGAGCCAGCGCGGAAGATCCGCTTACAGCATCGAAGGTCCATTTTTTGGGGAGAATTGACGCAAAGATGTCGTGCTAGACGGGCGTCGAGCTTGGCCTTTGCTGTAAAATGCTGTAGAAAAAAATTTGATGGGACCACTGTATGGAATGCTATTGATCACGCGTCGTGTCCTGCTCACGTGGCAACATTCCACTTTCTGAATCCTCTTCCTCCTCGGCCTCCTGCTCACCGTCTGGCACAAGCTACAACGATATACCCCTACTGAATAGGCCATGTTTACACGCCATTTCTGCGTGTTCTTCCTTGCTTGCGTTTTTTTTGGGTTCGCCGACGCCGCGGTTGATGACAAGACACGTTTAGGGAATGCTACCATTGAACGGGTCAGAGCCGTCAATCTTACAAGTCGCTGGCGTGAAATTCACCTTCGCTTTGACACAGACCGTCCAACTTCGGACACATTCTCTTTATGCGCCGTATATTGACCAAGATCTCCACAACCGGTCAGACAATTCAATCACTTTTGTCTATGCTCTTTCGTTATGCCAATCATTCCGGCTGTGAAACAGGTGGTGGGATTTCGGTGCAGATGCATACATTGTGCGTCAGGATGAATCTCAGAACCCGCTCCTTCCATTCAATGAAATTTTCTTTAGAACACGAACAAGCATGTCCGTCTGACACAAAATAGACCCTCGCAAATGGTACCTTGCCATCCTCCTGCTTCGGCCGCAGCACGGTATTGATCCTCCGCTGTCAGGGCTGGCTATGGTCCCGCCTAGGACTCACAGCATCCAACTTTGTCATTGAGCTCGAATTCAAAGTTCGTCGGCGTTTCTCCGCATCCGGTGGCGTACACCGGATCGTCTGACGTACGTGCTCCGCCCAGGTTTCCGGAGAGTCGTCACATCTTTTTGGCGATGGAATTGCTATATGGCTCACGAAAGAGCGCGTACAGGAGGGCCCGGTCTTTGGAAATAAGGGTACAGATCTGGTTTCTTTGCATTGGGATACGCCATTCGGGACTTGTGCGATTCATTCCTTTGTTTTTCTTTTCAGACAAATTCGATGGTCTAGGGATATTCTTGGATACGTGCGTACAGGCATCTAACGCAATTTCATCGTTGTTCCTGAAGATGAAAGGAACTAATCAGATATGCAAACGGCCGCCATTCATACTCGTTTCCCCGAGTAGAAGCAGTCCTCGGAGATGGAAAAACGAATTATGATTATGCGAATGACGGTGAAAGCCAAAGCATCGGTGGATGTTCTTCGTTCGTCACCCTCCTTTCATCTCCAGCACGACCCTTCCCCTGACAGACTCCTTGCAGGCGAACTACCGTCGAACAAACGTCGCCACAAAGCTCAATCACATACGTGAAAGATGGTTTCTAGATGTCAGTTCACAATCCCCTATTTAATGAAATTCTGTTCGACCCATTCTCATCCTCGTTTCTCCTCTCATTCTCGTTAGGTCAACCAATACAAAGCATGTGCGTGAAAGGCCCATAGCATGAGGAGTGCTCCTCCCTTGAGCATGGGCTATGATCTACATAAAGTTGATGGATATTAACAGCATTTATCGGCGCCCAGGGGACGATTGGTCCGACTGCTTCCACGTCAAAAATGTGACATTACCTTCTAGCCCTTTTCTCGGTCTCACCGCGATGACCGGTGACGTGAGCGACGCGCACGAGTGAGCATTATCAGTCCTTCACCCAACCGCGAGTTTTTCCTTTCGCAACACCTGGTGATCCCACCGTACTGATAAAATTTTCATCCTTCCACTCGCGAAAAAAGCATCATCACCGTATCCACCTACTCCGCCATCCTCGCCAGGCCAGAGACGGACAAGCAAAGAAGAAGAAATCGTTCTTTGGCGGGTCCAAGACGCCCTCTGACTACGCATCCGACAGCGGCGGCGGCTCGTGGCTCGGCTTCTTCTTCAAGGTCTTCTTTTTCGGTGCCCTCTGCGCCGCCGGCTACTA